>BSBM01000147.1:9967500-10481073 GCA_027924585.1 Larix kaempferi | reverse complement strand
CGACATATGATAAGGGATTTAACGCAATGGAGACCATTGCTTCCTAAGGAGGGAGGATTGATCCAGGTGGATATCGGTGGCGGCCCACCTCTTCCAACTGGCTCAAAACAGTCTTCTGGCAATTTTGGTAAATTACTATTTTTTAGCAGTTTTTCGGGTCCTGAACTTCCGAAGCCGTTTTGAGGCCCTAAACGACATTTTTTGGCGATTCGGAAGACCAAATGGTTGCCAACGGCATGCATTTGGGGCTCAGTCGAAAGTTGTAAATCTCGGATAGACCTTTCCAACGGGCTACCGAGCGCCCCAAACGGAGATCGTATGCAAAAGTTATGACCCCGGGAAGTTGACTGTTCAACTAACACCTTGGGGCCGCAAACTTTATGACGGTTCATCTTCTAGGGTTAGGTTTTTGGATGCTTGGGATTCTTTCCCTCATACTTATGATAAATAGGCCCCTTCGGCCTCTCTTTGTATTCATCTTGGCACGAATGAGCATAGCGGCCACATCTCTTCTCAGAGATAGCTACCACCATTCCAGCTATTGTATTTTACAGTCTGTTCTATTTCCGCTATTTAATAGAATATGTGTTTTACTGTATCACTGTGTTATTTGCAATATATCTCTGTATATGCTATCTTTTGTTTCGTTCCCACATAAATCCGGATCAGTGGTATCAGAGCGGTCTGCTCTTTGATTGTTTCTCGGTGCATGTCCCCCGACGAGGTCAGGATATAGAGAGTTGGGTCTCGAACTAGTTTCACTTGGGGAAGACCACTCTCGCCGCCCCAAACGGCCTCCCATGGCGGAAGAAAAGAGAGACGACGGAGCAGTAGATCCTATCAAGTTGTTGCTCGAGGAAGCCCTCGCGCGACAGAGGAACGAGATGATGGATAATTTTGCCCAGATCCTTCAAACGCATGCCAACAGCGGCAAATGCACCCTCAACGAGCAGCCATTTCGGAGATACGACTCCCTTCAAGGTACAAGTTAATTTTGATATCCCTTTTATTTGAAGGCCAAATCGATGCCGATGCCCTAGATAAATGGTTAAATCTACTAGAAGGGTATTTCTCTGTCCACAAATTTTCCGACAGGAAAAGATCATCTTTGCGCTCCTTAAGGCCGTCCCCCATGTCAAAAATTGGTGGGAAACTTATTGTGAGCAAAACTCGTCAGACGAGTCTGGATTGTTTGAATATTCCAATCCCACTTGGGCCTCTTTTATAGATGCCGTCAAGGAACAATATTACCCTGTTGGAAACTATGATGACCAGTACACAAAATGGACCATTCTGCATCAAGAGAGGGACCAAACGGTGTCGGAGTACACCAACAAATTTCATACCTTGCGCACAAAGCTAGGTATCAAGGACTCCGAGCGGCACCTAGTACTGAAATATCGCAGTGGCCTACACCGGTACATCCGAACAGAGATGGATTTCCTGGAAATCTCTTCACTCGGATCCGCCTATCGATACGCTGTCAAAATCGAGCAGAAATTTCAGCAAAAGAACAAGCGTGACTTCGGACCTGCGCAGAAGCAGGGCAAGGGAAACTCTGGCTCGCAGAACACGGGGGCAGGAAAAGGACAACCAGACCCAACCACAGGCGAAGAAGGGTAAAGAAAAGACAAAGAAGGACACCGGGAAGTGGTGCGAGTTCCACAAAAGCCCCTGGCACAACACTGATGATTGTCGCTCAAAACAGTCATTGGTGGCTGAGATCAAAGCTTCAGAATCAGATCCCAGTTCCGATTCTGACTCGGAACCTAATTTCACAGCCGTGCGAAAAGGGAAACAGATCATTGATGCAGAACCCAGTGCCGTTGTTGCCACCACACAGATTCATCCAGAGGAGCCTGAAGAGTCGGAGGCAGAGGAGCGCCTTTTCCACTCACAGATGTGGGTGAAGGGAATTCCCCTACACTTTGTTGTGGACATCGGCAGCCAAAAGAACCTGATCTCAGAAGAAGTCATCAAGAGACTGGAGCTACCAATAACGCCACACCCACAACCATACACCATTGGATGGCTAAGCCAAGGACGAAGGATCCATGTCAATCACCATGTCGCCTACCATATGGCATCAAGCCCTTCAAAGATGAGGTATTGTGTGATGTGGCCCCACTTGAAGTATGTGATGTTCTCTTAGGACAACCATATATGTGGAAGCGTCATGCTATATATGAATCCCGACCTCGCAGTGTCATTGTCACTTTGGGAGGACAACTCTATCGGATACCAGAGATAGTTGCACCTACCCCAAACGAGCAGGGAAGGAAGATAATCTCCCACACTGGGAAATTTTCCCTATTCGCAATTGCCACTAAAGGTGAACATCAGATCACGGAGACATCCACAACCTCTGCAGATTATCCTTCTACTCAGCAGAAACAAGAAAAACACAAAGTTAGTGCAGCATCGCCTATTCGGGGTACCTCTACAATGCAAGGCCACGCATTCAAGGTGCTCCTCCAAAAAGAAACCATCAACACCAATGCAAAATACCACAACACCAAAACTGTTGAACAGCTCCAGCGCAGCCAGCAACAACAATTGCAACCCTCTGAAGATTTCAAAGAAAGGCAACCTTTCTGCTTCAGCAAATGTCACACCAAGAGCTCAACTCGACACACATCAGCTCGACATATGATAAGGGATTTAACGCAATGGAGACCATTGCTTCCTAAGGAGGAGGATTGATCCAGGTGGATATCGGTGGCGGCCCACCTCTTCCAACTGGCTCAAAACAGTCTTCTGGCAATTTTGGTAAATTACTTTTTTTAGCAGTTTTTCGGGTCCTGAACTTCCGAAGCCGTTTTGAGGCCCTAAACGACATTTTTTTGGCGATTCGGAAGACCAAATGGTTGCCAACGGCATTGCATTTGGGCTCAGTCGAAAGTTGTAAATCTCGGATAGACCTTTCCAACGGGCTACCGAGCGCCCCAAACGGAGATCGTATGCAAAAGTTATGACCCCGGGAAGTTGACTGTTCAACTAACCACCTTGGGGCCGCAAACTTTATGACGGTTCATCTTCTAGGGTTAGGTTTTGGATGCTTGGGATTCTTTCCCTCATACTTATGATAAATAGGCCCCTTCGGCCTCTCTTTGTATTCATCTTGGCACGAATGAGCATAGCGGCCACATCTCTTCTCAGAGATAGCTACCACCATTCCAGCTATTGTATTTTACAGTCTGTTCTATTTCCGCTATTTAATAGAATATGTGTTTACTGTATCACTGTGTTATTTGCAATATATCTCTGTATATGCTATCTTTTGTTTCGTTCCCACATAAATCCGGATCAGTGGTATCAGAGCGGTCTGCTCTTTGATTGTTTCTCGGTGCATGTCCCCGACGAGGTCAGGATATAGAGAGTTGGGTCTCGAACTAGTTTCACTTGGGGAAGACCACTCTCGCCGCCCCAAACGGCCTCCCATGGCGGAAGAAAAGAGAGACGACGGAGCAGTAGATCCTATCAAGTTGTTGCTCGAGGAAGCCCTCGCGCGACAGAGGAACGAGATGATGGATAATTTTGCCCAGATCCTTCAACGCATGCCAACAGCGGCAAATGCACCCTCAACGAGCAGCCATTTCGGAGATACGACTCCCTTCAAGGTACAAGTTAATTTTGATATCCCTTTATTTGAAGGCCAAATCGATGCCGATGCCCTAGATAAATGGTTAAATCTACTAGAAGGGTATTTCTCTGTCCACAAATTTTCCGACAGGGAAAAGATCATCTTTGCGCTCCTTAAGGCCGTCCCCCATGTCAAAAATTGGTGGGAAACTTATTGTGAGCAAAACTCGTCAGACGAGTCTGGATTGTTTGAATATTCCAATCCCACTTGGGCCTCTTTTATAGATGCCGTCAAGGAACAATATTACCCTGTTGGAAACTATGATGACCAGTACACAAAATGGACCATTCTGCATCAAGAGAGGGACCAAACGGTGTCGGAGTACACCAACAAATTTCATACCTTGCGCACAAAGCTAGGTATCAAGGACTCCGAGCGGCACCTAGTACTGAAATATCGCAGTGGCCTACACCGGTACATCCGAACAGAGATGGATTTCCTGGAAATCTCTTCACTCGGATCCGCCTATCGATACGCTGTCAAAATCGAGCAGAAATTTCAGCAAAAGAACAAGCGTGACTTCGGACCTGCGCAGAAGCAGGGCAAGGGAAACTCTGGCTCGCAGAACACGGGGCAGGAAAAGGACAACCAGACCCAACCACAGGCGAAGAAGGGTAAAGAAAAGACAAAGAAGGACACCGGGAAGTGGTGCGAGTTCCACAAAAGCCCCTGGCACAACACTGATGATTGTCGCTCAAAACAGTCATTGGTGGCTGAGATCAAAGCTTCAGAATCAGATCCCAGTTCCGATTCTGACTCGGAACCTAATTTCACAGCCGTGCGAAAAGGGAAACAGATCATTGATGCAGAACCCAGTGCCGTTGTTGCCACCACACAGATTCATCCAGAGGAGCCTGAAGAGTCGGAGGCAGAGGAGCGCCTTTTCCACTCACAGATGTGGGTGAAGGGAATTCCCCTACACTTTGTTGTGGACATCGGCAGCCAAAAGAACCTGATCTCAGAAGAAGTCATCAAGAGACTGGAGCTACCAATAACGCCACACCCACAACCATACACCATTGGATGGCTAAGCCAAGGACGAAGGATCCATGTCAATCACCAATGTCGCCTACCATATGGCATCAAGCCCTTCAAAGATGAGGTATTGTGTGATGTGGCCCCACTTGAAGTATGTGATGTTCTCTTAGGACAACCATATATGTGGAAGCGTCATGCTATATATGAATCCCGACCTCGCAGTGTCATTGTCACTTTGGGAGGACAACTCTATCGGATACCAGAGATAGTTGCACCTACCCCAAACGAGCAGGGAAGGAAGATAATCTCCCACACTGGGAAATTTTCCCTATTCGCAATTGCCACTAAAGGTGAACATCAGATCACGGAGACATCCACAACCTCTGCAGATTATCCTTCTACTCAGCAGAAACAAGAAAAACACAAAGTTAGTGCAGCATCGCCTATTCGGGTACCTCTACAATGCAAGGCCACGCATTCAAGGTGCTCCTCCAAAAAGAAACCATCAACACCAATGCAAAATACCACAACAACCAAAACTGTTGAACAGCTCCAGCGCAGCCAGCAACAACAATTGCAACCCTCTGAAGATTTCAAAGAAAGGCAACCTTTCTGCTTCAGCAAATGTCACACCAAGAGCTCAACTCGACACACAGCTCGACATATGATAAGGGATTTAACGCAATGGAGACCATTGCTTCCTAAGGAGGGAGGATTGATCCAGGTGGATATCGGTGGCGGCCCACCTCTTCCAACTGGCTCAAAACAGTCTTCTGGCAATTTTGGTAAATTACTATTTTTAGCAGTTTTTCGGGTCCTGAACTTCCGAAGCCGTTTTGAGGCCCTAAACGACATTTTTTGGCGATTCGGAAGACCAAATGGTTGCCAACGGCATGCATTTGGGCTCAGTCGAAAGTTGTAAATCTCGGATAGACCTTTCCAACGGGCTACCGAGCGCCCCAAACGGAGATCGTATGCAAAAGTTATGACCCCGGGAAGTTGACTGTTCAACTAACCACCTTGGGGCCGCAAACTTTATGACGGTTCATCTTCTAGGGTTAGGTTTTTGGATGCTTGGGATTCTTTCCCTCATACTTATGATAAATAGGCCCCTTCGGCCTCTCTTTGTATTCATCTTGGCACGAATGAGCATAGCGGCCACATCTCTTCTCAGAGATAGCTACCACCATTCCAGCTATTGTATTTTACAGTCTGTTCTATTTCCGCTATTTAATAGAATATGTGTTTACTGTATCACTGTGTTATTTGCAATATATCTCTGTATATGCTATCTTTTGTTTCGTTCCCACATAAATCCGGATCAGTGGTATCAGAGCGGTCTGCTCTTTGATTGTTTCTCGGTGCATGTCCCCGACGAGGTCAGGATATAGAGAGTTGGGTCTCGAACTAGTTTCACTTGGGGAAGACCACTCTCGCCGCCCCAAACGGCCTCCCATGGCGGAAGAAAAGAGAGACGACGGAGCAGTAGATCCTATCAAGTTGTTGCTCGAGGAAGCCCTCGCGCGACAGAGGAACGAGATGATGGATAATTTTGCCCAGATCCTTCAACGCATGCCAACAGCGGCAAATGCACCCTCAACGAGCAGCCATTTCGGAGATACGACTCCCTTCAAGGTACAAGTTAATTTTGATATCCCTTTATTTGAAGGCCAAATCGATGCCGATGCCCTAGATAAATGGTTAAATCTACTAGAAGGGTATTTCTCTGTCCACAAATTTTCCGACAGGGAAAAGATCATCTTTGCGCTCCTTAAGGCCGTCCCCCATGTCAAAAATTGGTGGGAAACTTATTGTGAGCAAAACTCGTCAGACGAGTCTGGATTGTTTGAATATTCCAATCCCACTTGGGCCTCTTTTATAGATGCCGTCAAGGAACAATATTACCCTGTTGGAAACTATGATGACCAGTACACAAAATGGACCATTCTGCATCAAGAGAGGGACCAAACGGTGTCGGAGTACACCAACAAATTTCATACCTTGCGCACAAAGCTAGGTATCAAGGACTCCGAGCGGCACCTAGTACTGAAATATCGCAGTGGCCTACACCGGTACATCCGAACAGAGATGGATTTCCTGGAAATCTCTTCACTCGGATCCGCCTATCGATACGCTGTCAAAATCGAGCAGAAATTTCAGCAAAAGAACAAGCGTGACTTCGGACCTGCGCAGAAGCAGGGCAAGGGAAACTCTGGCTCGCAGAACACGGGGCAGGAAAAGGACAACCAGACCCAACCACAGGCGAAGAAGGGTAAAGAAAAGACAAAGAAGGACACCGGGAAGTGGTGCGAGTTCCACAAAAGCCCCTGGCACAACACTGATGATTGTCGCTCAAAACAGTCATTGGTGGCTGAGATCAAAGCTTCAGAATCAGATCCCAGTTCCGATTCTGACTCGGAACCTAATTTCACAGCCGTGCGAAAAGGGAAACAGATCATTGATGCAGAACCCAGTGCCGTTGTTGCCACCACACAGATTCATCCAGAGGAGCCTGAAGAGTCGGAGGCAGAGGAGCGCCTTTTCCACTCACAGATGTGGGTGAAGGGAATTCCCCTACACTTTGTTGTGGACATCGGCAGCCAAAAGAACCTGATCTCAGAAGAAGTCATCAAGAGACTGGAGCTACCAATAACGCCACACCCACAACCATACACCATTGGATGGCTAAGCCAAGGACGAAGGATCCATGTCAATCACCAATGTCGCCTACCATATGGCATCAAGCCCTTCAAAGATGAGGTATTGTGTGATGTGGCCCCACTTGAAGTATGTGATGTTCTCTTAGGACAACCATATATGTGGAAGCGTCATGCTATATATGAATCCCGACCTCGCAGTGTCATTGTCACTTTGGGAGGACAACTCTATCGGATACCAGAGATAGTTGCACCTACCCCAAACGAGCAGGGAAGGAAGATAATCTCCCACACTGGGAAATTTTCCCTATTCGCAATTGCCACTAAAGGTGAACATCAGATCACGGAGACATCCACAACCTCTGCAGATTATCCTTCTACTCAGCAGAAACAAGAAAAACACAAAGTTAGTGCAGCATCGCCTATTCGGGTACCTCTACAATGCAAGGCCACGCATTCAAGGTGCTCCTCCAAAAAGAAACCATCAACACCAATGCAAAATACCACAACAACCAAAACTGTTGAACAGCTCCAGCGCAGCCAGCAACAACAATTGCAACCCTCTGAAGATTTCAAAGAAAGGCAACCTTTCTGCTTCAGCAAATGTCACACCAAGAGCTCAACTCGACACACAGCTCGACATATGATAAGGGATTTAACGCAATGGAGACCATTGCTTCCTAAGGAGGGAGGATTGATCCAGGTGGATATCGGTGGCGGCCCACCTCTTCCAACTGGCTCAAAACAGTCTTCTGGCAATTTTGGTAAATTACTATTTTTAGCAGTTTTTCGGGTCCTGAACTTCCGAAGCCGTTTTGAGGCCCTAAACGACATTTTTTGGCGATTCGGAAGACCAAATGGTTGCCAACGGCATGCATTTGGGCTCAGTCGAAAGTTGTAAATCTCGGATAGACCTTTCCAACGGGCTACCGAGCGCCCCAAACGGAGATCGTATGCAAAAGTTATGACCCCGGGAAGTTGACTGTTCAACTAACCACCTTGGGGCCGCAAACTTTATGACGGTTCATCTTCTAGGGTTAGGTTTTTGGATGCTTGGGATTCTTTCCCTCATACTTATGATAAATAGGCCCCTTCGGCCTCTCTTTGTATTCATCTTGGCACGAATGAGCATAGCGGCCACATCTCTTCTCAGAGATAGCTACCACCATTCCAGCTATTGTATTTTACAGTCTGTTCTATTTCCGCTATTTAATAGAATATGTGTTTACTGTATCACTGTGTTATTTGCAATATATCTCTGTATATGCTATCTTTTGTTTCGTTCCCACATAAATCCGGATCAGTGGTATCAGAGCGGTCTGCTCTTTGATTGTTTCTCGGTGCATGTCCCCGACGAGGTCAGGATATAGAGAGTTGGGTCTCGAACTAGTTTCACTTGGGGAAGACCACTCTCGCCGCCCCAAACGGCCTCCCATGGCGGAAGAAAAGAGAGACGACGGAGCAGTAGATCCTATCAAGTTGTTGCTCGAGGAAGCCCTCGCGCGACAGAGGAACGAGATGATGGATAATTTTGCCCAGATCCTTCAACGCATGCCAACAGCGGCAAATGCACCCTCAACGAGCAGCCATTTCGGAGATACGACTCCCTTCAAGGTACAAGTTAATTTTGATATCCCTTTATTTGAAGGCCAAATCGATGCCGATGCCCTAGATAAATGGTTAAATCTACTAGAAGGGTATTTCTCTGTCCACAAATTTTCCGACAGGGAAAAGATCATCTTTGCGCTCCTTAAGGCCGTCCCCCATGTCAAAAATTGGTGGGAAACTTATTGTGAGCAAAACTCGTCAGACGAGTCTGGATTGTTTGAATATTCCAATCCCACTTGGGCCTCTTTTATAGATGCCGTCAAGGAACAATATTACCCTGTTGGAAACTATGATGACCAGTACACAAAATGGACCATTCTGCATCAAGAGAGGGACCAAACGGTGTCGGAGTACACCAACAAATTTCATACCTTGCGCACAAAGCTAGGTATCAAGGACTCCGAGCGGCACCTAGTACTGAAATATCGCAGTGGCCTACACCGGTACATCCGAACAGAGATGGATTTCCTGGAAATCTCTTCACTCGGATCCGCCTATCGATACGCTGTCAAAATCGAGCAGAAATTTCAGCAAAAGAACAAGCGTGACTTCGGACCTGCGCAGAAGCAGGGCAAGGGAAACTCTGGCTCGCAGAACACGGGGCAGGAAAAGGACAACCAGACCCAACCACAGGCGAAGAAGGGTAAAGAAAAGACAAAGAAGGACACCGGGAAGTGGTGCGAGTTCCACAAAAGCCCCTGGCACAACACTGATGATTGTCGCTCAAAACAGTCATTGGTGGCTGAGATCAAAGCTTCAGAATCAGATCCCAGTTCCGATTCTGACTCGGAACCTAATTTCACAGCCGTGCGAAAAGGGAAACAGATCATTGATGCAGAACCCAGTGCCGTTGTTGCCACCACACAGATTCATCCAGAGGAGCCTGAAGAGTCGGAGGCAGAGGAGCGCCTTTTCCACTCACAGATGTGGGTGAAGGGAATTCCCCTACACTTTGTTGTGGACATCGGCAGCCAAAAGAACCTGATCTCAGAAGAAGTCATCAAGAGACTGGAGCTACCAATAACGCCACACCCACAACCATACACCATTGGATGGCTAAGCCAAGGACGAAGGATCCATGTCAATCACCAATGTCGCCTACCATATGGCATCAAGCCCTTCAAAGATGAGGTATTGTGTGATGTGGCCCCACTTGAAGTATGTGATGTTCTCTTAGGACAACCATATATGTGGAAGCGTCATGCTATATATGAATCCCGACCTCGCAGTGTCATTGTCACTTTGGGAGGACAACTCTATCGGATACCAGAGATAGTTGCACCTACCCCAAACGAGCAGGGAAGGAAGATAATCTCCCACACTGGGAAATTTTCCCTATTCGCAATTGCCACTAAAGGTGAACATCAGATCACGGAGACATCCACAACCTCTGCAGATTATCCTTCTACTCAGCAGAAACAAGAAAAACACAAAGTTAGTGCAGCATCGCCTATTCGGGTACCTCTACAATGCAAGGCCACGCATTCAAGGTGCTCCTCCAAAAAGAAACCATCAACACCAATGCAAAATACCACAACAACCAAAACTGTTGAACAGCTCCAGCGCAGCCAGCAACAACAATTGCAACCCTCTGAAGATTTCAAAGAAAGGCAACCTTTCTGCTTCAGCAAATGTCACACCAAGAGCTCAACTCGACACACAGCTCGACATATGATAAGGGATTTAACGCAATGGAGACCATTGCTTCCTAAGGAGGGAGGATTGATCCAGGTGGATATCGGTGGCGGCCCACCTCTTCCAACTGGCTCAAAACAGTCTTCTGGCAATTTTGGTAAATTACTATTTTTAGCAGTTTTTCGGGTCCTGAACTTCCGAAGCCGTTTTGAGGCCCTAAACGACATTTTTTGGCGATTCGGAAGACCAAATGGTTGCCAACGGCATGCATTTGGGCTCAGTCGAAAGTTGTAAATCTCGGATAGACCTTTCCAACGGGCTACCGAGCGCCCCAAACGGAGATCGTATGCAAAAGTTATGACCCCGGGAAGTTGACTGTTCAACTAACCACCTTGGGGCCGCAAACTTTATGACGGTTCATCTTCTAGGGTTAGGTTTTTGGATGCTTGGGATTCTTTCCCTCATACTTATGATAAATAGGCCCCTTCGGCCTCTCTTTGTATTCATCTTGGCACGAATGAGCATAGCGGCCACATCTCTTCTCAGAGATAGCTACCACCATTCCAGCTATTGTATTTTACAGTCTGTTCTATTTCCGCTATTTAATAGAATATGTGTTTACTGTATCACTGTGTTATTTGCAATATATCTCTGTATATGCTATCTTTTGTTTCGTTCCCACATAAATCCGGATCAGTGGTATCAGAGCGGTCTGCTCTTTGATTGTTTCTCGGTGCATGTCCCCGACGAGGTCAGGATATAGAGAGTTGGGTCTCGAACTAGTTTCACTTGGGGAAGACCACTCTCGCCGCCCCAAACGGCCTCCCATGGCGGAAGAAAAGAGAGACGACGGAGCAGTAGATCCTATCAAGTTGTTGCTCGAGGAAGCCCTCGCGCGACAGAGGAACGAGATGATGGATAATTTTGCCCAGATCCTTCAACGCATGCCAACAGCGGCAAATGCACCCTCAACGAGCAGCCATTTCGGAGATACGACTCCCTTCAAGGTACAAGTTAATTTTGATATCCCTTTATTTGAAGGCCAAATCGATGCCGATGCCCTAGATAAATGGTTAAATCTACTAGAAGGGTATTTCTCTGTCCACAAATTTTCCGACAGGGAAAAGATCATCTTTGCGCTCCTTAAGGCCGTCCCCCATGTCAAAAATTGGTGGGAAACTTATTGTGAGCAAAACTCGTCAGACGAGTCTGGATTGTTTGAATATTCCAATCCCACTTGGGCCTCTTTTATAGATGCCGTCAAGGAACAATATTACCCTGTTGGAAACTATGATGACCAGTACACAAAATGGACCATTCTGCATCAAGAGAGGGACCAAACGGTGTCGGAGTACACCAACAAATTTCATACCTTGCGCACAAAGCTAGGTATCAAGGACTCCGAGCGGCACCTAGTACTGAAATATCGCAGTGGCCTACACCGGTACATCCGAACAGAGATGGATTTCCTGGAAATCTCTTCACTCGGATCCGCCTATCGATACGCTGTCAAAATCGAGCAGAAATTTCAGCAAAAGAACAAGCGTGACTTCGGACCTGCGCAGAAGCAGGGCAAGGGAAACTCTGGCTCGCAGAACACGGGGCAGGAAAAGGACAACCAGACCCAACCACAGGCGAAGAAGGGTAAAGAAAAGACAAAGAAGGACACCGGGAAGTGGTGCGAGTTCCACAAAAGCCCCTGGCACAACACTGATGATTGTCGCTCAAAACAGTCATTGGTGGCTGAGATCAAAGCTTCAGAATCAGATCCCAGTTCCGATTCTGACTCGGAACCTAATTTCACAGCCGTGCGAAAAGGGAAACAGATCATTGATGCAGAACCCAGTGCCGTTGTTGCCACCACACAGATTCATCCAGAGGAGCCTGAAGAGTCGGAGGCAGAGGAGCGCCTTTTCCACTCACAGATGTGGGTGAAGGGAATTCCCCTACACTTTGTTGTGGACATCGGCAGCCAAAAGAACCTGATCTCAGAAGAAGTCATCAAGAGACTGGAGCTACCAATAACGCCACACCCACAACCATACACCATTGGATGGCTAAGCCAAGGACGAAGGATCCATGTCAATCACCAATGTCGCCTACCATATGGCATCAAGCCCTTCAAAGATGAGGTATTGTGTGATGTGGCCCCACTTGAAGTATGTGATGTTCTCTTAGGACAACCATATATGTGGAAGCGTCATGCTATATATGAATCCCGACCTCGCAGTGTCATTGTCACTTTGGGAGGACAACTCTATCGGATACCAGAGATAGTTGCACCTACCCCAAACGAGCAGGGAAGGAAGATAATCTCCCACACTGGGAAATTTTCCCTATTCGCAATTGCCACTAAAGGTGAACATCAGATCACGGAGACATCCACAACCTCTGCAGATTATCCTTCTACTCAGCAGAAACAAGAAAAACACAAAGTTAGTGCAGCATCGCCTATTCGGGTACCTCTACAATGCAAGGCCACGCATTCAAGGTGCTCCTCTAAAAAGAAACCATCAACACCAATGCAAAATACCACAACAACCAAAACTGTTGAACAGCTCCAGCGCAGCCAGCAACAACAATTGCAACCCTCTGAAGATTTCAAAGAAAGGCAACCTTTCTGCTTCAGCAAATGTCACACCAAGAGCTCAACTCGACACACAGCTCGACATATGATAAGGGATTTAACGCAATGGAGACCATTGCTTCCTAAGGAGGGAGGATTGATCCAGGTGGATATCGGTGGCGGCCCACCTCTTCCAACTGGCTCAAAACAGTCTTCTGGCAATTTTGGTAAATTACTATTTTTAGCAGTTTTTCGGGTCCTGAACTTCCGAAGCCGTTTTGAGGCCCTAAACGACATTTTTTGGCGATTCGGAAGACCAAATGGTTGCCAACGGCATGCATTTGGGCTCAGTCGAAAGTTGTAAATCTCGGATAGACCTTTCCAACGGGCTACCGAGCGCCCCAAACGGAGATCGTATGCAAAAGTTATGACCCCGGGAAGTTGACTGTTCAACTAACCACCTTGGGGCCGCAAACTTTATGACGGTTCATCTTCTAGGGTTAGGTTTTTGGATGCTTGGGATTCTTTCCCTCATACTTATGATAAATAGGCCCCTTCGGCCTCTCTTTGTATTCATCTTGGCACGAATGAGCATAGCGGCCACATCTCTTCTCAGAGATAGCTACCACCATTCCAGCTATTGTATTTTACAGTCTGTTCTATTTCCGCTATTTAATAGAATATGTGTTTACTGTATCACTGTGTTATTTGCAATATATCTCTGTATATGCTATCTTTTGTTTCGTTCCCACATAAATCCGGATCAGTGGTATCAGAGCGGTCTGCTCTTTGATTGTTTCTCGGTGCATGTCCCCGACGAGGTCAGGATATAGAGAGTTGGGTATCGAACTAGTTTCACTTGGGGAAGACCACTCTCGCCGCCCCAAACGGCCTCCCATGGCGGAAGAAAAGAGAGACGACGGAGCAGTAGATCCTATCAAGTTGTTGCTCGAGGAAGCCCTCGCGCGACAGAGGAACGAGATGATGGATAATTTTGCCCAGATCCTTCAACGCATGCCAACAGCGGCAAATGCACCCTCAACGAGCAGCCATTTCGGAGATACGACTCCCTTCAAGGTACAAGTTAATTTTGATATCCCTTTATTTGAAGGCCAAATCGATGCCGATGCCCTAGATAAATGGTTAAATCTACTAGAAGGGTATTTCTCTGTCCACAAATTTTCCGACAGGGAAAAGATCATCTTTGCGCTCCTTAAGGCCGTCCCCCATGTCAAAAATTGGTGGGAAACTTATTGTGAGCAAAACTCGTCAGACGAGTCTGGATTGTTTGAATATTCCAATCCCACTTGGGCCTCTTTTATAGATGCCGTCAAGGAACAATATTACCCTGTTGGAAACTATGATGACCAGTACACAAAATGGACCATTCTGCATCAAGAGAGGGACCAAACGGTGTCGGAGTACACCAACAAATTTCATACCTTGCGCACAAAGCTAGGTATCAAGGACTCCGAGCGGCACCTAGTACTGAAATATCGCAGTGGCCTACACCGGTACATCCGAACAGAGATGGATTTCCTGGAAATCTCTTCACTCGGATCCGCCTATCGATACGCTGTCAAAATCGAGCAGAAATTTCAGCAAAAGAACAAGCGTGACTTCGGACCTGCGCAGAAGCAGGGCAAGGGAAACTCTGGCTCGCAGAACACGGGGCAGGAAAAGGACAACCAGACCCAACCACAGGCGAAGAAGGGTAAAGAAAAGACAAAGAAGGACACCGGGAAGTGGTGCGAGTTCCACAAAAGCCCCTGGCACAACACTGATGATTGTCGCTCAAAACAGTCATTGGTGGCTGAGATCAAAGCTTCAGAATCAGATCCCAGTTCCGATTCTGACTCGGAACCTAATTTCACAGCCGTGCGAAAAGGGAAACAGATCATTGATGCAGAACCCAGTGCCGTTGTTGCCACCACACAGATTCATCCAGAGGAGCCTGAAGAGTCGGAGGCAGAGGAGCGCCTTTTCCACTCACAGATGTGGGTGAAGGGAATTCCCCTACACTTTGTTGTGGACATCGGCAGCCAAAAGAACCTGATCTCAGAAGAAGTCATCAAGAGACTGGAGCTACCAATAACGCCACACCCACAACCATACACCATTGGATGGCTAAGCCAAGGACGAAGGATCCATGTCAATCACCAATGTCGCCTACCATATGGCATCAAGCCCTTCAAAGATGAGGTATTGTGTGATGTGGCCCCACTTGAAGTATGTGATGTTCTCTTAGGACAACCATATATGTGGAAGCGTCATGCTATATATGAATCCCGACCTCGCAGTGTCATTGTCACTTTGGGAGGACAACTCTATCGGATACCAGAGATAGTTGCACCTACCCCAAACGAGCAGGGAAGGAAGATAATCTCCCACACTGGGAAATTTTCCCTATTCGCAATTGCCACTAAAGGTGAACATCAGATCACGGAGACATCCACAACCTCTGCAGATTATCCTTCTACTCAGCAGAAACAAGAAAAACACAAAGTTAGTGCAGCATCGCCTATTCGGGTACCTCTACAATGCAAGGCCACGCATTCAAGGTGCTCCTCCAAAAAGAAACCATCAACACCAATGCAAAATACCACAACAACCAAAACTGTTGAACAGCTCCAGCGCAGCCAGCAACAACAATTGCAACCCTCTGAAGATTTCAAAGAAAGGCAACCTTTCTGCTTCAGCAAATGTCACACCAAGAGCTCAACTCGACACACAGCTCGACATATGATAAGGGATTTAACGCAATGGAGACCATTGCTTCCTAAGGAGGGAGGATTGATCCAGGTGGATATCGGTGGCGGCCCACCTCTTCCAACTGGCTCAAAACAGTCTTCTGGCAATTTTGGTAAATTACTATTTTTAGCAGTTTTTCGGGTCCTGAACTTCCGAAGCCGTTTTGAGGCCCTAAACGACATTTTTTGGCGATTCGGAAGACCAAATGGTTGCCAACGGCATGCATTTGGGCTCAGTCGAAAGTTGTAAATCTCGGATAGACCTTTCCAACGGGCTACCGAGCGCCCCAAACGGAGATCGTATGCAAAAGTTATGACCCCGGGAAGTTGACTGTTCAACTAACCACCTTGGGGCCGCAAACTTTATGACGGTTCATCTTCTAGGGTTAGGTTTTTGGATGCTTGGGATTCTTTCCCTCATACTTATGATAAATAGGCCCCTTCGGCCTCTCTTTGTATTCATCTTGGCACGAATGAGCATAGCGGCCACATCTCTTCTCAGAGATAGCTACCACCATTCCAGCTATTGTATTTTACAGTCTGTTCTATTTCCGCTATTTAATAGAATATGTGTTTACTGTATCACTGTGTTATTTGCAATATATCTCTGTATATGCTATCTTTTGTTTCGTTCCCACATAAATCCGGATCAGTGGTATCAGAGCGGTCTGCTCTTTGATTGTTTCTCGGTGCATGTCCCCGACGAGGTCAGGATATAGAGAGTTGGGTCTCGAACTAGTTTCACTTGGGGAAGACCACTCTCGCCGCCCCAAACGGCCTCCCATGGCGGAAGAAAAGAGAGACGACGGAGCAGTAGATCCTATCAAGTTGTTGCTCGAGGAAGCCCTCGCGCGACAGAGGAACGAGATGATGGATAATTTTGCCCAGATCCTTCAACGCATGCCAACAGCGGCAAATGCACCCTCAACGAGCAGCCATTTCGGAGATACGACTCCCTTCAAGGTACAAGTTAATTTTGATATCCCTTTATTTGAAGGCCAAATCGATGCCGATGCCCTAGATAAATGGTTAAATCTACTAGAAGGGTATTTCTCTGTCCACAAATTTTCCGACAGGGAAAAGATCATCTTTGCGCTCCTTAAGGCCGTCCCCCATGTCAAAAATTGGTGGGAAACTTATTGTGAGCAAAACTCGTCAGACGAGTCTGGATTGTTTGAATATTCCAATCCCACTTGGGCCTCTTTTATAGATGCCGTCAAGGAACAATATTACCCTGTTGGAAACTATGATGACCAGTACACAAAATGGACCATTCTGCATCAAGAGAGGGACCAAACGGTGTCGGAGTACACCAACAAATTTCATACCTTGCGCACAAAGCTAGGTATCAAGGACTCCGAGCGGCACCTAGTACTGAAATATCGCAGTGGCCTACACCGGTACATCCGAACAGAGATGGATTTCCTGGAAATCTCTTCACTCGGATCCGCCTATCGATACGCTGTCAAAATCGAGCAGAAATTTCAGCAAAAGAACAAGCGTGACTTCGGACCTGCGCAGAAGCAGGGCAAGGGAAACTCTGGCTCGCAGAACACGGGGCAGGAAAAGGACAACCAGACCCAACCACAGGCGAAGAAGGGTAAAGAAAAGACAAAGAAGGACACCGGGAAGTGGTGCGAGTTCCACAAAAGCCCCTGGCACAACACTGATGATTGTCGCTCAAAACAGTCATTGGTGGCTGAGATCAAAGCTTCAGAATCAGATCCCAGTTCCGATTCTGACTCGGAACCTAATTTCACAGCCGTGCGAAAAGGGAAACAGATCATTGATGCAGAACCCAGTGCCGTTGTTGCCACCACACAGATTCATCCAGAGGAGCCTGAAGAGTCGGAGGCAGAGGAGCGCCTTTTCCACTCACAGATGTGGGTGAAGGGAATTCCCCTACACTTTGTTGTGGACATCGGCAGCCAAAAGAACCTGATCTCAGAAGAAGTCATCAAGAGACTGGAGCTACCAATAACGCCACACCCACAACCATACACCATTGGATGGCTAAGCCAAGGACGAAGGATCCATGTCAATCACCAATGTCGCCTACCATATGGCATCAAGCCCTTCAAAGATGAGGTATTGTGTGATGTGGCCCCACTTGAAGTATGTGATGTTCTCTTAGGACAACCATATATGTGGAAGCGTCATGCTATATATGAATCCCGACCTCGCAGTGTCATTGTCACTTTGGGAGGACAACTCTATCGGATACCAGAGATAGTTGCACCTACCCCAAACGAGCAGGGAAGGAAGATAATCTCCCACACTGGGAAATTTTCCCTATTCGCAATTGCCACTAAAGGTGAACATCAGATCACGGAGACATCCACAACCTCTGCAGATTATCCTTCTACTCAGCAGAAACAAGAAAAACACAAAGTTAGTGCAGCATCGCCTATTCGGGTACCTCTACAATGCAAGGCCACGCATTCAAGGTGCTCCTCCAAAAAGAAACCATCAACACCAATGCAAAATACCACAACAACCAAAACTGTTGAACAGCTCCAGCGCAGCCAGCAACAACAATTGCAACCCTCTGAAGATTTCAAAGAAAGGCAACCTTTCTGCTTCAGCAAATGTCACACCAAGAGCTCAACTCGACACACAGCTCGACATATGATAAGGGATTTAACGCAATGGAGACCATTGCTTCCTAAGGAGGGAGGATTGATCCAGGTGGATATCGGTGGCGGCCCACCTCTTCCAACTGGCTCAAAACAGTCTTCTGGCAATTTTGGTAAATTACTATTTTTAGCAGTTTTTCGGGTCCTGAACTTCCGAAGCCGTTTTGAGGCCCTAAACGACATTTTTTGGCGATTCGGAAGACCAAATGGTTGCCAACGGCATGCATTTGGGCTCAGTCGAAAGTTGTAAATCTCGGATAGACCTTT
Organism: Larix kaempferi; assembly: GCA_027924585.1. Classification (NCBI taxonomy): domain Eukaryota; kingdom Viridiplantae; phylum Streptophyta; class Pinopsida; order Pinales; family Pinaceae; genus Larix; species Larix kaempferi. The sequence continues at coordinate 10,462,333 of BSBM01000147.1, read as the reverse complement.
CCAACGGGCTACCGAGCGCCCCAAACGGAGATCGTATGCAAAAGTTATGACCCCGGGAAGTTGACTGTTCAACTAACCACCTTGGGGCCGCAAACTTTATGACGGTTCATCTTCTAGGGTTAGGTTTTTGGATGCTTGGGATTCTTTCCCTCATACTTATGATAAATAGGCCCCTTCGGCCTCTCTTTGTATTCATCTTGGCACGAATGAGCATAGCGGCCACATCTCTTCTCAGAGATAGCTACCACCATTCCAGCTATTGTATTTTACAGTCTGTTCTATTTCCGCTATTTAATAGAATATGTGTTTACTGTATCACTGTGTTATTTGCAATATATCTCTGTATATGCTATCTTTTGTTTCGTTCCCACATAAATCCGGATCAGTGGTATCAGAGCGGTCTGCTCTTTGATTGTTTCTCGGTGCATGTCCCCGACGAGGTCAGGATATAGAGAGTTGGGTCTCGAACTAGTTTCACTTGGGGAAGACCACTCTCGCCGCCCCAAACGGCCTCCCATGGCGGAAGAAAAGAGAGACGACGGAGCAGTAGATCCTATCAAGTTGTTGCTCGAGGAAGCCCTCGCGCGACAGAGGAACGAGATGATGGATAATTTTGCCCAGATCCTTCAACGCATGCCAACAGCGGCAAATGCACCCTCAACGAGCAGCCATTTCGGAGATACGACTCCCTTCAAGGTACAAGTTAATTTTGATATCCCTTTATTTGAAGGCCAAATCGATGCCGATGCCCTAGATAAATGGTTAAATCTACTAGAAGGGTATTTCTCTGTCCACAAATTTTCCGACAGGGAAAAGATCATCTTTGCGCTCCTTAAGGCCGTCCCCCATGTCAAAAATTGGTGGGAAACTTATTGTGAGCAAAACTCGTCAGACGAGTCTGGATTGTTTGAATATTCCAATCCCACTTGGGCCTCTTTTATAGATGCCGTCAAGGAACAATATTACCCTGTTGGAAACTATGATGACCAGTACACAAAATGGACCATTCTGCATCAAGAGAGGGACCAAACGGTGTCGGAGTACACCAACAAATTTCATACCTTGCGCACAAAGCTAGGTATCAAGGACTCCGAGCGGCACCTAGTACTGAAATATCGCAGTGGCCTACACCGGTACATCCGAACAGAGATGGATTTCCTGGAAATCTCTTCACTCGGATCCGCCTATCGATACGCTGTCAAAATCGAGCAGAAATTTCAGCAAAAGAACAAGCGTGACTTCGGACCTGCGCAGAAGCAGGGCAAGGGAAACTCTGGCTCGCAGAACACGGGGCAGGAAAAGGACAACCAGACCCAACCACAGGCGAAGAAGGGTAAAGAAAAGACAAAGAAGGACACCGGGAAGTGGTGCGAGTTCCACAAAAGCCCCTGGCACAACACTGATGATTGTCGCTCAAAACAGTCATTGGTGGCTGAGATCAAAGCTTCAGAATCAGATCCCAGTTCCGATTCTGACTCGGAACCTAATTTCACAGCCGTGCGAAAAGGGAAACAGATCATTGATGCAGAACCCAGTGCCGTTGTTGCCACCACACAGATTCATCCAGAGGAGCCTGAAGAGTCGGAGGCAGAGGAGCGCCTTTTCCACTCACAGATGTGGGTGAAGGGAATTCCCCTACACTTTGTTGTGGACATCGGCAGCCAAAAGAACCTGATCTCAGAAGAAGTCATCAAGAGACTGGAGCTACCAATAACGCCACACCCACAACCATACACCATTGGATGGCTAAGCCAAGGACGAAGGATCCATGTCAATCACCAATGTCGCCTACCATATGGCATCAAGCCCTTCAAAGATGAGGTATTGTGTGATGTGGCCCCACTTGAAGTATGTGATGTTCTCTTAGGACAACCATATATGTGGAAGCGTCATGCTATATATGAATCCCGACCTCGCAGTGTCATTGTCACTTTGGGAGGACAACTCTATCGGATACCAGAGATAGTTGCACCTACCCCAAACGAGCAGGGAAGGAAGATAATCTCCCACACTGGGAAATTTTCCCTATTCGCAATTGCCACTAAAGGTGAACATCAGATCACGGAGACATCCACAACCTCTGCAGATTATCCTTCTACTCAGCAGAAACAAGAAAAACACAAAGTTAGTGCAGCATCGCCTATTCGGGTACCTCTACAATGCAAGGCCACGCATTCAAGGTGCTCCTCCAAAAAGAAACCATCAACACCAATGCAAAATACCACAACAACCAAAACTGTTGAACAGCTCCAGCGCAGCCAGCAACAACAATTGCAACCCTCTGAAGATTTCAAAGAAAGGCAACCTTTCTGCTTCAGCAAATGTCACACCAAGAGCTCAACTCGACACACAGCTCGACATATGATAAGGGATTTAACGCAATGGAGACCATTGCTTCCTAAGGAGGGAGGATTGATCCAGGTGGATATCGGTGGCGGCCCACCTCTTCCAACTGGCTCAAAACAGTCTTCTGGCAATTTTGGTAAATTACTATTTTTAGCAGTTTTTCGGGTCCTGAACTTCCGAAGCCGTTTTGAGGCCCTAAACGACATTTTTTGGCGATTCGGAAGACCAAATGGTTGCCAACGGCATGCATTTGGGCTCAGTCGAAAGTTGTAAATCTCGGATAGACCTTTCCAACGGGCTACCGAGCGCCCCAAACGGAGATCGTATGCAAAAGTTATGACCCCGGGAAGTTGACTGTTCAACTAACCACCTTGGGGCCGCAAACTTTATGACGGTTCATCTTCTAGGGTTAGGTTTTTGGATGCTTGGGATTCTTTCCCTCATACTTATGATAAATAGGCCCCTTCGGCCTCTCTTTGTATTCATCTTGGCACGAATGAGCATAGCGGCCACATCTCTTCTCAGAGATAGCTACCACCATTCCAGCTATTGTATTTTACAGTCTGTTCTATTTCCGCTATTTAATAGAATATGTGTTTACTGTATCACTGTGTTATTTGCAATATATCTCTGTATATGCTATCTTTTGTTTCGTTCCCACATAAATCCGGATCAGTGGTATCAGAGCGGTCTGCTCTTTGATTGTTTCTCGGTGCATGTCCCCGACGAGGTCAGGATATAGAGAGTTGGGTCTCGAACTAGTTTCACTTGGGGAAGACCACTCTCGCCGCCCCAAACGGCCTCCCATGGCGGAAGAAAAGAGAGACGACGGAGCAGTAGATCCTATCAAGTTGTTGCTCGAGGAAGCCCTCGCGCGACAGAGGAACGAGATGATGGATAATTTTGCCCAGATCCTTCAACGCATGCCAACAGCGGCAAATGCACCCTCAACGAGCAGCCATTTCGGAGATACGACTCCCTTCAAGGTACAAGTTAATTTTGATATCCCTTTATTTGAAGGCCAAATCGATGCCGATGCCCTAGATAAATGGTTAAATCTACTAGAAGGGTATTTCTCTGTCCACAAATTTTCCGACAGGGAAAAGATCATCTTTGCGCTCCTTAAGGCCGTCCCCCATGTCAAAAATTGGTGGGAAACTTATTGTGAGCAAAACTCGTCAGACGAGTCTGGATTGTTTGAATATTCCAATCCCACTTGGGCCTCTTTTATAGATGCCGTCAAGGAACAATATTACCCTGTTGGAAACTATGATGACCAGTACACAAAATGGACCATTCTGCATCAAGAGAGGGACCAAACGGTGTCGGAGTACACCAACAAATTTCATACCTTGCGCACAAAGCTAGGTATCAAGGACTCCGAGCGGCACCTAGTACTGAAATATCGCAGTGGCCTACACCGGTACATCCGAACAGAGATGGATTTCCTGGAAATCTCTTCACTCGGATCCGCCTATCGATACGCTGTCAAAATCGAGCAGAAATTTCAGCAAAAGAACAAGCGTGACTTCGGACCTGCGCAGAAGCAGGGCAAGGGAAACTCTGGCTCGCAGAACACGGGGCAGGAAAAGGACAACCAGACCCAACCACAGGCGAAGAAGGGTAAAGAAAAGACAAAGAAGGACACCGGGAAGTGGTGCGAGTTCCACAAAAGCCCCTGGCACAACACTGATGATTGTCGCTCAAAACAGTCATTGGTGGCTGAGATCAAAGCTTCAGAATCAGATCCCAGTTCCGATTCTGACTCGGAACCTAATTTCACAGCCGTGCGAAAAGGGAAACAGATCATTGATGCAGAACCCAGTGCCGTTGTTGCCACCACACAGATTCATCCAGAGGAGCCTGAAGAGTCGGAGGCAGAGGAGCGCCTTTTCCACTCACAGATGTGGGTGAAGGGAATTCCCCTACACTTTGTTGTGGACATCGGCAGCCAAAAGAACCTGATCTCAGAAGAAGTCATCAAGAGACTGGAGCTACCAATAACGCCACACCCACAACCATACACCATTGGATGGCTAAGCCAAGGACGAAGGATCCATGTCAATCACCAATGTCGCCTACCATATGGCATCAAGCCCTTCAAAGATGAGGTATTGTGTGATGTGGCCCCACTTGAAGTATGTGATGTTCTCTTAGGACAACCATATATGTGGAAGCGTCATGCTATATATGAATCCCGACCTCGCAGTGTCATTGTCACTTTGGGAGGACAACTCTATCGGATACCAGAGATAGTTGCACCTACCCCAAACGAGCAGGGAAGGAAGATAATCTCCCACACTGGGAAATTTTCCCTATTCGCAATTGCCACTAAAGGTGAACATCAGATCACGGAGACATCCACAACCTCTGCAGATTATCCTTCTACTCAGCAGAAACAAGAAAAACACAAAGTTAGTGCAGCATCGCCTATTCGGGTACCTCTACAATGCAAGGCCACGCATTCAAGGTGCTCCTCCAAAAAGAAACCATCAACACCAATGCAAAATACCACAACAACCAAAACTGTTGAACAGCTCCAGCGCAGCCAGCAACAACAATTGCAACCCTCTGAAGATTTCAAAGAAAGGCAACCTTTCTGCTTCAGCAAATGTCACACCAAGAGCTCAACTCGACACACAGCTCGACATATGATAAGGGATTTAACGCAATGGAGACCATTGCTTCCTAAGGAGGGAGGATTGATCCAGGTGGATATCGGTGGCGGCCCACCTCTTCCAACTGGCTCAAAACAGTCTTCTGGCAATTTTGGTAAATTACTATTTTTAGCAGTTTTTCGGGTCCTGAACTTCCGAAGCCGTTTTGAGGCCCTAAACGACATTTTTTGGCGATTCGGAAGACCAAATGGTTGCCAACGGCATGCATTTGGGCTCAGTCGAAAGTTGTAAATCTCGGATAGACCTTTCCAACGGGCTACCGAGCGCCCCAAACGGAGATCGTATGCAAAAGTTATGACCCCGGGAAGTTGACTGTTCAACTAACCACCTTGGGGCCGCAAACTTTATGACGGTTCATCTTCTAGGGTTAGGTTTTTGGATGCTTGGGATTCTTTCCCTCATACTTATGATAAATAGGCCCCTTCGGCCTCTCTTTGTATTCATCTTGGCACGAATGAGCATAGCGGCCACATCTCTTCTCAGAGATAGCTACCACCATTCCAGCTATTGTATTTTACAGTCTGTTCTATTTCCGCTATTTAATAGAATATGTGTTTACTGTATCACTGTGTTATTTGCAATATATCTCTGTATATGCTATCTTTTGTTTCGTTCCCACATAAATCCGGATCAGTGGTATCAGAGCGGTCTGCTCTTTGATTGTTTCTCGGTGCATGTCCCCGACGAGGTCAGGATATAGAGAGTTGGGTCTCGAACTAGTTTCACTTGGGGAAGACCACTCTCGCCGCCCCAAACGGCCTCCCATGGCGGAAGAAAAGAGAGACGACGGAGCAGTAGATCCTATCAAGTTGTTGCTCGAGGAAGCCCTCGCGCGACAGAGGAACGAGATGATGGATAATTTTGCCCAGATCCTTCAACGCATGCCAACAGCGGCAAATGCACCCTCAACGAGCAGCCATTTCGGAGATACGACTCCCTTCAAGGTACAAGTTAATTTTGATATCCCTTTATTTGAAGGCCAAATCGATGCCGATGCCCTAGATAAATGGTTAAATCTACTAGAAGGGTATTTCTCTGTCCACAAATTTTCCGACAGGGAAAAGATCATCTTTGCGCTCCTTAAGGCCGTCCCCCATGTCAAAAATTGGTGGGAAACTTATTGTGAGCAAAACTCGTCAGACGAGTCTGGATTGTTTGAATATTCCAATCCCACTTGGGCCTCTTTTATAGATGCCGTCAAGGAACAATATTACCCTGTTGGAAACTATGATGACCAGTACACAAAATGGACCATTCTGCATCAAGAGAGGGACCAAACGGTGTCGGAGTACACCAACAAATTTCATACCTTGCGCACAAAGCTAGGTATCAAGGACTCCGAGCGGCACCTAGTACTGAAATATCGCAGTGGCCTACACCGGTACATCCGAACAGAGATGGATTTCCTGGAAATCTCTTCACTCGGATCCGCCTATCGATACGCTGTCAAAATCGAGCAGAAATTTCAGCAAAAGAACAAGCGTGACTTCGGACCTGCGCAGAAGCAGGGCAAGGGAAACTCTGGCTCGCAGAACACGGGGCAGGAAAAGGACAACCAGACCCAACCACAGGCGAAGAAGGGTAAAGAAAAGACAAAGAAGGACACCGGGAAGTGGTGCGAGTTCCACAAAAGCCCCTGGCACAACACTGATGATTGTCGCTCAAAACAGTCATTGGTGGCTGAGATCAAAGCTTCAGAATCAGATCCCAGTTCCGATTCTGACTCGGAACCTAATTTCACAGCCGTGCGAAAAGGGAAACAGATCATTGATGCAGAACCCAGTGCCGTTGTTGCCACCACACAGATTCATCCAGAGGAGCCTGAAGAGTCGGAGGCAGAGGAGCGCCTTTTCCACTCACAGATGTGGGTGAAGGGAATTCCCCTACACTTTGTTGTGGACATCGGCAGCCAAAAGAACCTGATCTCAGAAGAAGTCATCAAGAGACTGGAGCTACCAATAACGCCACACCCACAACCATACACCATTGGATGGCTAAGCCAAGGACGAAGGATCCATGTCAATCACCAATGTCGCCTACCATATGGCATCAAGCCCTTCAAAGATGAGGTATTGTGTGATGTGGCCCCACTTGAAGTATGTGATGTTCTCTTAGGACAACCATATATGTGGAAGCGTCATGCTATATATGAATCCCGACCTCGCAGTGTCATTGTCACTTTGGGAGGACAACTCTATCGGATACCAGAGATAGTTGCACCTACCCCAAACGAGCAGGGAAGGAAGATAATCTCCCACACTGGGAAATTTTCCCTATTCGCAATTGCCACTAAAGGTGAACATCGGATCACGGAGACATCCACAACCTCTGCAGATTATCCTTCTACTCAGCAGAAACAAGAAAAACACAAAGTTAGTGCAGCATCGCCTATTCGGGTACCTCTACAATGCAAGGCCACGCATTCAAGGTGCTCCTCCAAAAAGAAACCATCAACACCAATGCAAAATACCACAACAACCAAAACTGTTGAACAGCTCCAGCGCAGCCAGCAACAACAATTGCAACCCTCTGAAGATTTCAAAGAAAGGCAACCTTTCTGCTTCAGCAAATGTCACACCAAGAGCTCAACTCGACACACAGCTCGACATATGATAAGGGATTTAACGCAATGGAGACCATTGCTTCCTAAGGAGGGAGGATTGATCCAGGTGGATATCGGTGGCGGCCCACCTCTTCCAACTGGCTCAAAACAGTCTTCTGGCAATTTTGGTAAATTACTATTTTTAGCAGTTTTTCGGGTCCTGAACTTCCGAAGCCGTTTTGAGGCCCTAAACGACATTTTTTGGCGATTCGGAAGACCAAATGGTTGCCAACGGCATGCATTTGGGCTCAGTCGAAAGTTGTAAATCTCGGATAGACCTTTCCAACGGGCTACCGAGCGCCCCAAACGGAGATCGTATGCAAAAGTTATGACCCCGGGAAGTTGACTGTTCAACTAACCACCTTGGGGCCGCAAACTTTATGACGGTTCATCTTCTAGGGTTAGGTTTTTGGATGCTTGGGATTCTTTCCCTCATACTTATGATAAATAGGCCCCTTCGGCCTCTCTTTGTATTCATCTTGGCACGAATGAGCATAGCGGCCACATCTCTTCTCAGAGATAGCTACCACCATTCCAGCTATTGTATTTTACAGTCTGTTCTATTTCCGCTATTTAATAGAATATGTGTTTACTGTATCACTGTGTTATTTGCAATATATCTCTGTATATGCTATCTTTTGTTTCGTTCCCACATAAATCCGGATCAGTGGTATCAGAGCGGTCTGCTCTTTGATTGTTTCTCGGTGCATGTCCCCGACGAGGTCAGGATATAGAGAGTTGGGTCTCGAACTAGTTTCACTTGGGGAAGACCACTCTCGCCGCCCCAAACGGCCTCCCATGGCGGAAGAAAAGAGAGACGACGGAGCAGTAGATCCTATCAAGTTGTTGCTCGAGGAAGCCCTCGCGCGACAGAGGAACGAGATGATGGATAATTTTGCCCAGATCCTTCAACGCATGCCAACAGCGGCAAATGCACCCTCAACGAGCAGCCATTTCGGAGATACGACTCCCTTCAAGGTACAAGTTAATTTTGATATCCCTTTATTTGAAGGCCAAATCGATGCCGATGCCCTAGATAAATGGTTAAATCTACTAGAAGGGTATTTCTCTGTCCACAAATTTTCCGACAGGGAAAAGATCATCTTTGCGCTCCTTAAGGCCGTCCCCCATGTCAAAAATTGGTGGGAAACTTATTGTGAGCAAAACTCGTCAGACGAGTCTGGATTGTTTGAATATTCCAATCCCACTTGGGCCTCTTTTATAGATGCCGTCAAGGAACAATATTACCCTGTTGGAAACTATGATGACCAGTACACAAAATGGACCATTCTGCATCAAGAGAGGGACCAAACGGTGTCGGAGTACACCAACAAATTTCATACCTTGCGCACAAAGCTAGGTATCAAGGACTCCGAGCGGCACCTAGTACTGAAATATCGCAGTGGCCTACACCGGTACATCCGAACAGAGATGGATTTCCTGGAAATCTCTTCACTCGGATCCGCCTATCGATACGCTGTCAAAATCGAGCAGAAATTTCAGCAAAAGAACAAGCGTGACTTCGGACCTGCGCAGAAGCAGGGCAAGGGAAACTCTGGCTCGCAGAACACGGGGCAGGAAAAGGACAACCAGACCCAACCACAGGCGAAGAAGGGTAAAGAAAAGACAAAGAAGGACACCGGGAAGTGGTGCGAGTTCCACAAAAGCCCCTGGCACAACACTGATGATTGTCGCTCAAAACAGTCATTGGTGGCTGAGATCAAAGCTTCAGAATCAGATCCCAGTTCCGATTCTGACTCAGAACCTAATTTCACAGCCGTGCGAAAAGGGAAACAGATCATTGATGCAGAACCCAGTGCCGTTGTTGCCACCACACAGATTCATCCAGAGGAGCCTGAAGAGTCGGAGGCAGAGGAGCGCCTTTTCCACTCACAGATGTGGGTGAAGGGAATTCCCCTACACTTTGTTGTGGACATCGGCAGCCAAAAGAACCTGATCTCAGAAGAAGTCATCAAGAGACTGGAGCTACCAATAACGCCACACCCACAACCATACACCATTGGATGGCTAAGCCAAGGACGAAGGATCCATGTCAATCACCAATGTCGCCTACCATATGGCATCAAGCCCTTCAAAGATGAGGTATTGTGTGATGTGGCCCCACTTGAAGTATGTGATGTTCTCTTAGGACAACCATATATGTGGAAGCGTCATGCTATATATGAATCCCGACCTCGCAGTGTCATTGTCACTTTGGGAGGACAACTCTATCGGATACCAGAGATAGTTGCACCTACCCCAAACGAGCAGGGAAGGAAGATAATCTCCCACACTGGGAAATTTTCCCTATTCGCAATTGCCACTAAAGGTGAACATCGGATCACGGAGACATCCACAACCTCTGCAGATTATCCTTCTACTCAGCAGAAACAAGAAAAACACAAAGTTAGTGCAGCATCGCCTATTCGGGTACCTCTACAATGCAAGGCCACGCATTCAAGGTGCTCCTCCAAAAAGAAACCATCAACACCAATGCAAAATACCACAACAACCAAAACTGTTGAACAGCTCCAGCGCAGCCAGCAACAACAATTGCAACCCTCTGAAGATTTCAAAGAAAGGCAACCTTTCTGCTTCAGCAAATGTCACACCAAGAGCTCAACTCGACACACAGCTCGACATATGATAAGGGATTTAACGCAATGGAGACCATTGCTTCCTAAGGAGGGAGGATTGATCCAGGTGGATATCGGTGGCGGCCCACCTCTTCCAACTGGCTCAAAACAGTCTTCTGGCAATTTTGGTAAATTACTATTTTTAGCAGTTTTTCGGGTCCTGAACTTCCGAAGCCGTTTTGAGGCCCTAAACGACATTTTTTGGCGATTCGGAAGACCAAATGGTTGCCAACGGCATGCATTTGGGCTCAGTCGAAAGTTGTAAATCTCGGATAGACCTTTCCAACGGGCTACCGAGCGCCCCAAACGGAGATCGTATGCAAAAGTTATGACCCCGGGAAGTTGACTGTTCAACTAACCACCTTGGGGCCGCAAACTTTATGACGGTTCATCTTCTAGGGTTAGGTTTTTGGATGCTTGGGATTCTTTCCCTCATACTTATGATAAATAGGCCCCTTCGGCCTCTCTTTGTATTCATCTTGGCACGAATGAGCATAGCGGCCACATCTCTTCTCAGAGATAGCTACCACCATTCCAGCTATTGTATTTTACAGTCTGTTCTATTTCCGCTATTTAATAGAATATGTGTTTACTGTATCACTGTGTTATTTGCAATATATCTCTGTATATGCTATCTTTTGTTTCGTTCCCACATAAATCCGGATCAGTGGTATCAGAGCGGTCTGCTCTTTGATTGTTTCTCGGTGCATGTCCCCGACGAGGTCAGGATATAGAGAGTTGGGTCTCGAACTAGTTTCACTTGGGGAAGACCACTCTCGCCGCCCCAAACGGCCTCCCATGGCGGAAGAAAAGAGAGACGACGGAGCAGTAGATCCTATCAAGTTGTTGCTCGAGGAAGCCCTCGCGCGACAGAGGAACGAGATGATGGATAATTTTGCCCAGATCCTTCAACGCATGCCAACAGCGGCAAATGCACCCTCAACGAGCAGCCATTTCGGAGATACGACTCCCTTCAAGGTACAAGTTAATTTTGATATCCCTTTATTTGAAGGCCAAATCGATGCCGATGCCCTAGATAAATGGTTAAATCTACTAGAAGGGTATTTCTCTGTCCACAAATTTTCCGACAGGGAAAAGATCATCTTTGCGCTCCTTAAGGCCGTCCCCCATGTCAAAAATTGGTGGGAAACTTATTGTGAGCAAAACTCGTCAGACGAGTCTGGATTGTTTGAATATTCCAATCCCACTTGGGCCTCTTTTATAGATGCCGTCAAGGAACAATATTACCCTGTTGGAAACTATGATGACCAGTACACAAAATGGACCATTCTGCATCAAGAGAGGGACCAAACGGTGTCGGAGTACACCAACAAATTTCATACCTTGCGCACAAAGCTAGGTATCAAGGACTCCGAGCGGCACCTAGTACTGAAATATCGCAGTGGCCTACACCGGTACATCCGAACAGAGATGGATTTCCTGGAAATCTCTTCACTCGGATCCGCCTATCGATACGCTGTCAAAATCGAGCAGAAATTTCAGCAAAAGAACAAGCGTGACTTCGGACCTGCGCAGAAGCAGGGCAAGGGAAACTCTGGCTCGCAGAACACGGGGCAGGAAAAGGACAACCAGACCCAACCACAGGCGAAGAAGGGTAAAGAAAAGACAAAGAAGGACACCGGGAAGTGGTGCGAGTTCCACAAAAGCCCCTGGCACAACACTGATGATTGTCGCTCAAAACAGTCATTGGTGGCTGAGATCAAAGCTTCAGAATCAGATCCCAGTTCCGATTCTGACTCGGAACCTAATTTCACAGCCGTGCGAAAAGGGAAACAGATCATTGATGCAGAACCCAGTGCCGTTGTTGCCACCACACAGATTCATCCAGAGGAGCCTGAAGAGTCGGAGGCAGAGGAGCGCCTTTTCCACTCACAGATGTGGGTGAAGGGAATTCCCCTACACTTTGTTGTGGACATCGGCAGCCAAAAGAACCTGATCTCAGAAGAAGTCATCAAGAGACTGGAGCTACCAATAACGCCACACCCACAACCATACACCATTGGATGGCTAAGCCAAGGACGAAGGATCCATGTCAATCACCAATGTCGCCTACCATATGGCATCAAGCCCTTCAAAGATGAGGTATTGTGTGATGTGGCCCCACTTGAAGTATGTGATGTTCTCTTAGGACAACCATATATGTGGAAGCGTCATGCTATATATGAATCCCGACCTCGCAGTGTCATTGTCACTTTGGGAGGACAACTCTATCGGATACCAGAGATAGTTGCACCTACCCCAAACGAGCAGGGAAGGAAGATAATCTCCCACACTGGGAAATTTTCCCTATTCGCAATTGCCACTAAAGGTGAACATCGGATCACGGAGACATCCACAACCTCTGCAGATTATCCTTCTACTCAGCAGAAACAAGAAAAACACAAAGTTAGTGCAGCATCGCCTATTCGGGTACCTCTACAATGCAAGGCCACGCATTCAAGGTGCTCCTCCAAAAAGAAACCATCAACACCAATGCAAAATACCACAACAACCAAAACTGTTGAACAGCTCCAGCGCAGCCAGCAACAACAATTGCAACCCTCTGAAGATTTCAAAGAAAGGCAACCTTTCTGCTTCAGCAAATGTCACACCAAGAGCTCAACTCGACACACAGCTCGACATATGATAAGGGATTTAACGCAATGGAGACCATTGCTTCCTAAGGAGGGAGGATTGATCCAGGTGGATATCGGTGGCGGCCCACCTCTTCCAACTGGCTCAAAACAGTCTTCTGGCAATTTTGGTAAATTACTATTTTTAGCAGTTTTTCGGGTCCTGAACTTCCGAAGCCGTTTTGAGGCCCTAAACGACATTTTTTGGCGATTCGGAAGACCAAATGGTTGCCAACGGCATGCATTTGGGCTCAGTCGAAAGTTGTAAATCTCGGATAGACCTTTCCAACGGGCTACCGAGCGCCCCAAACGGAGATCGTATGCAAAAGTTATGACCCCGGGAAGTTGACTGTTCAACTAACCACCTTGGGGCCGCAAACTTTATGACGGTTCATCTTCTAGGGTTAGGTTTTTGGATGCTTGGGATTCTTTCCCTCATACTTATGATAAATAGGCCCCTTCGGCCTCTCTTTGTATTCATCTTGGCACGAATGAGCATAGCGGCCACATCTCTTCTCAGAGATAGCTACCACCATTCCAGCTATTGTATTTTACAGTCTGTTCTATTTCCGCTATTTAATAGAATATGTGTTTACTGTATCACTGTGTTATTTGCAATATATCTCTGTATATGCTATCTTTTGTTTCGTTCCCACATAAATCCGGATCAGTGGTATCAGAGCGGTCTGCTCTTTGATTGTTTCTCGGTGCATGTCCCCGACGAGGTCAGGATATAGAGAGTTGGGTCTCGAACTAGTTTCACTTGGGGAAGACCACTCTCGCCGCCCCAAACGGCCTCCCATGGCGGAAGAAAAGAGAGACGACGGAGCAGTAGATCCTATCAAGTTGTTGCTCGAGGAAGCCCTCGCGCGACAGAGGAACGAGATGATGGATAATTTTGCCCAGATCCTTCAACGCATGCCAACAGCGGCAAATGCACCCTCAACGAGCAGCCATTTCGGAGATACGACTCCCTTCAAGGTACAAGTTAATTTTGATATCCCTTTATTTGAAGGCCAAATCGATGCCGATGCCCTAGATAAATGGTTAAATCTACTAGAAGGGTATTTCTCTGTCCACAAATTTTCCGACAGGGAAAAGATCATCTTTGCGCTCCTTAAGGCCGTCCCCCATGTCAAAAATTGGTGGGAAACTTATTGTGAGCAAAACTCGTCAGACGAGTCTGGATTGTTTGAATATTCCAATCCCACTTGGGCCTCTTTTATAGATGCCGTCAAGGAACAATATTACCCTGTTGGAAACTATGATGACCAGTACACAAAATGGACCATTCTGCATCAAGAGAGGGACCAAACGGTGTCGGAGTACACCAACAAATTTCATACCTTGCGCACAAAGCTAGGTATCAAGGACTCCGAGCGGCACCTAGTACTGAAATATCGCAGTGGCCTACACCGGTACATCCGAACAGAGATGGATTTCCTGGAAATCTCTTCACTCGGATCCGCCTATCGATACGCTGTCAAAATCGAGCAGAAATTTCAGCAAAAGAACAAGCGTGACTTCGGACCTGCGCAGAAGCAGGGCAAGGGAAACTCTGGCTCGCAGAACACGGGGCAGGAAAAGGACAACCAGACCCAACCACAGGCGAAGAAGGGTAAAGAAAAGACAAAGAAGGACACCGGGAAGTGGTGCGAGTTCCACAAAAGCCCCTGGCACAACACTGATGATTGTCGCTCAAAACAGTCATTGGTGGCTGAGATCAAAGCTTCAGAATCAGATCCCAGTTCCGATTCTGACTCGGAACCTAATTTCACAGCCGTGCGAAAAGGGAAACAGATCATTGATGCAGAACCCAGTGCCGTTGTTGCCACCACACAGATTCATCCAGAGGAGCCTGAAGAGTCGGAGGCAGAGGAGCGCCTTTTCCACTCACAGATGTGGGTGAAGGGAATTCCCCTACACTTTGTTGTGGACATCGGCAGCCAAAAGAACCTGATCTCAGAAGAAGTCATCAAGAGACTGGAGCTACCAATAACGCCACACCCACAACCATACACCATTGGATGGCTAAGCCAAGGACGAAGGATCCATGTCAATCACCAATGTCGCCTACCATATGGCATCAAGCCCTTCAAAGATGAGGTATTGTGTGATGTGGCCCCACTTGAAGTATGTGATGTTCTCTTAGGACAACCATATATGTGGAAGCGTCATGCTATATATGAATCCCGACCTCGCAGTGTCATTGTCACTTTGGGAGGACAACTCTATCGGATACCAGAGATAGTTGCACCTACCCCAAACGAGCAGGGAAGGAAGATAATCTCCCACACTGGGAAATTTTCCCTATTCGCAATTGCCACTAAAGGTGAACATCGGATCACGGAGACATCCACAACCTCTGCAGATTATCCTTCTACTCAGCAGAAACAAGAAAAACACAAAGTTAGTGCAGCATCGCCTATTCGGGTACCTCTACAATGCAAGGCCACGCATTCAAGGTGCTCCTCCAAAAAGAAACCATCAACACCAATGCAAAATACCACAACAACCAAAACTGTTGAACAGCTCCAGCGCAGCCAGCAACAACAATTGCAACCCTCTGAAGATTTCAAAGAAAGGCAACCTTTCTGCTTCAGCAAATGTCACACCAAGAGCTCAACTCGACACACAGCTCGACATATGATAAGGGATTTAACGCAATGGAGACCATTGCTTCCTAAGGAGGGAGGATTGATCCAGGTGGATATCGGTGGCGGCCCACCTCTTCCAACTGGCTCAAAACAGTCTTCTGGCAATTTTGGTAAATTACTATTTTTAGCAGTTTTTCGGGTCCTGAACTTCCGAAGCCGTTTTGAGGCCCTAAACGACATTTTTTGGCGATTCGGAAGACCAAATGGTTGCCAACGGCATGCATTTGGGCTCAGTCGAAAGTTGTAAATCTCGGATAGACCTTTCCAACGGGCTACCGAGCGCCCCAAACGGAGATCGTATGCAAAAGTTATGACCCCGGGAAGTTGACTGTTCAACTAACCACCTTGGGGCCGCAAACTTTATGACGGTTCATCTTCTAGGGTTAGGTTTTTGGATGCTTGGGATTCTTTCCCTCATACTTATGATAAATAGGCCCCTTCGGCCTCTCTTTGTATTCATCTTGGCACGAATGAGCATAGCGGCCACATCTCTTCTCAGAGATAGCTACCACCATTCCAGCTATTGTATTTTACAGTCTGTTCTATTTCCGCTATTTAATAGAATATGTGTTTACTGTATCACTGTGTTATTTGCAATATATCTCTGTATATGCTATCTTTTGTTTCGTTCCCACATAAATCCGGATCAGTGGTATCAGAGCGGTCTGCTCTTTGATTGTTTCTCGGTGCATGTCCCCGACGAGGTCAGGATATAGAGAGTTGGGTCTCGAACTAGTTTCACTTGGGGAAGACCACTCTCGCCGCCCCAAACGGCCTCCCATGGCGGAAGAAAAGAGAGACGACGGAGCAGTAGATCCTATCAAGTTGTTGCTCGAGGAAGCCCTCGCGCGACAGAGGAACGAGATGATGGATAATTTTGCCCAGATCCTTCAACGCATGCCAACAGCGGCAAATGCACCCTCAACGAGCAGCCATTTCGGAGATACGACTCCCTTCAAGGTACAAGTTAATTTTGATATCCCTTTATTTGAAGGCCAAATCGATGCCGATGCCCTAGATAAATGGTTAAATCTACTAGAAGGGTATTTCTCTGTCCACAAATTTTCCGACAGGGAAAAGATCATCTTTGCGCTCCTTAAGGCCGTCCCCCATGTCAAAAATTGGTGGGAAACTTATTGTGAGCAAAACTCGTCAGACGAGTCTGGATTGTTTGAATATTCCAATCCCACTTGGGCCTCTTTTATAGATGCCGTCAAGGAACAATATTACCCTGTTGGAAACTATGATGACCAGTACACAAAATGGACCATTCTGCATCAAGAGAGGGACCAAACGGTGTCGGAGTACACCAACAAATTTCATACCTTGCGCACAAAGCTAGGTATCAAGGACTCCGAGCGGCACCTAGTACTGAAATATCGCAGTGGCCTACACCGGTACATCCGAACAGAGATGGATTTCCTGGAAATCTCTTCACTCGGATCCGCCTATCGATACGCTGTCAAAATCGAGCAGAAATTTCAGCAAAAGAACAAGCGTGACTTCGGACCTGCGCAGAAGCAGGGCAAGGGAAACTCTGGCTCGCAGAACACGGGGCAGGAAAAGGACAACCAGACCCAACCACAGGCGAAGAAGGGTAAAGAAAAGACAAAGAAGGACACCGGGAAGTGGTGCGAGTTCCACAAAAGCCCCTGGCACAACACTGATGATTGTCGCTCAAAACAGTCATTGGTGGCTGAGATCAAAGCTTCAGAATCAGATCCCAGTTCCGATTCTGACTCGGAACCTAATTTCACAGCCGTGCGAAAAGGGAAACAGATCATTGATGCAGAACCCAGTGCCGTTGTTGCCACCACACAGATTCATCCAGAGGAGCCTGAAGAGTCGGAGGCAGAGGAGCGCCTTTTCCACTCACAGATGTGGGTGAAGGGAATTCCCCTACACTTTGTTGTGGACATCGGCAGCCAAAAGAACCTGATCTCAGAAGAAGTCATCAAGAGACTGGAGCTACCAATAACGCCACACCCACAACCATACACCATTGGATGGCTAAGCCAAGGACGAAGGATCCATGTCAATCACCAATGTCGCCTACCATATGGCATCAAGCCCTTCAAAGATGAGGTATTGTGTGATGTGGCCCCACTTGAAGTATGTGATGTTCTCTTAGGACAACCATATATGTGGAAGCGTCATGCTATATATGAATCCCGACCTCGCAGTGTCATTGTCACTTTGGGAGGACAACTCTATCGGATACCAGAGATAGTTGCACCTACCCCAAACGAGCAGGGAAGGAAGATAATCTCCCACACTGGGAAATTTTCCCTATTCGCAATTGCCACTAAAGGTGAACATCGGATCACGGAGACATCCACAACCTCTGCAGATTATCCTTCTACTCAGCAGAAACAAGAAAAACACAAAGTTAGTGCAGCATCGCCTATTCGGGTACCTCTACAATGCAAGGCCACGCATTCAAGGTGCTCCTCCAAAAAGAAACCATCAACACCAATGCAAAATACCACAACAACCAAAACTGTTGAACAGCTCCAGCGCAGCCAGCAACAACAATTGCAACCCTCTGAAGATTTCAAAGAAAGGCAACCTTTCTGCTTCAGCAAATGTCACACCAAGAGCTCAACTCGACACACAGCTCGACATATGATAAGGGATTTAACGCAATGGAGACCATTGCTTCCTAAGGAGGGAGGATTGATCCAGGTGGATATCGGTGGCGGCCCACCTCTTCCAACTGGCTCAAAACAGTCTTCTGGCAATTTTGGTAAATTACTATTTTTAGCAGTTTTTCGGGTCCTGAACTTCCGAAGCCGTTTTGAGGCCCTAAACGACATTTTTTGGCGATTCGGAAGACCAAATGGTTGCCAACGGCATGCATTTGGGCTCAGTCGAAAGTTGTAAATCTCGGATAGACCTTTCCAACGGGCTACCGAGCGCCCCAAACGGAGATCGTATGCAAAAGTTATGACCCCGGGAAGTTGACTGTTCAACTAACCACCTTGGGGCCGCAAACTTTATGACGGTTCATCTTCTAGGGTTAGGTTTTTGGATGCTTGGGATTCTTTCCCTCATACTTATGATAAATAGGCCCCTTCGGCCTCTCTTTGTATTCATCTTGGCACGAATGAGCATAGCGGCCACATCTCTTCTCAGAGATAGCTACCACCATTCCAGCTATTGTATTTTACAGTCTGTTCTATTTCCGCTATTTAATAGAATATGTGTTTACTGTATCACTGTGTTATTTGCAATATATCTCTGTATATGCTATCTTTTGTTTCGTTCCCACATAAATCCGGATCAGTGGTATCAGAGCGGTCTGCTCTTTGATTGTTTCTCGGTGCATGTCCCCGACGAGGTCAGGATATAGAGAGTTGGGTCTCGAACTAGTTTCACTTGGGGAAGACCACTCTCGCCGCCCCAAACGGCCTCCCATGGCGGAAGAAAAGAGAGACGACGGAGCAGTAGATCCTATCAAGTTGTTGCTCGAGGAAGCCCTCGCGCGACAGAGGAACGAGATGATGGATAATTTTGCCCAGATCCTTCAACGCATGCCAACAGCGGCAAATGCACCCTCAACGAGCAGCCATTTCGGAGATACGACTCCCTTCAAGGTACAAGTTAATTTTGATATCCCTTTATTTGAAGGCCAAATCGATGCCGATGCCCTAGATAAATGGTTAAATCTACTAGAAGGGTATTTCTCTGTCCACAAATTTTCCGACAGGGAAAAGATCATCTTTGCGCTCCTTAAGGCCGTCCCCCATGTCAAAAATTGGTGGGAAACTTATTGTGAGCAAAACTCGTCAGACGAGTCTGGATTGTTTGAATATTCCAATCCCACTTGGGCCTCTTTTATAGATGCCGTCAAGGAACAATATTACCCTGTTGGAAACTATGATGACCAGTACACAAAATGGACCATTCTGCATCAAGAGAGGGACCAAACGGTGTCGGAGTACACCAACAAATTTCATACCTTGCGCACAAAGCTAGGTATCAAGGACTCCGAGCGGCACCTAGTACTGAAATATCGCAGTGGCCTACACCGGTACATCCGAACAGAGATGGATTTCCTGGAAATCTCTTCACTCGGATCCGCCTATCGATACGCTGTCAAAATCGAGCAGAAATTTCAGCAAAAGAACAAGCGTGACTTCGGACCTGCGCAGAAGCAGGGCAAGGGAAACTCTGGCTCGCAGAACACGGGGCAGGAAAAGGACAACCAGACCCAACCACAGGCGAAGAAGGGTAAAGAAAAGACAAAGAAGGACACCGGGAAGTGGTGCGAGTTCCACAAAAGCCCCTGGCACAACACTGATGATTGTCGCTCAAAACAGTCATTGGTGGCTGAGATCAAAGCTTCAGAATCAGATCCCAGTTCCGATTCTGACTCGGAACCTAATTTCACAGCCGTGCGAAAAGGGAAACAGATCATTGATGCAGAACCCAGTGCCGTTGTTGCCACCACACAGATTCATCCAGAGGAGCCTGAAGAGTCGGAGGCAGAGGAGCGCCTTTTCCACTCACAGATGTGGGTGAAGGGAATTCCCCTACACTTTGTTGTGGACATCGGCAGCCAAAAGAACCTGATCTCAGAAGAAGTCATCAAGAGACTGGAGCTACCAATAACGCCACACCCACAACCATACACCATTGGATGGCTAAGCCAAGGACGAAGGATCCATGTCAATCACCAATGTCGCCTACCATATGGCATCAAGCCCTTCAAAGATGAGGTATTGTGTGATGTGGCCCCACTTGAAGTATGTGATGTTCTCTTAGGACAACCATATATGTGGAAGCGTCATGCTATATATGAATCCCGACCTCGCAGTGTCATTGTCACTTTGGGAGGACAACTCTATCGGATACCAGAGATAGTTGCACCTACCCCAAACGAGCAGGGAAGGAAGATAATCTCCCACACTGGGAAATTTTCCCTATTCGCAATTGCCACTAAAGGTGAACATCGGATCACGGAGACATCCACAACCTCTGCAGATTATCCTTCTACTCAGCAGAAACAAGAAAAACACAAAGTTAGTGCAGCATCGCCTATTCGGGTACCTCTACAATGCAAGGCCACGCATTCAAGGTGCTCCTCCAAAAAGAAACCATCAACACCAATGCAAAATACCACAACAACCAAAACTGTTGAACAGCTCCAGCGCAGCCAGCAACAACAATTGCAACCCTCTGAAGATTTCAAAGAAAGGCAACCTTTCTGCTTCAGCAAATGTCACACCAAGAGCTCAACTCGACACACAGCTCGACATATGATAAGGGATTTAACGCAATGGAGACCATTGCTTCCTAAGGAGGGAGGATTGATCCAGGTGGATATCGGTGGCGGCCCACCTCTTCCAACTGGCTCAAAACAGTCTTCTGGCAATTTTGGTAAATTACTATTTTTAGCAGTTTTTCGGGTCCTGAACTTCCGAAGCCGTTTTGAGGCCCTAAACGACATTTTTTGGCGATTCGGAAGACCAAATGGTTGCCAACGGCATGCATTTGGGCTCAGTCGAAAGTTGTAAATCTCGGATAGACCTTTCCAACGGGCTACCGAGCGCCCCAAACGGAGATCGTATGCAAAAGTTATGACCCCGGGAAGTTGACTGTTCAACTAACCACCTTGGGGCCGCAAACTTTATGACGGTTCATCTTCTAGGGTTAGGTTTTTGGATGCTTGGGATTCTTTCCCTCATACTTATGATAAATAGGCCCCTTCGGCCTCTCTTTGTATTCATCTTGGCACGAATGAGCATAGCGGCCACATCTCTTCTCAGAGATAGCTACCACCATTCCAGCTATTGTATTTTACAGTCTGTTCTATTTCCGCTATTTAATAGAATATGTGTTTACTGTATCACTGTGTTATTTGCAATATATCTCTGTATATGCTATCTTTTGTTTCGTTCCCACATAAATCCGGATCAGTGGTATCAGAGCGGTCTGCTCTTTGATTGTTTCTCGGTGCATGTCCCCGACGAGGTCAGGATATAGAGAGTTGGGTCTCGAACTAGTTTCACTTGGGGAAGACCACTCTCGCCGCCCCAAACGGCCTCCCATGGCGGAAGAAAAGAGAGACGACGGAGCAGTAGATCCTATCAAGTTGTTGCTCGAGGAAGCCCTCGCGCGACAGAGGAACGAGATGATGGATAATTTTGCCCAGATCCTTCAACGCATGCCAACAGCGGCAAATGCACCCTCAACGAGCAGCCATTTCGGAGATACGACTCCCTTCAAGGTACAAGTTAATTTTGATATCCCTTTATTTGAAGGCCAAATCGATGCCGATGCCCTAGATAAATGGTTAAATCTACTAGAAGGGTATTTCTCTGTCCACAAATTTTCCGACAGGGAAAAGATCATCTTTGCGCTCCTTAAGGCCGTCCCCCATGTCAAAAATTGGTGGGAAACTTATTGTGAGCAAAACTCGTCAGACGAGTCTGGATTGTTTGAATATTCCAATCCCACTTGGGCCTCTTTTATAGATGCCGTCAAGGAACAATATTACCCTGTTGGAAACTATGATGACCAGTACACAAAATGGACCATTCTGCATCAAGAGAGGGACCAAACGGTGTCGGAGTACACCAACAAATTTCATACCTTGCGCACAAAGCTAGGTATCAAGGACTCCGAGCGGCACCTAGTACTGAAATATCGCAGTGGCCTACACCGGTACATCCGAACAGAGATGGATTTCCTGGAAATCTCTTCACTCGGATCCGCCTATCGATACGCTGTCAAAATCGAGCAGAAATTTCAGCAAAAGAACAAGCGTGACTTCGGACCTGCGCAGAAGCAGGGCAAGGGAAACTCTGGCTCGCAGAACACGGGGCAGGAAAAGGACAACCAGACCCAACCACAGGCGAAGAAGGGTAAAGAAAAGACAAAGAAGGACACCGGGAAGTGGTGCGAGTTCCACAAAAGCCCCTGGCACAACACTGATGATTGTCGCTCAAAACAGTCATTGGTGGCTGAGATCAAAGCTTCAGAATCAGATCCCAGTTCCGATTCTGACTCGGAACCTAATTTCACAGCCGTGCGAAAAGGGAAACAGATCATTGATGCAGAACCCAGTGCCGTTGTTGCCACCACACAGATTCATCCAGAGGAGCCTGAAGAGTCGGAGGCAGAGGAGCGCCTTTTCCACTCACAGATGTGGGTGAAGGGAATTCCCCTACACTTTGTTGTGGACATCGGCAGCCAAAAGAACCTGATCTCAGAAGAAGTCATCAAGAGACTGGAGCTACCAATAACGCCACACCCACAACCATACACCATTGGATGGCTAAGCCAAGGACGAAGGATCCATGTCAATCACCAATGTCGCCTACCATATGGCATCAAGCCCTTCAAAGATGAGGTATTGTGTGATGTGGCCCCACTTGAAGTATGTGATGTTCTCTTAGGACAACCATATATGTGGAAGCGTCATGCTATATATGAATCCCGACCTCGCAGTGTCATTGTCACTTTGGGAGGACAACTCTATCGGATACCAGAGATAGTTGCACCTACCCCAAACGAGCAGGGAAGGAAGATAATCTCCCACACTGGGAAATTTTCCCTATTCGCAATTGCCACTAAAGGTGAACATCGGATCACGGAGACATCCACAACCTCTGCAGATTATCCTTCTACTCAGCAGAAACAAGAAAAACACAAAGTTAGTGCAGCATCGCCTATTCGGGTACCTCTACAATGCAAGGCCACGCATTCAAGGTGCTCCTCCAAAAAGAAACCATCAACACCAATGCAAAATACCACAACAACCAAAACTGTTGAACAGCTCCAGCGCAGCCAGCAACAACAATTGCAACCCTCTGAAGATTTCAAAGAAAGGCAACCTTTCTGCTTCAGCAAATGTCACACCAAGAGCTCAACTCGACACACAGCTCGACATATGATAAGGGATTTAACGCAATGGAGACCATTGCTTCCTAAGGAGGGAGGATTGATCCAGGTGGATATCGGTGGCGGCCCACCTCTTCCAACTGGCTCAAAACAGTCTTCTGGCAATTTTGGTAAATTACTATTTTTAGCAGTTTTTCGGGTCCTGAACTTCCGAAGCCGTTTTGAGGCCCTAAACGACATTTTTTGGCGATTCGGAAGACCAAATGGTTGCCAACGGCATGCATTTGGGCTCAGTCGAAAGTTGTAAATCTCGGATAGACCTTTCCAACGGGCTACCGAGCGCCCCAAACGGAGATCGTATGCAAAAGTTATGACCCCGGGAAGTTGACTGTTCAACTAACCACCTTGGGGCCGCAAACTTTATGACGGTTCATCTTCTAGGGTTAGGTTTTTGGATGCTTGGGATTCTTTCCCTCATACTTATGATAAATAGGCCCCTTCGGCCTCTCTTTGTATTCATCTTGGCACGAATGAGCATAGCGGCCACATCTCTTCTCAGAGATAGCTACCACCATTCCAGCTATTGTATTTTACAGTCTGTTCTATTTCCGCTATTTAATAGAATATGTGTTTACTGTATCACTGTGTTATTTGCAATATATCTCTGTATATGCTATCTTTTGTTTCGTTCCCACATAAATCCGGATCAGTGGTATCAGAGCGGTCTGCTCTTTGATTGTTTCTCGGTGCATGTCCCCGACGAGGTCAGGATATAGAGAGTTGGGTCTCGAACTAGTTTCACTTGGGGAAGACCACTCTCGCCGCCCCAAACGGCCTCCCATGGCGGAAGAAAAGAGAGACGACGGAGCAGTAGATCCTATCAAGTTGTTGCTCGAGGAAGCCCTCGCGCGACAGAGGAACGAGATGATGGATAATTTTGCCCAGATCCTTCAACGCATGCCAACAGCGGCAAATGCACCCTCAACGAGCAGCCATTTCGGAGATACGACTCCCTTCAAGGTACAAGTTAATTTTGATATCCCTTTATTTGAAGGCCAAATCGATGCCGATGCCCTAGATAAATGGTTAAATCTACTAGAAGGGTATTTCTCTGTCCACAAATTTTCCGACAGGGAAAAGATCATCTTTGCGCTCCTTAAGGCCGTCCCCCATGTCAAAAATTGGTGGGAAACTTATTGTGAGCAAAACTCGTCAGACGAGTCTGGATTGTTTGAATATTCCAATCCCACTTGGGCCTCTTTTATAGATGCCGTCAAGGAACAATATTACCCTGTTGGAAACTATGATGACCAGTACACAAAATGGACCATTCTGCATCAAGAGAGGGACCAAACGGTGTCGGAGTACACCAACAAATTTCATACCTTGCGCACAAAGCTAGGTATCAAGGACTCCGAGCGGCACCTAGTACTGAAATATCGCAGTGGCCTACACCGGTACATCCGAACAGAGATGGATTTCCTGGAAATCTCTTCACTCGGATCCGCCTATCGATACGCTGTCAAAATCGAGCAGAAATTTCAGCAAAAGAACAAGCGTGACTTCGGACCTGCGCAGAAGCAGGGCAAGGGAAACTCTGGCTCGCAGAACACGGGGCAGGAAAAGGACAACCAGACCCAACCACAGGCGAAGAAGGGTAAAGAAAAGACAAAGAAGGACACCGGGAAGTGGTGCGAGTTCCACAAAAGCCCCTGGCACAACACTGATGATTGTCGCTCAAAACAGTCATTGGTGGCTGAGATCAAAGCTTCAGAATCAGATCCCAGTTCCGATTCTGACTCGGAACCTAATTTCACAGCCGTGCGAAAAGGGAAACAGATCATTGATGCAGAACCCAGTGCCGTTGTTGCCACCACACAGATTCATCCAGAGGAGCCTGAAGAGTCGGAGGCAGAGGAGCGCCTTTTCCACTCACAGATGTGGGTGAAGGGAATTCCCCTACACTTTGTTGTGGACATCGGCAGCCAAAAGAACCTGATCTCAGAAGAAGTCATCAAGAGACTGGAGCTACCAATAACGCCACACCCACAACCATACACCATTGGATGGCTAAGCCAAGGACGAAGGATCCATGTCAATCACCAATGTCGCCTACCATATGGCATCAAGCCCTTCAAAGATGAGGTATTGTGTGATGTGGCCCCACTTGAAGTATGTGATGTTCTCTTAGGACAACCATATATGTGGAAGCGTCATGCTATATATGAATCCCGACCTCGCAGTGTCATTGTCACTTTGGGAGGACAACTCTATCGGATACCAGAGATAGTTGCACCTACCCCAAACGAGCAGGGAAGGAAGATAATCTCCCACACTGGGAAATTTTCCCTATTCGCAATTGCCACTAAAGGTGAACATCGGATCACGGAGACATCCACAACCTCTGCAGATTATCCTTCTACTCAGCAGAAACAAGAAAAACACAAAGTTAGTGCAGCATCGCCTATTCGGGTACCTCTACAATGCAAGGCCACGCATTCAAGGTGCTCCTCCAAAAAGAAACCATCAACACCAATGCAAAATACCACAACAACCAAAACTGTTGAACAGCTCCAGCGCAGCCAGCAACAACAATTGCAACCCTCTGAAGATTTCAAAGAAAGGCAACCTTTCTGCTTCAGCAAATGTCACACCAAGAGCTCAACTCGACACACAGCTCGACATATGATAAGGGATTTAACGCAATGGAGACCATTGCTTCCTAAGGAGGGAGGATTGATCCAGGTGGATATCGGTGGCGGCCCACCTCTTCCAACTGGCTCAAAACAGTCTTCTGGCAATTTTGGTAAATTACTATTTTTAGCAGTTTTTCGGGTCCTGAACTTCCGAAGCCGTTTTGAGGCCCTAAACGACATTTTTTGGCGATTCGGAAGACCAAATGGTTGCCAATGGCATGCATTTGGGCTCAGTCGAAAGTTGTAAATCTCGGATAGACCTTTCCAACGGGCTACCGAGCGCCCCAAACGGAGATCGTATGCAAAAGTTATGACCCCGGGAAGTTGACTGTTCAACTAACCACCTTGGGGCCGCAAACTTTATGACGGTTCATCTTCTAGGGTTAGGTTTTTGGATGCTTGGGATTCTTTCCCTCATACTTATGATAAATAGGCCCCTTCGGCCTCTCTTTGTATTCATCTTGGCACGAATGAGCATAGCGGCCACATCTCTTCTCAGAGATAGCTACCACCATTCCAGCTATTGTATTTTACAGTCTGTTCTATTTCCGCTATTTAATAGAATATGTGTTTACTGTATCACTGTGTTATTTGCAATATATCTCTGTATATGCTATCTTTTGTTTCGTTCCCACATAAATCCGGATCAGTGGTATCAGAGCGGTCTGCTCTTTGATTGTTTCTCGGTGCATGTCCCCGACGAGGTCAGGATATAGAGAGTTGGGTCTCGAACTAGTTTCACTTGGGGAAGACCACTCTCGCCGCCCCAAACGGCCTCCCATGGCGGAAGAAAAGAGAGACGACGGAGCAGTAGATCCTATCAAGTTGTTGCTCGAGGAAGCCCTCGCGCGACAGAGGAACGAGATGATGGATAATTTTTCCCAGATCCTTCAACGCATGCCAACAGCGGCAAATGCACCCTCAACGAGCAGCCATTTCGGAGATACGACTCCCTTCAAGGTACAAGTTAATTTTGATATCCCTTTATTTGAAGGCCAAATCGATGCCGATGCCCTAGATAAATGGTTAAATCTACTAGAAGGGTATTTCTCTGTCCACAAATTTTCCGACAGGGAAAAGATCATCTTTGCGCTCCTTAAGGCCGTCCCCCATGTCAAAAATTGGTGGGAAACTTATTGTGAGCAAAACTCGTCAGACGAGTCTGGATTGTTTGAATATTCCAATCCCACTTGGGCCTCTTTTATAGATGCCGTCAAGGAACAATATTACCCTGTTGGAAACTATGATGACCAGTACACAAAATGGACCATTCTGCATCAAGAGAGGGACCAAACGGTGTCGGAGTACACCAACAAATTTCATACCTTGCGCACAAAGCTAGGTATCAAGGACTCCGAGCGGCACCTAGTACTGAAATATCGCAGTGGCCTACACCGGTACATCCGAACAGAGATGGATTTCCTGGAAATCTCTTCACTCGGATCCGCCTATCGATACGCTGTCAAAATCGAGCAGAAATTTCAGCAAAAGAACAAGCGTGACTTCGGACCTGCGCAGAAGCAGGGCAAGGGAAACTCTGGCTCGCAGAACACGGGGCAGGAAAAGGACAACCAGACCCAACCACAGGCGAAGAAGGGTAAAGAAAAGACAAAGAAGGACACCGGGAAGTGGTGCGAGTTCCACAAAAGCCCCTGGCACAACACTGATGATTGTCGCTCAAAACAGTCATTGGTGGCTGAGATCAAAGCTTCAGAATCAGATCCCAGTTCCGATTCTGACTCGGAACCTAATTTCACAGCCGTGCGAAAAGGGAAACAGATCATTGATGCAGAACCCAGTGCCGTTGTTGCCACCACACAGATTCATCCAGAGGAGCCTGAAGAGTCGGAGGCAGAGGAGCGCCTTTTCCACTCACAGATGTGGGTGAAGGGAATTCCCCTACACTTTGTTGTGGACATCGGCAGCCAAAAGAACCTGATCTCAGAAGAAGTCATCAAGAGACTGGAGCTACCAATAACGCCACACCCACAACCATACACCATTGGATGGCTAAGCCAAGGACGAAGGATCCATGTCAATCACCAATGTCGCCTACCATATGGCATCAAGCCCTTCAAAGATGAGGTATTGTGTGATGTGGCCCCACTTGAAGTATGTGATGTTCTCTTAGGACAACCATATATGTGGAAGCGTCATGCTATATATGAATCCCGACCTCGCAGTGTCATTGTCACTTTGGGAGGACAACTCTATCGGATACCAGAGATAGTTGCACCTACCCCAAACGAGCAGGGAAGGAAGATAATCTCCCACACTGGGAAATTTTCCCTATTCGCAATTGCCACTAAAGGTGAACATCGGATCACGGAGACATCCACAACCTCTGCAGATTATCCTTCTACTCAGCAGAAACAAGAAAAACACAAAGTTAGTGCAGCATCGCCTATTCGGGTACCTCTACAATGCAAGGCCACGCATTCAAGGTGCTCCTCCAAAAAGAAACCATCAACACCAATGCAAAATACCACAACAACCAAAACTGTTGAACAGCTCCAGCGCAGCCAGCAACAACAATTGCAACCCTCTGAAGATTTCAAAGAAAGGCAACCTTTCTGCTTCAGCAAATGTCACACCAAGAGCTCAACTCGACACACAGCTCGACATATGATAAGGGATTTAACGCAATGGAGACCATTGCTTCCTAAGGAGGGAGGATTGATCCAGGTGGATATCGGTGGCGGCCCACCTCTTCCAACTGGCTCAAAACAGTCTTCTGGCAATTTTGGTAAATTACTATTTTTAGCAGTTTTTCGGGTCCTGAACTTCCGAAGCCGTTTTGAGGCCCTAAACGACATTTTTTGGCGATTCGGAAGACCAAATGGTTGCCAACGGCATGCATTTGGGCTCAGTCGAAAGTTGTAAATCTCGGATAGACCTTTCCAACGGGCTACCGAGCGCCCCAAACGGAGATCGTATGCAAAAGTTATGACCCCGGGAAGTTGACTGTTCAACTAACCACCTTGGGGCCGCAAACTTTATGACGGTTCATCTTCTAGGGTTAGGTTTTTGGATGCTTGGGATTCTTTCCCTCATACTTATGATAAATAGGCCCCTTCGGCCTCTCTTTGTATTCATCTTGGCACGAATGAGCATAGCGGCCACATCTCTTCTCAGAGATAGCTACCACCATTCCAGCTATTGTATTTTACAGTCTGTTCTATTTCCGCTATTTAATAGAATATGTGTTTACTGTATCACTGTGTTATTTGCAATATATCTCTGTATATGCTATCTTTTGTTTCGTTCCCACATAAATCCGGATCAGTGGTATCAGAGCGGTCTGCTCTTTGATTGTTTCTCGGTGCATGTCCCCGACGAGGTCAGGATATAGAGAGTTGGGTCTCGAACTAGTTTCACTTGGGGAAGACCACTCTCGCCGCCCCAAACGGCCTCCCATGGCGGAAGAAAAGAGAGACGACGGAGCAGTAGATCCTATCAAGTTGTTGCTCGAGGAAGCCCTCGCGCGACAGAGGAACGAGATGATGGATAATTTTGCCCAGATCCTTCAACGCATGCCAACAGCGGCAAATGCACCCTCAACGAGCAGCCATTTCGGAGATACGACTCCCTTCAAGGTACAAGTTAATTTTGATATCCCTTTATTTGAAGGCCAAATCGATGCCGATGCCCTAGATAAATGGTTAAATCTACTAGAAGGGTATTTCTCTGTCCACAAATTTTCCGACAGGGAAAAGATCATCTTTGCGCTCCTTAAGGCCGTCCCCCATGTCAAAAATTGGTGGGAAACTTATTGTGAGCAAAACTCGTCAGACGAGTCTGGATTGTTTGAATATTCCAATCCCACTTGGGCCTCTTTTATAGATGCCGTCAAGGAACAATATTACCCTGTTGGAAACTATGATGACCAGTACACAAAATGGACCATTCTGCATCAAGAGAGGGACCAAACGGTGTCGGAGTACACCAACAAATTTCATACCTTGCGCACAAAGCTAGGTATCAAGGACTCCGAGCGGCACCTAGTACTGAAATATCGCAGTGGCCTACACCGGTACATCCGAACAGAGATGGATTTCCTGGAAATCTCTTCACTCGGATCCGCCTATCGATACGCTGTCAAAATCGAGCAGAAATTTCAGCAAAAGAACAAGCGTGACTTCGGACCTGCGCAGAAGCAGGGCAAGGGAAACTCTGGCTCGCAGAACACGGGGCAGGAAAAGGACAACCAGACCCAACCACAGGCGAAGAAGGGTAAAGAAAAGACAAAGAAGGACACCGGGAAGTGGTGCGAGTTCCACAAAAGCCCCTGGCACAACACTGATGATTGTCGCTCAAAACAGTCATTGGTGGCTGAGATCAAAGCTTCAGAATCAGATCCCAGTTCCGATTCTGACTCGGAACCTAATTTCACAGCCGTGCGAAAAGGGAAACAGATCATTGATGCAGAACCCAGTGCCGTTGTTGCCACCACACAGATTCATCCAGAGGAGCCTGAAGAGTCGGAGGCAGAGGAGCGCCTTTTCCACTCACAGATGTGGGTGAAGGGAATTCCCCTACACTTTGTTGTGGACATCGGCAGCCAAAAGAACCTGATCTCAGAAGAAGTCATCAAGAGACTGGAGCTACCAATAACGCCACACCCACAACCATACACCATTGGATGGCTAAGCCAAGGACGAAGGATCCATGTCAATCACCAATGTCGCCTACCATATGGCATCAAGCCCTTCAAAGATGAGGTATTGTGTGATGTGGCCCCACTTGAAGTATGTGATGTTCTCTTAGGACAACCATATATGTGGAAGCGTCATGCTATATATGAATCCCGACCTCGCAGTGTCATTGTCACTTTGGGAGGACAACTCTATCGGATACCAGAGATAGTTGCACCTACCCCAAACGAGCAGGGAAGGAAGATAATCTCCCACACTGGGAAATTTTCCCTATTCGCAATTGCCACTAAAGGTGAACATCGGATCACGGAGACATCCACAACCTCTGCAGATTATCCTTCTACTCAGCAGAAACAAGAAAAACACAAAGTTAGTGCAGCATCGCCTATTCGGGTACCTCTACAATGCAAGGCCACGCATTCAAGGTGCTCCTCCAAAAAGAAACCATCAACACCAATGCAAAATACCACAACAACCAAAACTGTTGAACAGCTCCAGCGCAGCCAGCAACAACAATTGCAACCCTCTGAAGATTTCAAAGAAAGGCAACCTTTCTGCTTCAGCAAATGTCACACCAAGAGCTCAACTCGACACACAGCTCGACATATGATAAGGGATTTAACGCAATGGAGACCATTGCTTCCTAAGGAGGGAGGATTGATCCAGGTGGATATCGGTGGCGGCCCACCTCTTCCAACTGGCTCAAAACAGTCTTCTGGCAATTTTGGTAAATTACTATTTTTAGCAGTTTTTCGGGTCCTGAACTTCCGAAGCCGTTTTGAGGCCCTAAACGACATTTTTTGGCGATTCGGAAGACCAAATGGTTGCCAACGGCATGCATTTGGGCTCAGTCGAAAGTTGTAAATCTCGGATAGACCTTTCCAACGGGCTACCGAGCGCCCCAAACGGAGATCGTATGCAAAAGTTATGACCCCGGGAAGTTGACTGTTCAACTAACCACCTTGGGGCCGCAAACTTTATGACGGTTCATCTTCTAGGGTTAGGTTTTTGGATGCTTGGGATTCTTTCCCTCATACTTATGATAAATAGGCCCCTTCGGCCTCTCTTTGTATTCATCTTGGCACGAATGAGCATAGCGGCCACATCTCTTCTCAGAGATAGCTACCACCATTCCAGCTATTGTATTTTACAGTCTGTTCTATTTCCGCTATTTAATAGAATATGTGTTTACTGTATCACTGTGTTATTTGCAATATATCTCTGTATATGCTATCTTTTGTTTCGTTCCCACATAAATCCGGATCAGTGGTATCAGAGCGGTCTGCTCTTTGATTGTTTCTCGGTGCATGTCCCCGACGAGGTCAGGATATAGAGAGTTGGGTCTCGAACTAGTTTCACTTGGGGAAGACCACTCTCGCCGCCCCAAACGGCCTCCCATGGCGGAAGAAAAGAGAGACGACGGAGCAGTAGATCCTATCAAGTTGTTGCTCGAGGAAGCCCTCGCGCGACAGAGGAACGAGATGATGGATAATTTTGCCCAGATCCTTCAACGCATGCCAACAGCGGCAAATGCACCCTCAACGAGCAGCCATTTCGGAGATACGACTCCCTTCAAGGTACAAGTTAATTTTGATATCCCTTTATTTGAAGGCCAAATCGATGCCGATGCCCTAGATAAATGGTTAAATCTACTAGAAGGGTATTTCTCTGTCCACAAATTTTCCGACAGGGAAAAGATCATCTTTGCGCTCCTTAAGGCCGTCCCCCATGTCAAAAATTGGTGGGAAACTTATTGTGAGCAAAACTCGTCAGACGAGTCTGGATTGTTTGAATATTCCAATCCCACTTGGGCCTCTTTTATAGATGCCGTCAAGGAACAATATTACCCTGTTGGAAACTATGATGACCAGTACACAAAATGGACCATTCTGCATCAAGAGAGGGACCAAACGGTGTCGGAGTACACCAACAAATTTCATACCTTGCGCACAAAGCTAGGTATCAAGGACTCCGAGCGGCACCTAGTACTGAAATATCGCAGTGGCCTACACCGGTACATCCGAACAGAGATGGATTTCCTGGAAATCTCTTCACTCGGATCCGCCTATCGATACGCTGTCAAAATCGAGCAGAAATTTCAGCAAAAGAACAAGCGTGACTTCGGACCTGCGCAGAAGCAGGGCAAGGGAAACTCTGGCTCGCAGAACACGGGGCAGGAAAAGGACAACCAGACCCAACCACAGGCGAAGAAGGGTAAAGAAAAGACAAAGAAGGACACCGGGAAGTGGTGCGAGTTCCACAAAAGCCCCTGGCACAACACTGATGATTGTCGCTCAAAACAGTCATTGGTGGCTGAGATCAAAGCTTCAGAATCAGATCCCAGTTCCGATTCTGACTCGGAACCTAATTTCACAGCCGTGCGAAAAGGGAAACAGATCATTGATGCAGAACCCAGTGCCGTTGTTGCCACCACACAGATTCATCCAGAGGAGCCTGAAGAGTCGGAGGCAGAGGAGCGCCTTTTCCACTCACAGATGTGGGTGAAGGGAATTCCCCTACACTTTGTTGTGGACATCGGCAGCCAAAAGAACCTGATCTCAGAAGAAGTCATCAAGAGACTGGAGCTACCAATAACGCCACACCCACAACCATACACCATTGGATGGCTAAGCCAAGGACGAAGGATCCATGTCAATCACCAATGTCGCCTACCATATGGCATCAAGCCCTTCAAAGATGAGGTATTGTGTGATGTGGCCCCACTTGAAGTATGTGATGTTCTCTTAGGACAACCATATATGTGGAAGCGTCATGCTATATATGAATCCCGACCTCGCAGTGTCATTGTCACTTTGGGAGGACAACTCTATCGGATACCAGAGATAGTTGCACCTACCCCAAACGAGCAGGGAAGGAAGATAATCTCCCACACTGGGAAATTTTCCCTATTCGCAATTGCCACTAAAGGTGAACATCGGATCACGGAGACATCCACAACCTCTGCAGATTATCCTTCTACTCAGCAGAAACAAGAAAAACACAAAGTTAGTGCAGCATCGCCTATTCGGGTACCTCTACAATGCAAGGCCACGCATTCAAGGTGCTCCTCCAAAAAGAAACCATCAACACCAATGCAAAATACCACAACAACCAAAACTGTTGAACAGCTCCAGCGCAGCCAGCAACAACAATTGCAACCCTCTGAAGATTTCAAAGAAAGGCAACCTTTCTGCTTCAGCAAATGTCACACCAAGAGCTCAACTCGACACACAGCTCGACATATGATAAGGGATTTAACGCAATGGAGACCATTGCTTCCTAAGGAGGGAGGATTGATCCAGGTGGATATCGGTGGCGGCCCACCTCTTCCAACTGGCTCAAAACAGTCTTCTGGCAATTTTGGTAAATTACTATTTTTAGCAGTTTTTCGGGTCCTGAACTTCCGAAGCCGTTTTGAGGCCCTAAACGACATTTTTTGGCGATTCGGAAGACCAAATGGTTGCCAACGGCATGCATTTGGGCTCAGTCGAAAGTTGTAAATCTCGGATAGACCTTTCCAACGGGCTACCGAGCGCCCCAAACGGAGATCGTATGCAAAAGTTATGACCCCGGGAAGTTGACTGTTCAACTAACCACCTTGGGGCCGCAAACTTTATGACGGTTCATCTTCTAGGGTTAGGTTTTTGGATGCTTGGGATTCTTTCCCTCATACTTATGATAAATAGGCCCCTTCGGCCTCTCTTTGTATTCATCTTGGCACGAATGAGCATAGCGGCCACATCTCTTCTCAGAGATAGCTACCACCATTCCAGCTATTGTATTTTACAGTCTGTTCTATTTCCGCTATTTAATAGAATATGTGTTTACTGTATCACTGTGTTATTTGCAATATATCTCTGTATATGCTATCTTTTGTTTCGTTCCCACATAAATCCGGATCAGTGGTATCAGAGCGGTCTGCTCTTTGATTGTTTCTCGGTGCATGTCCCCGACGAGGTCAGGATATAGAGAGTTGGGTCTCGAACTAGTTTCACTTGGGGAAGACCACTCTCGCCGCCCCAAACGGCCTCCCATGGCGGAAGAAAAGAGAGACGACGGAGCAGTAGATCCTATCAAGTTGTTGCTCGAGGAAGCCCTCGCGCGACAGAGGAACGAGATGATGGATAATTTTGCCCAGATCCTTCAACGCATGCCAACAGCGGCAAATGCACCCTCAACGAGCAGCCATTTCGGAGATACGACTCCCTTCAAGGTACAAGTTAATTTTGATATCCCTTTATTTGAAGGCCAAATCGATGCCGATGCCCTAGATAAATGGTTAAATCTACTAGAAGGGTATTTCTCTGTCCACAAATTTTCCGACAGGGAAAAGATCATCTTTGCGCTCCTTAAGGCCGTCCCCCATGTCAAAAATTGGTGGGAAACTTATTGTGAGCAAAACTCGTCAGACGAGTCTGGATTGTTTGAATATTCCAATCCCACTTGGGCCTCTTTTATAGATGCCGTCAAGGAACAATATTACCCTGTTGGAAACTATGATGACCAGTACACAAAATGGACCATTCTGCATCAAGAGAGGGACCAAACGGTGTCGGAGTACACCAACAAATTTCATACCTTGCGCACAAAGCTAGGTATCAAGGACTCCGAGCGGCACCTAGTACTGAAATATCGCAGTGGCCTACACCGGTACATCCGAACAGAGATGGATTTCCTGGAAATCTCTTCACTCGGATCCGCCTATCGATACGCTGTCAAAATCGAGCAGAAATTTCAGCAAAAGAACAAGCGTGACTTCGGACCTGCGCAGAAGCAGGGCAAGGGAAACTCTGGCTCGCAGAACACGGGGCAGGAAAAGGACAACCAGACCCAACCACAGGCGAAGAAGGGTAAAGAAAAGACAAAGAAGGACACCGGGAAGTGGTGCGAGTTCCACAAAAGCCCCTGGCACAACACTGATGATTGTCGCTCAAAACAGTCATTGGTGGCTGAGATCAAAGCTTCAGAATCAGATCCCAGTTCCGATTCTGACTCGGAACCTAATTTCACAGCCGTGCGAAAAGGGAAACAGATCATTGATGCAGAACCCAGTGCCGTTGTTGCCACCACACAGATTCATCCAGAGGAGCCTGAAGAGTCGGAGGCAGAGGAGCGCCTTTTCCACTCACAGATGTGGGTGAAGGGAATTCCCCTACACTTTGTTGTGGACATCGGCAGCCAAAAGAACCTGATCTCAGAAGAAGTCATCAAGAGACTGGAGCTACCAATAACGCCACACCCACAACCATACACCATTGGATGGCTAAGCCAAGGACGAAGGATCCATGTCAATCACCAATGTCGCCTACCATATGGCATCAAGCCCTTCAAAGATGAGGTATTGTGTGATGTGGCCCCACTTGAAGTATGTGATGTTCTCTTAGGACAACCATATATGTGGAAGCGTCATGCTATATATGAATCCCGACCTCGCAGTGTCATTGTCACTTTGGGAGGACAACTCTATCGGATACCAGAGATAGTTGCACCTACCCCAAACGAGCAGGGAAGGAAGATAATCTCCCACACTGGGAAATTTTCCCTATTCGCAATTGCCACTAAAGGTGAACATCGGATCACGGAGACATCCACAACCTCTGCAGATTATCCTTCTACTCAGCAGAAACAAGAAAAACACAAAGTTAGTGCAGCATCGCCTATTCGGGTACCTCTACAATGCAAGGCCACGCATTCAAGGTGCTCCTCCAAAAAGAAACCATCAACACCAATGCAAAATACCACAACAACCAAAACTGTTGAACAGCTCCAGCGCAGCCAGCAACAACAATTGCAACCCTCTGAAGATTTCAAAGAAAGGCAACCTTTCTGCTTCAGCAAATGTCACACCAAGAGCTCAACTCGACACACAGCTCGACATATGATAAGGGATTTAACGCAATGGAGACCATTGCTTCCTAAGGAGGGAGGATTGATCCAGGTGGATATCGGTGGCGGCCCACCTCTTCCAACTGGCTCAAAACAGTCTTCTGGCAATTTTGGTAAATTACTATTTTTAGCAGTTTTTCGGGTCCTGAACTTCCGAAGCCGTTTTGAGGCCCTAAACGACATTTTTTGGCGATTCGGAAGACCAAATGGTTGCCAACGGCATGCATTTGGGCTCAGTCGAAAGTTGTAAATCTCGGATAGACCTTTCCAACGGGCTACCGAGCGCCCCAAACGGAGATCGTATGCAAAAGTTATGACCCCGGGAAGTTGACTGTTCAACTAACCACCTTGGGGCCGCAAACTTTATGACGGTTCATCTTCTAGGGTTAGGTTTTTGGATGCTTGGGATTCTTTCCCTCATACTTATGATAAATAGGCCCCTTCGGCCTCTCTTTGTATTCATCTTGGCACGAATGAGCATAGCGGCCACATCTCTTCTCAGAGATAGCTACCACCATTCCAGCTATTGTATTTTACAGTCTGTTCTATTTCCGCTATTTAATAGAATATGTGTTTACTGTATCACTGTGTTATTTGCAATATATCTCTGTATATGCTATCTTTTGTTTCGTTCCCACATAAATCCGGATCAGTGGTATCAGAGCGGTCTGCTCTTTGATTGTTTCTCGGTGCATGTCCCCGACGAGGTCAGGATATAGAGAGTTGGGTCTCGAACTAGTTTCACTTGGGGAAGACCACTCTCGCCGCCCCAAACGGCCTCCCATGGCGGAAGAAAAGAGAGACGACGGAGCAGTAGATCCTATCAAGTTGTTGCTCGAGGAAGCCCTCGCGCGACAGAGGAACGAGATGATGGATAATTTTGCCCAGATCCTTCAACGCATGCCAACAGCGGCAAATGCACCCTCAACGAGCAGCCATTTCGGAGATACGACTCCCTTCAAGGTACAAGTTAATTTTGATATCCCTTTATTTGAAGGCCAAATCGATGCCGATGCCCTAGATAAATGGTTAAATCTACTAGAAGGGTATTTCTCTGTCCACAAATTTTCCGACAGGGAAAAGATCATCTTTGCGCTCCTTAAGGCCGTCCCCCATGTCAAAAATTGGTGGGAAACTTATTGTGAGCAAAACTCGTCAGACGAGTCTGGATTGTTTGAATATTCCAATCCCACTTGGGCCTCTTTTATAGATGCCGTCAAGGAACAATATTACCCTGTTGGAAACTATGATGACCAGTACACAAAATGGACCATTCTGCATCAAGAGAGGGACCAAACGGTGTCGGAGTACACCAACAAATTTCATACCTTGCGCACAAAGCTAGGTATCAAGGACTCCGAGCGGCACCTAGTACTGAAATATCGCAGTGGCCTACACCGGTACATCCGAACAGAGATGGATTTCCTAGAAATCTCTTCACTCGGATCCGCCTATCGATACGCTGTCAAAATCGAGCAGAAATTTCAGCAAAAGAACAAGCGTGACTTCGGACCTGCGCAGAAGCAGGGCAAGGGAAACTCTGGCTCGCAGAACACGGGGCAGGAAAAGGACAACCAGACCCAACCACAGGCGAAGAAGGGTAAAGAAAAGACAAAGAAGGACACCGGGAAGTGGTGCGAGTTCCACAAAAGCCCCTGGCACAACACTGATGATTGTCGCTCAAAACAGTCATTGGTGGCTGAGATCAAAGCTTCAGAATCAGATCCCAGTTCCGATTCTGACTCGGAACCTAATTTCACAGCCGTGCGAAAAGGGAAACAGATCATTGATGCAGAACCCAGTGCCGTTGTTGCCACCACACAGATTCATCCAGAGGAGCCTGAAGAGTCGGAGGCAGAGGAGCGCCTTTTCCACTCACAGATGTGGGTGAAGGGAATTCCCCTACACTTTGTTGTGGACATCGGCAGCCAAAAGAACCTGATCTCAGAAGAAGTCATCAAGAGACTGGAGCTACCAATAACGCCACACCCACAACCATACACCATTGGATGGCTAAGCCAAGGACGAAGGATCCATGTCAATCACCAATGTCGCCTACCATATGGCATCAAGCCCTTCAAAGATGAGGTATTGTGTGATGTGGCCCCACTTGAAGTATGTGATGTTCTCTTAGGACAACCATATATGTGGAAGCGTCATGCTATATATGAATCCCGACCTCGCAGTGTCATTGTCACTTTGGGAGGACAACTCTATCGGATACCAGAGATAGTTGCACCTACCCCAAACGAGCAGGGAAGGAAGATAATCTCCCACACTGGGAAATTTTCCCTATTCGCAATTGCCACTAAAGGTGAACATCGGATCACGGAGACATCCACAACCTCTGCAGATTATCCTTCTACTCAGCAGAAACAAGAAAAACACAAAGTTAGTGCAGCATCGCCTATTCGGGTACCTCTACAATGCAAGGCCACGCATTCAAGGTGCTCCTCCAAAAAGAAACCATCAACACCAATGCAAAATACCACAACAACCAAAACTGTTGAACAGCTCCAGCGCAGCCAGCAACAACAATTGCAACCCTCTGAAGATTTCAAAGAAAGGCAACCTTTCTGCTTCAGCAAATGTCACACCAAGAGCTCAACTCGACACACAGCTCGACATATGATAAGGGATTTAACGCAATGGAGACCATTGCTTCCTAAGGAGGGAGGATTGATCCAGGTGGATATCGGTGGCGGCCCACCTCTTCCAACTGGCTCAAAACAGTCTTCTGGCAATTTTGGTAAATTACTATTTTTAGCAGTTTTTCGGGTCCTGAACTTCCGAAGCCGTTTTGAGGCCCTAAACGACATTTTTTGGCGATTCGGAAGACCAAATGGTTGCCAACGGCATGCATTTGGGCTCAGTCGAAAGTTGTAAATCTCGGATAGACCTTTCCAACGGGCTACCGAGCGCCCCAAACGGAGATCGTATGCAAAAGTTATGACCCCGGGAAGTTGACTGTTCAACTAACCACCTTGGGGCCGCAAACTTTATGACGGTTCATCTTCTAGGGTTAGGTTTTTGGATGCTTGGGATTCTTTCCCTCATACTTATGATAAATAGGCCCCTTCGGCCTCTCTTTGTATTCATCTTGGCACGAATGAGCATAGCGGCCACATCTCTTCTCAGAGATAGCTACCACCATTCCAGCTATTGTATTTTACAGTCTGTTCTATTTCCGCTATTTAATAGAATATGTGTTTACTGTATCACTGTGTTATTTGCAATATATCTCTGTATATGCTATCTTTTGTTTCGTTCCCACATAAATCCGGATCAGTGGTATCAGAGCGGTCTGCTCTTTGATTGTTTCTCGGTGCATGTCCCCGACGAGGTCAGGATATAGAGAGTTGGGTCTCGAACTAGTTTCACTTGGGGAAGACCACTCTCGCCGCCCCAAACGGCCTCCCATGGCGGAAGAAAAGAGAGACGACGGAGCAGTAGATCCTATCAAGTTGTTGCTCGAGGAAGCCCTCGCGCGACAGAGGAACGAGATGATGGATAATTTTGCCCAGATCCTTCAACGCATGCCAACAGCGGCAAATGCACCCTCAACGAGCAGCCATTTCGGAGATACGACTCCCTTCAAGGTACAAGTTAATTTTGATATCCCTTTATTTGAAGGCCAAATCGATGCCGATGCCCTAGATAAATGGTTAAATCTACTAGAAGGGTATTTCTCTGTCCACAAATTTTCCGACAGGGAAAAGATCATCTTTGCGCTCCTTAAGGCCGTCCCCCATGTCAAAAATTGGTGGGAAACTTATTGTGAGCAAAACTCGTCAGACGAGTCTGGATTGTTTGAATATTCCAATCCCACTTGGGCCTCTTTTATAGATGCCGTCAAGGAACAATATTACCCTGTTGGAAACTATGATGACCAGTACACAAAATGGACCATTCTGCATCAAGAGAGGGACCAAACGGTGTCGGAGTACACCAACAAATTTCATACCTTGCGCACAAAGCTAGGTATCAAGGACTCCGAGCGGCACCTAGTACTGAAATATCGCAGTGGCCTACACCGGTACATCCGAACAGAGATGGATTTCCTGGAAATCTCTTCACTCGGATCCGCCTATCGATACGCTGTCAAAATCGAGCAGAAATTTCAGCAAAAGAACAAGCGTGACTTCGGACCTGCGCAGAAGCAGGGCAAGGGAAACTCTGGCTCGCAGAACACGGGGCAGGAAAAGGACAACCAGACCCAACCACAGGCGAAGAAGGGTAAAGAAAAGACAAAGAAGGACACCGGGAAGTGGTGCGAGTTCCACAAAAGCCCCTGGCACAACACTGATGATTGTCGCTCAAAACAGTCATTGGTGGCTGAGATCAAAGCTTCAGAATCAGATCCCAGTTCCGATTCTGACTCGGAACCTAATTTCACAGCCGTGCGAAAAGGGAAACAGATCATTGATGCAGAACCCAGTGCCGTTGTTGCCACCACACAGATTCATCCAGAGGAGCCTGAAGAGTCGGAGGCAGAGGAGCGCCTTTTCCACTCACAGATGTGGGTGAAGGGAATTCCCCTACACTTTGTTGTGGACATCGGCAGCCAAAAGAACCTGATCTCAGAAGAAGTCATCAAGAGACTGGAGCTACCAATAACGCCACACCCACAACCATACACCATTGGATGGCTAAGCCAAGGACGAAGGATCCATGTCAATCACCAATGTCGCCTACCATATGGCATCAAGCCCTTCAAAGATGAGGTATTGTGTGATGTGGCCCCACTTGAAGTATGTGATGTTCTCTTAGGACAACCATATATGTGGAAGCGTCATGCTATATATGAATCCCGACCTCGCAGTGTCATTGTCACTTTGGGAGGACAACTCTATCGGATACCAGAGATAGTTGCACCTACCCCAAACGAGCAGGGAAGGAAGATAATCTCCCACACTGGGAAATTTTCCCTATTCGCAATTGCCACTAAAGGTGAACATCGGATCACGGAGACATCCACAACCTCTGCAGATTATCCTTCTACTCAGCAGAAACAAGAAAAACACAAAGTTAGTGCAGCATCGCCTATTCGGGTACCTCTACAATGCAAGGCCACGCATTCAAGGTGCTCCTCCAAAAAGAAACCATCAACACCAATGCAAAATACCACAACAACCAAAACTGTTGAACAGCTCCAGCGCAGCCAGCAACAACAATTGCAACCCTCTGAAGATTTCAAAGAAAGGCAACCTTTCTGCTTCAGCAAATGTCACACCAAGAGCTCAACTCGACACACAGCTCGACATATGATAAGGGATTTAACGCAATGGAGACCATTGCTTCCTAAGGAGGGAGGATTGATCCAGGTGGATATCGGTGGCGGCCCACCTCTTCCAACTGGCTCAAAACAGTCTTCTGGCAATTTTGGTAAATTACTATTTTTAGCAGTTTTTCGGGTCCTGAACTTCCGAAGCCGTTTTGAGGCCCTAAACGACATTTTTTGGCGATTCGGAAGACCAAATGGTTGCCAACGGCATGCATTTGGGCTCAGTCGAAAGTTGTAAATCTCGGATAGACCTTTCCAACGGGCTACCGAGCGCCCCAAACGGAGATCGTATGCAAAAGTTATGACCCCGGGAAGTTGACTGTTCAACTAACCACCTTGGGGCCGCAAACTTTATGACGGTTCATCTTCTAGGGTTAGGTTTTTGGATGCTTGGGATTCTTTCCCTCATACTTATGATAAATAGGCCCCTTCGGCCTCTCTTTGTATTCATCTTGGCACGAATGAGCATAGCGGCCACATCTCTTCTCAGAGATAGCTACCACCATTCCAGCTATTGTATTTTACAGTCTGTTCTATTTCCGCTATTTAATAGAATATGTGTTTACTGTATCACTGTGTTATTTGCAATATATCTCTGTATATGCTATCTTTTGTTTCGTTCCCACATAAATCCGGATCAGTGGTATCAGAGCGGTCTGCTCTTTGATTGTTTCTCGGTGCATGTCCCCGACGAGGTCAGGATATAGAGAGTTGGGTCTCGAACTAGTTTCACTTGGGGAAGACCACTCTCGCCGCCCCAAACGGCCTCCCATGGCGGAAGAAAAGAGAGACGACGGAGCAGTAGATCCTATCAAGTTGTTGCTCGAGGAAGCCCTCGCGCGACAGAGGAACGAGATGATGGATAATTTTGCCCAGATCCTTCAACGCATGCCAACAGCGGCAAATGCACCCTCAACGAGCAGCCATTTCGGAGATACGACTCCCTTCAAGGTACAAGTTAATTTTGATATCCCTTTATTTGAAGGCCAAATCGATGCCGATGCCCTAGATAAATGGTTAAATCTACTAGAAGGGTATTTCTCTGTCCACAAATTTTCCGACAGGGAAAAGATCATCTTTGCGCTCCTTAAGGCCGTCCCCCATGTCAAAAATTGGTGGGAAACTTATTGTGAGCAAAACTCGTCAGACGAGTCTGGATTGTTTGAATATTCCAATCCCACTTGGGCCTCTTTTATAGATGCCGTCAAGGAACAATATTACCCTGTTGGAAACTATGATGACCAGTACACAAAATGGACCATTCTGCATCAAGAGAGGGACCAAACGGTGTCGGAGTACACCAACAAATTTCATACCTTGCGCACAAAGCTAGGTATCAAGGACTCCGAGCGGCACCTAGTACTGAAATATCGCAGTGGCCTACACCGGTACATCCGAACAGAGATGGATTTCCTGGAAATCTCTTCACTCGGATCCGCCTATCGATACGCTGTCAAAATCGAGCAGAAATTTCAGCAAAAGAACAAGCGTGACTT
The DNA here is from genome assembly GCA_027924585.1 of Larix kaempferi. Classification (NCBI taxonomy): domain Eukaryota; kingdom Viridiplantae; phylum Streptophyta; class Pinopsida; order Pinales; family Pinaceae; genus Larix; species Larix kaempferi. The sequence goes on along the minus strand of BSBM01000147.1, from coordinate 10,418,916 downwards.
CGGACCTGCGCAGAAGCAGGGCAAGGGAAACTCTGGCTCGCAGAACACGGGGCAGGAAAAGGACAACCAGACCCAACCACAGGCGAAGAAGGGTAAAGAAAAGACAAAGAAGGACACCGGGAAGTGGTGCGAGTTCCACAAAAGCCCCTGGCACAACACTGATGATTGTCGCTCAAAACAGTCATTGGTGGCTGAGATCAAAGCTTCAGAATCAGATCCCAGTTCCGATTCTGACTCGGAACCTAATTTCACAGCCGTGCGAAAAGGGAAACAGATCATTGATGCAGAACCCAGTGCCGTTGTTGCCACCACACAGATTCATCCAGAGGAGCCTGAAGAGTCGGAGGCAGAGGAGCGCCTTTTCCACTCACAGATGTGGGTGAAGGGAATTCCCCTACACTTTGTTGTGGACATCGGCAGCCAAAAGAACCTGATCTCAGAAGAAGTCATCAAGAGACTGGAGCTACCAATAACGCCACACCCACAACCATACACCATTGGATGGCTAAGCCAAGGACGAAGGATCCATGTCAATCACCAATGTCGCCTACCATATGGCATCAAGCCCTTCAAAGATGAGGTATTGTGTGATGTGGCCCCACTTGAAGTATGTGATGTTCTCTTAGGACAACCATATATGTGGAAGCGTCATGCTATATATGAATCCCGACCTCGCAGTGTCATTGTCACTTTGGGAGGACAACTCTATCGGATACCAGAGATAGTTGCACCTACCCCAAACGAGCAGGGAAGGAAGATAATCTCCCACACTGGGAAATTTTCCCTATTCGCAATTGCCACTAAAGGTGAACATCGGATCACGGAGACATCCACAACCTCTGCAGATTATCCTTCTACTCAGCAGAAACAAGAAAAACACAAAGTTAGTGCAGCATCGCCTATTCGGGTACCTCTACAATGCAAGGCCACGCATTCAAGGTGCTCCTCCAAAAAGAAACCATCAACACCAATGCAAAATACCACAACAACCAAAACTGTTGAACAGCTCCAGCGCAGCCAGCAACAACAATTGCAACCCTCTGAAGATTTCAAAGAAAGGCAACCTTTCTGCTTCAGCAAATGTCACACCAAGAGCTCAACTCGACACACAGCTCGACATATGATAAGGGATTTAACGCAATGGAGACCATTGCTTCCTAAGGAGGGAGGATTGATCCAGGTGGATATCGGTGGCGGCCCACCTCTTCCAACTGGCTCAAAACAGTCTTCTGGCAATTTTGGTAAATTACTATTTTTAGCAGTTTTTCGGGTCCTGAACTTCCGAAGCCGTTTTGAGGCCCTAAACGACATTTTTTGGCGATTCGGAAGACCAAATGGTTGCCAACGGCATGCATTTGGGCTCAGTCGAAAGTTGTAAATCTCGGATAGACCTTTCCAACGGGCTACCGAGCGCCCCAAACGGAGATCGTATGCAAAAGTTATGACCCCGGGAAGTTGACTGTTCAACTAACCACCTTGGGGCCGCAAACTTTATGACGGTTCATCTTCTAGGGTTAGGTTTTTGGATGCTTGGGATTCTTTCCCTCATACTTATGATAAATAGGCCCCTTCGGCCTCTCTTTGTATTCATCTTGGCACGAATGAGCATAGCGGCCACATCTCTTCTCAGAGATAGCTACCACCATTCCAGCTATTGTATTTTACAGTCTGTTCTATTTCCGCTATTTAATAGAATATGTGTTTACTGTATCACTGTGTTATTTGCAATATATCTCTGTATATGCTATCTTTTGTTTCGTTCCCACATAAATCCGGATCAGTGGTATCAGAGCGGTCTGCTCTTTGATTGTTTCTCGGTGCATGTCCCCGACGAGGTCAGGATATAGAGAGTTGGGTCTCGAACTAGTTTCACTTGGGGAAGACCACTCTCGCCGCCCCAAACGGCCTCCCATGGCGGAAGAAAAGAGAGACGACGGAGCAGTAGATCCTATCAAGTTGTTGCTCGAGGAAGCCCTCGCGCGACAGAGGAACGAGATGATGGATAATTTTGCCCAGATCCTTCAACGCATGCCAACAGCGGCAAATGCACCCTCAACGAGCAGCCATTTCGGAGATACGACTCCCTTCAAGGTACAAGTTAATTTTGATATCCCTTTATTTGAAGGCCAAATCGATGCCGATGCCCTAGATAAATGGTTAAATCTACTAGAAGGGTATTTCTCTGTCCACAAATTTTCCGACAGGGAAAAGATCATCTTTGCGCTCCTTAAGGCCGTCCCCCATGTCAAAAATTGGTGGGAAACTTATTGTGAGCAAAACTCGTCAGACGAGTCTGGATTGTTTGAATATTCCAATCCCACTTGGGCCTCTTTTATAGATGCCGTCAAGGAACAATATTACCCTGTTGGAAACTATGATGACCAGTACACAAAATGGACCATTCTGCATCAAGAGAGGGACCAAACGGTGTCGGAGTACACCAACAAATTTCATACCTTGCGCACAAAGCTAGGTATCAAGGACTCCGAGCGGCACCTAGTACTGAAATATCGCAGTGGCCTACACCGGTACATCCGAACAGAGATGGATTTCCTGGAAATCTCTTCACTCGGATCCGCCTATCGATACGCTGTCAAAATCGAGCAGAAATTTCAGCAAAAGAACAAGCGTGACTTCGGACCTGCGCAGAAGCAGGGCAAGGGAAACTCTGGCTCGCAGAACACGGGGCAGGAAAAGGACAACCAGACCCAACCACAGGCGAAGAAGGGTAAAGAAAAGACAAAGAAGGACACCGGGAAGTGGTGCGAGTTCCACAAAAGCCCCTGGCACAACACTGATGATTGTCGCTCAAAACAGTCATTGGTGGCTGAGATCAAAGCTTCAGAATCAGATCCCAGTTCCGATTCTGACTCGGAACCTAATTTCACAGCCGTGCGAAAAGGGAAACAGATCATTGATGCAGAACCCAGTGCCGTTGTTGCCACCACACAGATTCATCCAGAGGAGCCTGAAGAGTCGGAGGCAGAGGAGCGCCTTTTCCACTCACAGATGTGGGTGAAGGGAATTCCCCTACACTTTGTTGTGGACATCGGCAGCCAAAAGAACCTGATCTCAGAAGAAGTCATCAAGAGACTGGAGCTACCAATAACGCCACACCCACAACCATACACCATTGGATGGCTAAGCCAAGGACGAAGGATCCATGTCAATCACCAATGTCGCCTACCATATGGCATCAAGCCCTTCAAAGATGAGGTATTGTGTGATGTGGCCCCACTTGAAGTATGTGATGTTCTCTTAGGACAACCATATATGTGGAAGCGTCATGCTATATATGAATCCCGACCTCGCAGTGTCATTGTCACTTTGGGAGGACAACTCTATCGGATACCAGAGATAGTTGCACCTACCCCAAACGAGCAGGGAAGGAAGATAATCTCCCACACTGGGAAATTTTCCCTATTCGCAATTGCCACTAAAGGTGAACATCGGATCACGGAGACATCCACAACCTCTGCAGATTATCCTTCTACTCAGCAGAAACAAGAAAAACACAAAGTTAGTGCAGCATCGCCTATTCGGGTACCTCTACAATGCAAGGCCACGCATTCAAGGTGCTCCTCCAAAAAGAAACCATCAACACCAATGCAAAATACCACAACAACCAAAACTGTTGAACAGCTCCAGCGCAGCCAGCAACAACAATTGCAACCCTCTGAAGATTTCAAAGAAAGGCAACCTTTCTGCTTCAGCAAATGTCACACCAAGAGCTCAACTCGACACACAGCTCGACATATGATAAGGGATTTAACGCAATGGAGACCATTGCTTCCTAAGGAGGGAGGATTGATCCAGGTGGATATCGGTGGCGGCCCACCTCTTCCAACTGGCTCAAAACAGTCTTCTGGCAATTTTGGTAAATTACTATTTTTAGCAGTTTTTCGGGTCCTGAACTTCCGAAGCCGTTTTGAGGCCCTAAACGACATTTTTTGGCGATTCGGAAGACCAAATGGTTGCCAACGGCATGCATTTGGGCTCAGTCGAAAGTTGTAAATCTCGGATAGACCTTTCCAACGGGCTACCGAGCGCCCCAAACGGAGATCGTATGCAAAAGTTATGACCCCGGGAAGTTGACTGTTCAACTAACCACCTTGGGGCCGCAAACTTTATGACGGTTCATCTTCTAGGGTTAGGTTTTTGGATGCTTGGGATTCTTTCCCTCATACTTATGATAAATAGGCCCCTTCGGCCTCTCTTTGTATTCATCTTGGCACGAATGAGCATAGCGGCCACATCTCTTCTCAGAGATAGCTACCACCATTCCAGCTATTGTATTTTACAGTCTGTTCTATTTCCGCTATTTAATAGAATATGTGTTTACTGTATCACTGTGTTATTTGCAATATATCTCTGTATATGCTATCTTTTGTTTCGTTCCCACATAAATCCGGATCAGTGGTATCAGAGCGGTCTGCTCTTTGATTGTTTCTCGGTGCATGTCCCCGACGAGGTCAGGATATAGAGAGTTGGGTCTCGAACTAGTTTCACTTGGGGAAGACCACTCTCGCCGCCCCAAACGGCCTCCCATGGCGGAAGAAAGAGAGACGACGGAGCAGTAGATCCTATCAAGTTGTTGCTCGAGGGAAGCCCTCGCGCGACAGAGGAACGAGATGATGGATAATTTTGCCCAGATCCTTCAACGCATGCCAACAGCGGCAAATGCACCCTCAACGAGCAGCCATTTCGGAGATACGACTCCCCTTCAAGGTACAAGTTAATTTTGATATCCCTTTATTTGAAGGCCAAATCGATGCCGATGCCCTAGATAAATGGTTAAATCTACTAGAAGGGTATTTCTCTGTCCACAAATTTTCCGACAGGGAAAAGATCATCTTTGCGCTCCTTAAGGCCGTCCCCCATGTCAAAAATTGGTGGGAAAACTTATTGTGAGCAAAACTCGTCAGACGAGTCTGGATTGTTTGAATATTCCCAATCCCACTTGGGCCTCTTTTATAGATGCCGTCAAGGAACAATATTACCCTGTTGGAAACTATGATGACCAGTACACAAAATGGACCATTCTGCATCAAGAGAGGGACCAAACGGTGTCGGAGTACACCAACAAATTTCATACGCGCACAAAGCTAGGTATCAAGGACTCCGAGCGGCACCTAGTACTGAAATATCGCAGTGGCCTACACCGGTACATCCGAACAGAGATGGATTTCCTGGAAATCTCTTCACTCGGATCCGCCTATCGATACGCTGTCAAAATCGAGCAGAAATTTCAGCAAAAGAACAAGCGTGACTTCGGACCTGCGCAGAAGCAGGGCAAGGGAAACTCTGGCTCGCAGAACACGGGGCAGGAAAAGGACAACCAGACCCAACCACAGGCGAAGAAGGGTAAAGAAAAGACAAAGAAGGACACCGGGAAGTGGTGCGAGTTCCACAAAAGCCCCTGGCACAACACTGATGATTGTCGCTCAAAACAGTCATTGGTGGCTGAGATCAAAGCTTCAGAATCAGATCCCAGTTCCGATTCTGACTCGGAACCTAATTTCACAGCCGTGCGAAAAGGGAAACAGATCATTGATGCAGAACCCAGTGCCGTTGTTGCCACCACACAGATTCATCCAGAGGAGCCTGAAGAGTCGGAGGCAGAGGAGCGCCTTTTCCACTCACAGATGTGGGTGAAGGGAATTCCCCTACACTTTGTTGTGGACATCGGCAGCCAAAATAACCTGATCTCAGAAGAAGTCATCAAGAGACTGGAGCTACCAATAACGCCACACCCACAACCATACACCATTGGATGGCTAAGCCAAGGACGAAGGATCCATGTCAATCACCAATGTCGCCTACCATATGGCATCAAGCCCTTCAAAGATGAGGTATTGTGTGATGTGGCCCCACTTGAAGTATGTGATGTTCTCTTAGGACAACCATATATGTGGAAGCGTCATGCTATATATGAATCCCGACCTCGCAGTGTCATTGTCACTTTGGGAGGACAACTCTATCGGATACCAGAGATAGTTGCACCTACCCCAAACGAGCAGGGAAGGAAGATAATCTCCCACACTGGGAAATTTTCCCTATTCGCAATTGCCACTAAAGGTGAACATCGGATCACGGAGACATCCACAACCTCTGCAGATTATCCTTCTACTCAGCAGAAACAAGAAAAACACAAAGTTAGTGCAGCATCGCCTATTCGGGTACCTCTACAATGCAAGGCCACGCATTCAAGGTGCTCCTCCAAAAAGAAACCATCAACACCAATGCAAAATACCACAACAACCAAAACTGTTGAACAGCTCCAGCGCAGCCAGCAACAACAATTGCAACCCTCTGAAGATTTCAAAGAAAGGCAACCTTTCTGCTTCAGCAAATGTCACACCAAGAGCTCAACTCGACACACAGCTCGACATATGATAAGGGATTTAACGCAATGGAGACCATTGCTTCCTAAGGAGGGAGGATTGATCCAGGTGGATATCGGTGGCGGCCCACCTCTTCCAACTGGCTCAAAACAGTCTTCTGGCAATTTTGGTAAATTACTATTTTTAGCAGTTTTTCGGGTCCTGAACTTCCGAAGCCGTTTTGAGGCCCTAAACGACATTTTTTGGCGATTCGGAAGACCAAATGGTTGCCAACGGCATGCATTTGGGCTCAGTCGAAAGTTGTAAATCTCGGATAGACCTTTCCAACGGGCTACCGAGCGCCCCAAACGGAGATCGTATGCAAAAGTTATGACCCCGGGAAGTTGACTGTTCAACTAACCACCTTGGGGCCGCAAACTTTATGACGGTTCATCTTCTAGGGTTAGGTTTTTGGATGCTTGGGATTCTTTCCCTCATACTTATGATAAATAGGCCCCTTCGGCCTCTCTTTGTATTCATCTTGGCACGAATGAGCATAGCGGCCACATCTCTTCTCAGAGATAGCTACCACCATTCCAGCTATTGTATTTTACAGTCTGTTCTATTTCCGCTATTTAATAGAATATGTGTTTACTGTATCACTGTGTTATTTGCAATATATCTCTGTATATGCTATCTTTTGTTTCGTTCCCACATAAATCCGGATCAGTGGTATCAGAGCGGTCTGCTCTTTGATTGTTTCTCGGTGCATGTCCCCGACGAGGTCAGGATATAGAGAGTTGGGTCTCGAACTAGTTTCACTTGGGGAAGACCACTCTCGCCGCCCCAAACGGCCTCCCATGGCGGAAGAAAAGAGAGACGACGGAGCAGTAGATCCTATCAAGTTGTTGCTCGAGGAAGCCCTCGCGCGACAGAGGAACGAGATGATGGATAATTTTGCCCAGATCCTTCAACGCATGCCAACAGCGGCAAATGCACCCTCAACGAGCAGCCATTTCGGAGATACGACTCCCTTCAAGGTACAAGTTAATTTTGATATCCCTTTATTTGAAGGCCAAATCGATGCCGATGCCCTAGATAAATGGTTAAATCTACTAGAAGGGTATTTCTCTGTCCACAAATTTTCCGACAGGGAAAAGATCATCTTTGCGCTCCTTAAGGCCGTCCCCCATGTCAAAAATTGGTGGGAAACTTATTGTGAGCAAAACTCGTCAGACGAGTCTGGATTGTTTGAATATTCCAATCCCACTTGGGCCTCTTTTATAGATGCCGTCAAGGAACAATATTACCCTGTTGGAAACTATGATGACCAGTACACAAAATGGACCATTCTGCATCAAGAGAGGGACCAAACGGTGTCGGAGTACACCAACAAATTTCATACCTTGCGCACAAAGCTAGGTATCAAGGACTCCGAGCGGCACCTAGTACTGAAATATCGCAGTGGCCTACACCGGTACATCCGAACAGAGATGGATTTCCTGGAAATCTCTTCACTCGGATCCGCCTATCGATACGCTGTCAAAATCGAGCAGAAATTTCAGCAAAAGAACAAGCGTGACTTCGGACCTGCGCAGAAGCAGGGCAAGGGAAACTCTGGCTCGCAGAACACGGGGCAGGAAAAGGACAACCAGACCCAACCACAGGCGAAGAAGGGTAAAGAAAAGACAAAGAAGGACACCGGGAAGTGGTGCGAGTTCCACAAAAGCCCCTGGCACAACACTGATGATTGTCGCTCAAAACAGTCATTGGTGGCTGAGATCAAAGCTTCAGAATCAGATCCCAGTTCCGATTCTGACTCGGAACCTAATTTCACAGCCGTGCGAAAAGGGAAACAGATCATTGATGCAGAACCCAGTGCCGTTGTTGCCACCACACAGATTCATCCAGAGGAGCCTGAAGAGTCGGAGGCAGAGGAGCGCCTTTTCCACTCACAGATGTGGGTGAAGGGAATTCCCCTACACTTTGTTGTGGACATCGGCAGCCAAAAGAACCTGATCTCAGAAGAAGTCATCAAGAGACTGGAGCTACCAATAACGCCACACCCACAACCATACACCATTGGATGGCTAAGCCAAGGACGAAGGATCCATGTCAATCACCAATGTCGCCTACCATATGGCATCAAGCCCTTCAAAGATGAGGTATTGTGTGATGTGGCCCCACTTGAAGTATGTGATGTTCTCTTAGGACAACCATATATGTGGAAGCGTCATGCTATATATGAATCCCGACCTCGCAGTGTCATTGTCACTTTGGGAGGACAACTCTATCGGATACCAGAGATAGTTGCACCTACCCCAAACGAGCAGGGAAGGAAGATAATCTCCCACACTGGGAAATTTTCCCTATTCGCAATTGCCACTAAAGGTGAACATCGGATCACGGAGACATCCACAACCTCTGCAGATTATCCTTCTACTCAGCAGAAACAAGAAAAACACAAAGTTAGTGCAGCATCGCCTATTCGGGTACCTCTACAATGCAAGGCCACGCATTCAAGGTGCTCCTCCAAAAAGAAACCATCAACACCAATGCAAAATACCACAACAACCAAAACTGTTGAACAGCTCCAGCGCAGCCAGCAACAACAATTGCAACCCTCTGAAGATTTCAAAGAAAGGCAACCTTTCTGCTTCAGCAAATGTCACACCAAGAGCTCAACTCGACACACAGCTCGACATATGATAAGGGATTTAACGCAATGGAGACCATTGCTTCCTAAGGAGGGAGGATTGATCCAGGTGGATATCGGTGGCGGCCCACCTCTTCCAACTGGCTCAAAACAGTCTTCTGGCAATTTTGGTAAATTACTATTTTTAGCAGTTTTTCGGGTCCTGAACTTCCGAAGCCGTTTTGAGGCCCTAAACGACATTTTTTGGCGATTCGGAAGACCAAATGGTTGCCAACGGCATGCATTTGGGCTCAGTCGAAAGTTGTAAATCTCGGATAGACCTTTCCAACGGGCTACCGAGCGCCCCAAACGGAGATCGTATGCAAAAGTTATGACCCCGGGAAGTTGACTGTTCAACTAACCACCTTGGGGCCGCAAACTTTATGACGGTTCATCTTCTAGGGTTAGGTTTTTGGATGCTTGGGATTCTTTCCCTCATACTTATGATAAATAGGCCCCTTCGGCCTCTCTTTGTATTCATCTTGGCACGAATGAGCATAGCGGCCACATCTCTTCTCAGAGATAGCTACCACCATTCCAGCTATTGTATTTTACAGTCTGTTCTATTTCCGCTATTTAATAGAATATGTGTTTACTGTATCACTGTGTTATTTGCAATATATCTCTGTATATGCTATCTTTTGTTTCGTTCCCACATAAATCCGGATCAGTGGTATCAGAGCGGTCTGCTCTTTGATTGTTTCTCGGTGCATGTCCCCGACGAGGTCAGGATATAGAGAGTTGGGTCTCGAACTAGTTTCACTTGGGGAAGACCACTCTCGCCGCCCCAAACGGCCTCCCATGGCGGAAGAAAAGAGAGACGACGGAGCAGTAGATCCTATCAAGTTGTTGCTCGAGGAAGCCCTCGCGCGACAGAGGAACGAGATGATGGATAATTTTGCCCAGATCCTTCAACGCATGCCAACAGCGGCAAATGCACCCTCAACGAGCAGCCATTTCGGAGATACGACTCCCTTCAAGGTACAAGTTAATTTTGATATCCCTTTATTTGAAGGCCAAATCGATGCCGATGCCCTAGATAAATGGTTAAATCTACTAGAAGGGTATTTCTCTGTCCACAAATTTTCCGACAGGGAAAAGATCATCTTTGCGCTCCTTAAGGCCGTCCCCCATGTCAAAAATTGGTGGGAAACTTATTGTGAGCAAAACTCGTCAGACGAGTCTGGATTGTTTGAATATTCCAATCCCACTTGGGCCTCTTTTATAGATGCCGTCAAGGAACAATATTACCCTGTTGGAAACTATGATGACCAGTACACAAAATGGACCATTCTGCATCAAGAGAGGGACCAAACGGTGTCGGAGTACACCAACAAATTTCATACCTTGCGCACAAAGCTAGGTATCAAGGACTCCGAGCGGCACCTAGTACTGAAATATCGCAGTGGCCTACACCGGTACATCCGAACAGAGATGGATTTCCTGGAAATCTCTTCACTCGGATCCGCCTATCGATACGCTGTCAAAATCGAGCAGAAATTTCAGCAAAAGAACAAGCGTGACTTCGGACCTGCGCAGAAGCAGGGCAAGGGAAACTCTGGCTCGCAGAACACGGGGCAGGAAAAGGACAACCAGACCCAACCACAGGCGAAGAAGGGTAAAGAAAAGACAAAGAAGGACACCGGGAAGTGGTGCGAGTTCCACAAAAGCCCCTGGCACAACACTGATGATTGTCGCTCAAAACAGTCATTGGTGGCTGAGATCAAAGCTTCAGAATCAGATCCCAGTTCCGATTCTGACTCGGAACCTAATTTCACAGCCGTGCGAAAAGGGAAACAGATCATTGATGCAGAACCCAGTGCCGTTGTTGCCACCACACAGATTCATCCAGAGGAGCCTGAAGAGTCGGAGGCAGAGGAGCGCCTTTTCCACTCACAGATGTGGGTGAAGGGAATTCCCCTACACTTTGTTGTGGACATCGGCAGCCAAAAGAACCTGATCTCAGAAGAAGTCATCAAGAGACTGGAGCTACCAATAACGCCACACCCACAACCATACACCATTGGATGGCTAAGCCAAGGACGAAGGATCCATGTCAATCACCAATGTCGCCTACCATATGGCATCAAGCCCTTCAAAGATGAGGTATTGTGTGATGTGGCCCCACTTGAAGTATGTGATGTTCTCTTAGGACAACCATATATGTGGAAGCGTCATGCTATATATGAATCCCGACCTCGCAGTGTCATTGTCACTTTGGGAGGACAACTCTATCGGATACCAGAGATAGTTGCACCTACCCCAAACGAGCAGGGAAGGAAGATAATCTCCCACACTGGGAAATTTTCCCTATTCGCAATTGCCACTAAAGGTGAACATCGGATCACGGAGACATCCACAACCTCTGCAGATTATCCTTCTACTCAGCAGAAACAAGAAAAACACAAAGTTAGTGCAGCATCGCCTATTCGGGTACCTCTACAATGCAAGGCCACGCATTCAAGGTGCTCCTCCAAAAAGAAACCATCAACACCAATGCAAAATACCACAACAACCAAAACTGTTGAACAGCTCCAGCGCAGCCAGCAACAACAATTGCAACCCTCTGAAGATTTCAAAGAAAGGCAACCTTTCTGCTTCAGCAAATGTCACACCAAGAGCTCAACTCGACACACAGCTCGACATATGATAAGGGATTTAACGCAATGGAGACCATTGCTTCCTAAGGAGGGAGGATTGATCCAGGTGGATATCGGTGGCGGCCCACCTCTTCCAACTGGCTCAAAACAGTCTTCTGGCAATTTTGGTAAATTACTATTTTTAGCAGTTTTTCGGGTCCTGAACTTCCGAAGCCGTTTTGAGGCCCTAAACGACATTTTTTGGCGATTCGGAAGACCAAATGGTTGCCAACGGCATGCATTTGGGCTCAGTCGAAAGTTGTAAATCTCGGATAGACCTTTCCAACGGGCTACCGAGCGCCCCAAACGGAGATCGTATGCAAAAGTTATGACCCCGGGAAGTTGACTGTTCAACTAACCACCTTGGGGCCGCAAACTTTATGACGGTTCATCTTCTAGGGTTAGGTTTTTGGATGCTTGGGATTCTTTCCCTCATACTTATGATAAATAGGCCCCTTCGGCCTCTCTTTGTATTCATCTTGGCACGAATGAGCATAGCGGCCACATCTCTTCTCAGAGATAGCTACCACCATTCCAGCTATTGTATTTTACAGTCTGTTCTATTTCCGCTATTTAATAGAATATGTGTTTACTGTATCACTGTGTTATTTGCAATATATCTCTGTATATGCTATCTTTTGTTTCGTTCCCACATAAATCCGGATCAGTGGTATCAGAGCGGTCTGCTCTTTGATTGTTTCTCGGTGCATGTCCCCGACGAGGTCAGGATATAGAGAGTTGGGTCTCGAACTAGTTTCACTTGGGGAAGACCACTCTCGCCGCCCCAAACGGCCTCCCATGGCGGAAGAAAAGAGAGACGACGGAGCAGTAGATCCTATCAAGTTGTTGCTCGAGGAAGCCCTCGCGCGACAGAGGAACGAGATGATGGATAATTTTGCCCAGATCCTTCAACGCATGCCAACAGCGGCAAATGCACCCTCAACGAGCAGCCATTTCGGAGATACGACTCCCTTCAAGGTACAAGTTAATTTTGATATCCCTTTATTTGAAGGCCAAATCGATGCCGATGCCCTAGATAAATGGTTAAATCTACTAGAAGGGTATTTCTCTGTCCACAAATTTTCCGACAGGGAAAAGATCATCTTTGCGCTCCTTAAGGCCGTCCCCCATGTCAAAAATTGGTGGGAAACTTATTGTGAGCAAAACTCGTCAGACGAGTCTGGATTGTTTGAATATTCCAATCCCACTTGGGCCTCTTTTATAGATGCCGTCAAGGAACAATATTACCCTGTTGGAAACTATGATGACCAGTACACAAAATGGACCATTCTGCATCAAGAGAGGGACCAAACGGTGTCGGAGTACACCAACAAATTTCATACCTTGCGCACAAAGCTAGGTATCAAGGACTCCGAGCGGCACCTAGTACTGAAATATCGCAGTGGCCTACACCGGTACATCCGAACAGAGATGGATTTCCTGGAAATCTCTTCACTCGGATCCGCCTATCGATACGCTGTCAAAATCGAGCAGAAATTTCAGCAAAAGAACAAGCGTGACTTCGGACCTGCGCAGAAGCAGGGCAAGGGAAACTCTGGCTCGCAGAACACGGGGCAGGAAAAGGACAACCAGACCCAACCACAGGCGAAGAAGGGTAAAGAAAAGACAAAGAAGGACACCGGGAAGTGGTGCGAGTTCCACAAAAGCCCCTGGCACAACATTGATGATTGTCGCTCAAAACAGTCATTGGTGGCTGAGATCAAAGCTTCAGAATCAGATCCCAGTTCCGATTCTGACTCGGAACCTAATTTCACAGCCGTGCGAAAAGGGAAACAGATCATTGATGCAGAACCCAGTGCCGTTGTTGCCACCACACAGATTCATCCAGAGGAGCCTGAAGAGTCGGAGGCAGAGGAGCGCCTTTTCCACTCACAGATGTGGGTGAAGGGAATTCCCCTACACTTTGTTGTGGACATCGGCAGCCAAAAGAACCTGATCTCAGAAGAAGTCATCAAGAGACTGGAGCTACCAATAACGCCACACCCACAACCATACACCATTGGATGGCTAAGCCAAGGACGAAGGATCCATGTCAATCACCAATGTCGCCTACCATATGGCATCAAGCCCTTCAAAGATGAGGTATTGTGTGATGTGGCCCCACTTGAAGTATGTGATGTTCTCTTAGGACAACCATATATGTGGAAGCGTCATGCTATATATGAATCCCGACCTCGCAGTGTCATTGTCACTTTGGGAGGACAACTCTATCGGATACCAGAGATAGTTGCACCTACCCCAAACGAGCAGGGAAGGAAGATAATCTCCCACACTGGGAAATTTTCCCTATTCGCAATTGCCACTAAAGGTGAACATCGGATCACGGAGACATCCACAACCTCTGCAGATTATCCTTCTACTCAGCAGAAACAAGAAAAACACAAAGTTAGTGCAGCATCGCCTATTCGGGTACCTCTACAATGCAAGGCCACGCATTCAAGGTGCTCCTCCAAAAAGAAACCATCAACACCAATGCAAAATACCACAACAACCAAAACTGTTGAATAGCTCCAGCGCAGCCAGCAACAACAATTGCAACCCTCTGAAGATTTCAAAGAAAGGCAACCTTTCTGCTTCAGCAAATGTCACACCAAGAGCTCAACTCGACACACAGCTCGACATATGATAAGGGATTTAACGCAATGGAGACCATTGCTTCCTAAGGAGGGAGGATTGATCCAGGTGGATATCGGTGGCGGCCCACCTCTTCCAACTGGCTCAAAACAGTCTTCTGGCAATTTTGGTAAATTACTATTTTTAGCAGTTTTTCGGGTCCTGAACTTCCGAAGCCGTTTTGAGGCCCTAAACGACATTTTTTGGCGATTCGGAAGACCAAATGGTTGCCAACGGCATGCATTTGGGCTCAGTCGAAAGTTGTAAATCTCGGATAGACCTTTCCAACGGGCTACCGAGCGCCCCAAACGGAGATCGTATGCAAAAGTTATGACCCCGGGAAGTTGACTGTTCAACTAACCACCTTGGGGCCGCAAACTTTATGACGGTTCATCTTCTAGGGTTAGGTTTTTGGATGCTTGGGATTCTTTCCCTCATACTTATGATAAATAGGCCCCTTCGGCCTCTCTTTGTATTCATCTTGGCACGAATGAGCATAGCGGCCACATCTCTTCTCAGAGATAGCTACCACCATTCCAGCTATTGTATTTTACAGTCTGTTCTATTTCCGCTATTTAATAGAATATGTGTTTACTGTATCACTGTGTTATTTGCAATATATCTCTGTATATGCTATCTTTTGTTTCGTTCCCACATAAATCCGGATCAGTGGTATCAGAGCGGTCTGCTCTTTGATTGTTTCTCGGTGCATGTCCCCGACGAGGTCAGGATATAGAGAGTTGGGTCTCGAACTAGTTTCACTTGGGGAAGACCACTCTCGCCGCCCCAAACGGCCTCCCATGGCGGAAGAAAAGAGAGACGACGGAGCAGTAGATCCTATCAAGTTGTTGCTCGAGGAAGCCCTCGCGCGACAGAGGAACGAGATGATGGATAATTTTGCCCAGATCCTTCAACGCATGCCAACAGCGGCAAATGCACCCTCAACGAGCAGCCATTTCGGAGATACGACTCCCTTCAAGGTACAAGTTAATTTTGATATCCCTTTATTTGAAGGCCAAATCGATGCCGATGCCCTAGATAAATGGTTAAATCTACTAGAAGGGTATTTCTCTGTCCACAAATTTTCCGACAGGGAAAAGATCATCTTTGCGCTCCTTAAGGCCGTCCCCCATGTCAAAAATTGGTGGGAAACTTATTGTGAGCAAAACTCGTCAGACGAGTCTGGATTGTTTGAATATTCCAATCCCACTTGGGCCTCTTTTATAGATGCCGTCAAGGAACAATATTACCCTGTTGGAAACTATGATGACCAGTACACAAAATGGACCATTCTGCATCAAGAGAGGGACCAAACGGTGTCGGAGTACACCAACAAATTTCATACCTTGCGCACAAAGCTAGGTATCAAGGACTCCGAGCGGCACCTAGTACTGAAATATCGCAGTGGCCTACACCGGTACATCCGAACAGAGATGGATTTCCTGGAAATCTCTTCACTCGGATCCGCCTATCGATACGCTGTCAAAATCGAGCAGAAATTTCAGCAAAAGAACAAGCGTGACTTCGGACCTGCGCAGAAGCAGGGCAAGGGAAACTCTGGCTCGCAGAACACGGGGCAGGAAAAGGACAACCAGACCCAACCACAGGCGAAGAAGGGTAAAGAAAAGACAAAGAAGGACACCGGGAAGTGGTGCGAGTTCCACAAAAGCCCCTGGCACAACACTGATGATTGTCGCTCAAAACAGTCATTGGTGGCTGAGATCAAAGCTTCAGAATCAGATCCCAGTTCCGATTCTGACTCGGAACCTAATTTCACAGCCGTGCGAAAAGGGAAACAGATCATTGATGCAGAACCCAGTGCCGTTGTTGCCACCACACAGATTCATCCAGAGGAGCCTGAAGAGTCGGAGGCAGAGGAGCGCCTTTTCCACTCACAGATGTGGGTGAAGGGAATTCCCCTACACTTTGTTGTGGACATCGGCAGCCAAAAGAACCTGATCTCAGAAGAAGTCATCAAGAGACTGGAGCTACCAATAACGCCACACCCACAACCATACACCATTGGATGGCTAAGCCAAGGACGAAGGATCCATGTCAATCACCAATGTCGCCTACCATATGGCATCAAGCCCTTCAAAGATGAGGTATTGTGTGATGTGGCCCCACTTGAAGTATGTGATGTTCTCTTAGGACAACCATATATGTGGAAGCGTCATGCTATATATGAATCCCGACCTCGCAGTGTCATTGTCACTTTGGGAGGACAACTCTATCGGATACCAGAGATAGTTGCACCTACCCCAAACGAGCAGGGAAGGAAGATAATCTCCCACACTGGGAAATTTTCCCTATTCGCAATTGCCACTAAAGGTGAACATCGGATCACGGAGACATCCACAACCTCTGCAGATTATCCTTCTACTCAGCAGAAACAAGAAAAACACAAAGTTAGTGCAGCATCGCCTATTCGGGTACCTCTACAATGCAAGGCCACGCATTCAAGGTGCTCCTCCAAAAAGAAACCATCAACACCAATGCAAAATACCACAACAACCAAAACTGTTGAATAGCTCCAGCGCAGCCAGCAACAACAATTGCAACCCTCTGAAGATTTCAAAGAAAGGCAACCTTTCTGCTTCAGCAAATGTCACACCAAGAGCTCAACTCGACACACAGCTCGACATATGATAAGGGATTTAACGCAATGGAGACCATTGCTTCCTAAGGAGGGAGGATTGATCCAGGTGGATATCGGTGGCGGCCCACCTCTTCCAACTGGCTCAAAACAGTCTTCTGGCAATTTTGGTAAATTACTATTTTTAGCAGTTTTTCGGGTCCTGAACTTCCGAAGCCGTTTTGAGGCCCTAAACGACATTTTTTGGCGATTCGGAAGACCAAATGGTTGCCAACGGCATGCATTTGGGCTCAGTCGAAAGTTGTAAATCTCGGATAGACCTTTCCAACGGGCTACCGAGCGCCCCAAACGGAGATCGTATGCAAAAGTTATGACCCCGGGAAGTTGACTGTTCAACTAACCACCTTGGGGCCGCAAACTTTATGACGGTTCATCTTCTAGGGTTAGGTTTTTGGATGCTTGGGATTCTTTCCCTCATACTTATGATAAATAGGCCCCTTCGGCCTCTCTTTGTATTCATCTTGGCACGAATGAGCATAGCGGCCACATCTCTTCTCAGAGATAGCTACCACCATTCCAGCTATTGTATTTTACAGTCTGTTCTATTTCCGCTATTTAATAGAATATGTGTTTACTGTATCACTGTGTTATTTGCAATATATCTCTGTATATGCTATCTTTTGTTTCGTTCCCACATAAATCCGGATCAGTGGTATCAGAGCGGTCTGCTCTTTGATTGTTTCTCGGTGCATGTCCCCGACGAGGTCAGGATATAGAGAGTTGGGTCTCGAACTAGTTTCACTTGGGGAAGACCACTCTCGCCGCCCCAAACGGCCTCCCATGGCGGAAGAAAAGAGAGACGACGGAGCAGTAGATCCTATCAAGTTGTTGCTCGAGGAAGCCCTCGCGCGACAGAGGAACGAGATGATGGATAATTTTGCCCAGATCCTTCAACGCATGCCAACAGCGGCAAATGCACCCTCAACGAGCAGCCATTTCGGAGATACGACTCCCTTCAAGGTACAAGTTAATTTTGATATCCCTTTATTTGAAGGCCAAATCGATGCCGATGCCCTAGATAAATGGTTAAATCTACTAGAAGGGTATTTCTCTGTCCACAAATTTTCCGACAGGGAAAAGATCATCTTTGCGCTCCTTAAGGCCGTCCCCCATGTCAAAAATTGGTGGGAAACTTATTGTGAGCAAAACTCGTCAGACGAGTCTGGATTGTTTGAATATTCCAATCCCACTTGGGCCTCTTTTATAGATGCCGTCAAGGAACAATATTACCCTGTTGGAAACTATGATGACCAGTACACAAAATGGACCATTCTGCATCAAGAGAGGGACCAAACGGTGTCGGAGTACACCAACAAATTTCATACCTTGCGCACAAAGCTAGGTATCAAGGACTCCGAGCGGCACCTAGTACTGAAATATCGCAGTGGCCTACACCGGTACATCCGAACAGAGATGGATTTCCTGGAAATCTCTTCACTCGGATCCGCCTATCGATACGCTGTCAAAATCGAGCAGAAATTTCAGCAAAAGAACAAGCGTGACTTCGGACCTGCGCAGAAGCAGGGCAAGGGAAACTCTGGCTCGCAGAACACGGGGCAGGAAAAGGACAACCAGACCCAACCACAGGCGAAGAAGGGTAAAGAAAAGACAAAGAAGGACACCGGGAAGTGGTGCGAGTTCCACAAAAGCCCCTGGCACAACACTGATGATTGTCGCTCAAAACAGTCATTGGTGGCTGAGATCAAAGCTTCAGAATCAGATCCCAGTTCCGATTCTGACTCGGAACCTAATTTCACAGCCGTGCGAAAAGGGAAACAGATCATTGATGCAGAACCCAGTGCCGTTGTTGCCACCACACAGATTCATCCAGAGGAGCCTGAAGAGTCGGAGGCAGAGGAGCGCCTTTTCCACTCACAGATGTGGGTGAAGGGAATTCCCCTACACTTTGTTGTGGACATCGGCAGCCAAAAGAACCTGATCTCAGAAGAAGTCATCAAGAGACTGGAGCTACCAATAACGCCACACCCACAACCATACACCATTGGATGGCTAAGCCAAGGACGAAGGATCCATGTCAATCACCAATGTCGCCTACCATATGGCATCAAGCCCTTCAAAGATGAGGTATTGTGTGATGTGGCCCCACTTGAAGTATGTGATGTTCTCTTAGGACAACCATATATGTGGAAGCGTCATGCTATATATGAATCCCGACCTCGCAGTGTCATTGTCACTTTGGGAGGACAACTCTATCGGATACCAGAGATAGTTGCACCTACCCCAAACGAGCAGGGAAGGAAGATAATCTCCCACACTGGGAAATTTTCCCTATTCGCAATTGCCACTAAAGGTGAACATCGGATCACGGAGACATCCACAACCTCTGCAGATTATCCTTCTACTCAGCAGAAACAAGAAAAACACAAAGTTAGTGCAGCATCGCCTATTCGGGTACCTCTACAATGCAAGGCCACGCATTCAAGGTGCTCCTCCAAAAAGAAACCATCAACACCAATGCAAAATACCACAACAACCAAAACTGTTGAATAGCTCCAGCGCAGCCAGCAACAACAATTGCAACCCTCTGAAGATTTCAAAGAAAGGCAACCTTTCTGCTTCAGCAAATGTCACACCAAGAGCTCAACTCGACACACAGCTCGACATATGATAAGGGATTTAACGCAATGGAGACCATTGCTTCCTAAGGAGGGAGGATTGATCCAGGTGGATATCGGTGGCGGCCCACCTCTTCCAACTAGCTCAAAACAGTCTTCTGGCAATTTTGGTAAATTACTATTTTTAGCAGTTTTTCGGGTCCTGAACTTCCGAAGCCGTTTTGAGGCCCTAAACGACATTTTTTGGCGATTCGGAAGACCAAATGGTTGCCAACGGCATGCATTTGGGCTCAGTCGAAAGTTGTAAATCTCGGATAGACCTTTCCAACGGGCTACCGAGCGCCCCAAACGGAGATCGTATGCAAAAGTTATGACCCCGGGAAGTTGACTGTTCAACTAACCACCTTGGGGCCGCAAACTTTATGACGGTTCATCTTCTAGGGTTAGGTTTTTGGATGCTTGGGATTCTTTCCCTCATACTTATGATAAATAGGCCCCTTCGGCCTCTCTTTGTATTCATCTTGGCACGAATGAGCATAGCGGCCACATCTCTTCTCAGAGATAGCTACCACCATTCCAGCTATTGTATTTTACAGTCTGTTCTATTTCCGCTATTTAATAGAATATGTGTTTACTGTATCACTGTGTTATTTGCAATATATCTCTGTATATGCTATCTTTTGTTTCGTTCCCACATAAATCCGGATCAGTGGTATCAGAGCGGTCTGCTCTTTGATTGTTTCTCGGTGCATGTCCCCGACGAGGTCAGGATATAGAGAGTTGGGTCTCGAACTAGTTTCACTTGGGGAAGACCACTCTCGCCGCCCCAAACGGCCTCCCATGGCGGAAGAAAAGAGAGACGACGGAGCAGTAGATCCTATCAAGTTGTTGCTCGAGGAAGCCCTCGCGCGACAGAGGAACGAGATGATGGATAATTTTGCCCAGATCCTTCAACGCATGCCAACAGCGGCAAATGCACCCTCAACGAGCAGCCATTTCGGAGATACGACTCCCTTCAAGGTACAAGTTAATTTTGATATCCCTTTATTTGAAGGCCAAATCGATGCCGATGCCCTAGATAAATGGTTAAATCTACTAGAAGGGTATTTCTCTGTCCACAAATTTTCCGACAGGGAAAAGATCATCTTTGCGCTCCTTAAGGCCGTCCCCCATGTCAAAAATTGGTGGGAAACTTATTGTGAGCAAAACTCGTCAGACGAGTCTGGATTGTTTGAATATTCCAATCCCACTTGGGCCTCTTTTATAGATGCCGTCAAGGAACAATATTACCCTGTTGGAAACTATGATGACCAGTACACAAAATGGACCATTCTGCATCAAGAGAGGGACCAAACGGTGTCGGAGTACACCAACAAATTTCATACCTTGCGCACAAAGCTAGGTATCAAGGACTCCGAGCGGCACCTAGTACTGAAATATCGCAGTGGCCTACACCGGTACATCCGAACAGAGATGGATTTCCTGGAAATCTCTTCACTCGGATCCGCCTATCGATACGCTGTCAAAATCGAGCAGAAATTTCAGCAAAAGAACAAGCGTGACTTCGGACCTGCGCAGAAGCAGGGCAAGGGAAACTCTGGCTCGCAGAACACGGGGCAGGAAAAGGACAACCAGACCCAACCACAGGCGAAGAAGGGTAAAGAAAAGACAAAGAAGGACACCGGGAAGTGGTGCGAGTTCCACAAAAGCCCCTGGCACAACACTGATGATTGTCGCTCAAAACAGTCATTGGTGGCTGAGATCAAAGCTTCAGAATCAGATCCCAGTTCCGATTCTGACTCGGAACCTAATTTCACAGCCGTGCGAAAAGGGAAACAGATCATTGATGCAGAACCCAGTGCCGTTGTTGCCACCACACAGATTCATCCAGAGGAGCCTGAAGAGTCGGAGGCAGAGGAGCGCCTTTTCCACTCACAGATGTGGGTGAAGGGAATTCCCCTACACTTTGTTGTGGACATCGGCAGCCAAAAGAACCTGATCTCAGAAGAAGTCATCAAGAGACTGGAGCTACCAATAACGCCACACCCACAACCATACACCATTGGATGGCTAAGCCAAGGACGAAGGATCCATGTCAATCACCAATGTCGCCTACCATATGGCATCAAGCCCTTCAAAGATGAGGTATTGTGTGATGTGGCCCCACTTGAAGTATGTGATGTTCTCTTAGGACAACCATATATGTGGAAGCGTCATGCTATATATGAATCCCGACCTCGCAGTGTCATTGTCACTTTGGGAGGACAACTCTATCGGATACCAGAGATAGTTGCACCTACCCCAAACGAGCAGGGAAGGAAGATAATCTCCCACACTGGGAAATTTTCCCTATTCGCAATTGCCACTAAAGGTGAACATCGGATCACGGAGACATCCACAACCTCTGCAGATTATCCTTCTACTCAGCAGAAACAAGAAAAACACAAAGTTAGTGCAGCATCGCCTATTCGGGTACCTCTACAATGCAAGGCCACGCATTCAAGGTGCTCCTCCAAAAAGAAACCATCAACACCAATGCAAAATACCACAACAACCAAAACTGTTGAATAGCTCCAGCGCAGCCAGCAACAACAATTGCAACCCTCTGAAGATTTCAAAGAAAGGCAACCTTTCTGCTTCAGCAAATGTCACACCAAGAGCTCAACTCGACACACAGCTCGACATATGATAAGGGATTTAACGCAATGGAGACCATTGCTTCCTAAGGAGGGAGGATTGATCCAGGTGGATATCGGTGGCGGCCCACCTCTTCCAACTAGCTCAAAACAGTCTTCTGGCAATTTTGGTAAATTACTATTTTTAGCAGTTTTTCGGGTCCTGAACTTCCGAAGCCGTTTTGAGGCCCTAAACGACATTTTTTGGCGATTCGGAAGACCAAATGGTTGCCAACGGCATGCATTTGGGCTCAGTCGAAAGTTGTAAATCTCGGATAGACCTTTCCAACGGGCTACCGAGCGCCCCAAACGGAGATCGTATGCAAAAGTTATGACCCCGGGAAGTTGACTGTTCAACTAACCACCTTGGGGCCGCAAACTTTATGACGGTTCATCTTCTAGGGTTAGGTTTTTGGATGCTTGGGATTCTTTCCCTCATACTTATGATAAATAGGCCCCTTCGGCCTCTCTTTGTATTCATCTTGGCACGAATGAGCATAGCGGCCACATCTCTTCTCAGAGATAGCTACCACCATTCCAGCTATTGTATTTTACAGTCTGTTCTATTTCCGCTATTTAATAGAATATGTGTTTACTGTATCACTGTGTTATTTGCAATATATCTCTGTATATGCTATCTTTTGTTTCGTTCCCACATAAATCCGGATCAGTGGTATCAGAGCGGTCTGCTCTTTGATTGTTTCTCGGTGCATGTCCCCGACGAGGTCAGGATATAGAGAGTTGGGTCTCGAACTAGTTTCACTTGGGGAAGACCACTCTCGCCGCCCCAAACGGCCTCCCATGGCGGAAGAAAAGAGAGACGACGGAGCAGTAGATCCTATCAAGTTGTTGCTCGAGGAAGCCCTCGCGCGACAGAGGAACGAGATGATGGATAATTTTGCCCAGATCCTTCAACGCATGCCAACAGCGGCAAATGCACCCTCAACGAGCAGCCATTTCGGAGATACGACTCCCTTCAAGGTACAAGTTAATTTTGATATCCCTTTATTTGAAGGCCAAATCGATGCCGATGCCCTAGATAAATGGTTAAATCTACTAGAAGGGTATTTCTCTGTCCACAAATTTTCCGACAGGGAAAAGATCATCTTTGCGCTCCTTAAGGCCGTCCCCCATGTCAAAAATTGGTGGGAAACTTATTGTGAGCAAAACTCGTCAGACGAGTCTGGATTGTTTGAATATTCCAATCCCACTTGGGCCTCTTTTATAGATGCCGTCAAGGAACAATATTACCCTGTTGGAAACTATGATGACCAGTACACAAAATGGACCATTCTGCATCAAGAGAGGGACCAAACGGTGTCGGAGTACACCAACAAATTTCATACCTTGCGCACAAAGCTAGGTATCAAGGACTCCGAGCGGCACCTAGTACTGAAATATCGCAGTGGCCTACACCGGTACATCCGAACAGAGATGGATTTCCTGGAAATCTCTTCACTCGGATCCGCCTATCGATACGCTGTCAAAATCGAGCAGAAATTTCAGCAAAAGAACAAGCGTGACTTCGGACCTGCGCAGAAGCAGGGCAAGGGAAACTCTGGCTCGCAGAACACGGGGCAGGAAAAGGACAACCAGACCCAACCACAGGCGAAGAAGGGTAAAGAAAAGACAAAGAAGGACACCGGGAAGTGGTGCGAGTTCCACAAAAGCCCCTGGCACAACACTGATGATTGTCGCTCAAAACAGTCATTGGTGGCTGAGATCAAAGCTTCAGAATCAGATCCCAGTTCCGATTCTGACTCGGAACCTAATTTCACAGCCGTGCGAAAAGGGAAACAGATCATTGATGCAGAACCCAGTGCCGTTGTTGCCACCACACAGATTCATCCAGAGGAGCCTGAAGAGTCGGAGGCAGAGGAGCGCCTTTTCCACTCACAGATGTGGGTGAAGGGAATTCCCCTACACTTTGTTGTGGACATCGGCAGCCAAAAGAACCTGATCTCAGAAGAAGTCATCAAGAGACTGGAGCTACCAATAACGCCACACCCACAACCATACACCATTGGATGGCTAAGCCAAGGACGAAGGATCCATGTCAATCACCAATGTCGCCTACCATATGGCATCAAGCCCTTCAAAGATGAGGTATTGTGTGATGTGGCCCCACTTGAAGTATGTGATGTTCTCTTAGGACAACCATATATGTGGAAGCGTCATGCTATATATGAATCCCGACCTCGCAGTGTCATTGTCACTTTGGGAGGACAACTCTATCGGATACCAGAGATAGTTGCACCTACCCCAAACGAGCAGGGAAGGAAGATAATCTCCCACACTGGGAAATTTTCCCTATTCGCAATTGCCACTAAAGGTGAACATCGGATCACGGAGACATCCACAACCTCTGCAGATTATCCTTCTACTCAGCAGAAACAAGAAAAACACAAAGTTAGTGCAGCATCGCCTATTCGGGTACCTCTACAATGCAAGGCCACGCATTCAAGGTGCTCCTCCAAAAAGAAACCATCAACACCAATGCAAAATACCACAACAACCAAAACTGTTGAATAGCTCCAGCGCAGCCAGCAACAACAATTGCAACCCTCTGAAGATTTCAAAGAAAGGCAACCTTTCTGCTTCAGCAAATGTCACACCAAGAGCTCAACTCGACACACAGCTCGACATATGATAAGGGATTTAACGCAATGGAGACCATTGCTTCCTAAGGAGGGAGGATTGATCCAGGTGGATATCGGTGGCGGCCCACCTCTTCCAACTAGCTCAAAACAGTCTTCTGGCAATTTTGGTAAATTACTATTTTTAGCAGTTTTTCGGGTCCTGAACTTCCGAAGCCGTTTTGAGGCCCTAAACGACATTTTTTGGCGATTCGGAAGACCAAATGGTTGCCAACGGCATGCATTTGGGCTCAGTCGAAAGTTGTAAATCTCGGATAGACCTTTCCAACGGGCTACCGAGCGCCCCAAACGGAGATCGTATGCAAAAGTTATGACCCCGGGAAGTTGACTGTTCAACTAACCACCTTGGGGCCGCAAACTTTATGACGGTTCATCTTCTAGGGTTAGGTTTTTGGATGCTTGGGATTCTTTCCCTCATACTTATGATAAATAGGCCCCTTCGGCCTCTCTTTGTATTCATCTTGGCACGAATGAGCATAGCGGCCACATCTCTTCTCAGAGATAGCTACCACCATTCCAGCTATTGTATTTTACAGTCTGTTCTATTTCCGCTATTTAATAGAATATGTGTTTACTGTATCACTGTGTTATTTGCAATATATCTCTGTATATGCTATCTTTTGTTTCGTTCCCACATAAATCCGGATCAGTGGTATCAGAGCGGTCTGCTCTTTGATTGTTTCTCGGTGCATGTCCCCGACGAGGTCAGGATATAGAGAGTTGGGTCTCGAACTAGTTTCACTTGGGGAAGACCACTCTCGCCGCCCCAAACGGCCTCCCATGGCGGAAGAAAAGAGAGACGACGGAGCAGTAGATCCTATCAAGTTGTTGCTCGAGGAAGCCCTCGCGCGACAGAGGAACGAGATGATGGATAATTTTGCCCAGATCCTTCAACGCATGCCAACAGCGGCAAATGCACCCTCAACGAGCAGCCATTTCGGAGATACGACTCCCTTCAAGGTACAAGTTAATTTTGATATCCCTTTATTTGAAGGCCAAATCGATGCCGATGCCCTAGATAAATGGTTAAATCTACTAGAAGGGTATTTCTCTGTCCACAAATTTTCCGACAGGGAAAAGATCATCTTTGCGCTCCTTAAGGCCGTCCCCCATGTCAAAAATTGGTGGGAAACTTATTGTGAGCAAAACTCGTCAGACGAGTCTGGATTGTTTGAATATTCCAATCCCACTTGGGCCTCTTTTATAGATGCCGTCAAGGAACAATATTACCCTGTTGGAAACTATGATGACCAGTACACAAAATGGACCATTCTGCATCAAGAGAGGGACCAAACGGTGTCGGAGTACACCAACAAATTTCATACCTTGCGCACAAAGCTAGGTATCAAGGACTCCGAGCGGCACCTAGTACTGAAATATCGCAGTGGCCTACACCGGTACATCCGAACAGAGATGGATTTCCTGGAAATCTCTTCACTCGGATCCGCCTATCGATACGCTGTCAAAATCGAGCAGAAATTTCAGCAAAAGAACAAGCGTGACTTCGGACCTGCGCAGAAGCAGGGCAAGGGAAACTCTGGCTCGCAGAACACGGGGCAGGAAAAGGACAACCAGACCCAACCACAGGCGAAGAAGGGTAAAGAAAAGACAAAGAAGGACACCGGGAAGTGGTGCGAGTTCCACAAAAGCCCCTGGCACAACACTGATGATTGTCGCTCAAAACAGTCATTGGTGGCTGAGATCAAAGCTTCAGAATCAGATCCCAGTTCCGATTCTGACTCGGAACCTAATTTCACAGCCGTGCGAAAAGGGAAACAGATCATTGATGCAGAACCCAGTGCCGTTGTTGCCACCACACAGATTCATCCAGAGGAGCCTGAAGAGTCGGAGGCAGAGGAGCGCCTTTTCCACTCACAGATGTGGGTGAAGGGAATTCCCCTACACTTTGTTGTGGACATCGGCAGCCAAAAGAACCTGATCTCAGAAGAAGTCATCAAGAGACTGGAGCTACCAATAACGCCACACCCACAACCATACACCATTGGATGGCTAAGCCAAGGACGAAGGATCCATGTCAATCACCAATGTCGCCTACCATATGGCATCAAGCCCTTCAAAGATGAGGTATTGTGTGATGTGGCCCCACTTGAAGTATGTGATGTTCTCTTAGGACAACCATATATGTGGAAGCGTCATGCTATATATGAATCCCGACCTCGCAGTGTCATTGTCACTTTGGGAGGACAACTCTATCGGATACCAGAGATAGTTGCACCTACCCCAAACGAGCAGGGAAGGAAGATAATCTCCCACACTGGGAAATTTTCCCTATTCGCAATTGCCACTAAAGGTGAACATCAGATCACGGAGACATCCACAACCTCTGCAGATTATCCTTCTACTCAGCAGAAACAAGAAAAACACAAAGTTAGTGCAGCATCGCCTATTCGGGTACCTCTACAATGCAAGGCCACGCATTCAAGGTGCTCCTCCAAAAAGAAACCATCAACACCAATGCAAAATACCACAACAACCAAAACTGTTGAACAGCTCCAGCGCAGCCAGCAACAACAATTGCAACCCTCTGAAGATTTCAAAGAAAGGCAACCTTTCTGCTTCAGCAAATGTCACACCAAGAGCTCAACTCGACACACAGCTCGACATATGATAAGGGATTTAACGCAATGGAGACCATTGCTTCCTAAGGAGGGAGGATTGATCTAGGTGGATATCGGTGGCGGCCCACCTCTTCCAACTGGCTCAAAACAGTCTTCTGGCAATTTTGGTAAATTACTATTTTTAGCAGTTTTTCGGGTCCTGAACTTCCGAAGCCGTTTTGAGGCCCTAAACGACATTTTTTGGCGATTCGGAAGACCAAATGGTTGCCAACGGCATGCATTTGGGCTCAGTCGAAAGTTGTAAATCTCGGATAGACCTTTCCAACGGGCTACCGAGCGCCCCAAACGGAGATCGTATGCAAAAGTTATGACCCCGGGAAGTTGACTGTTCAACTAACCACCTTGGGGCCGCAAACTTTATGACGGTTCATCTTCTAGGGTTAGGTTTTTGGATGCTTGGGATTCTTTCCCTCATACTTATGATAAATAGGCCCCTTCGGCCTCTCTTTGTATTCATCTTGGCACGAATGAGCATAGCGGCCACATCTCTTCTCAGAGATAGCTACCACCATTCCAGCTATTGTATTTTACAGTCTGTTCTATTTCCGCTATTTAATAGAATATGTGTTTACTGTATCACTGTGTTATTTGCAATATATCTCTGTATATGCTATCTTTTGTTTCGTTCCCACATAAATCCGGATCAAGCAGAGAAGGAGTTACACATCTCTCCCTACTGAACTGTAAAATGCTCCTCTTCTACACAAAAATATTGATAATTGAAGATTTAATTCATCAAATAAATAAAAATTGTAGATTCTGAAAATTTCAAAAGTTCAATTTTGTTAATAACATATATAGTTATCACACTATGGGAGCTGGCCAACCTTAACCGCAAGGAGGGGGATGCCGAAGGCTGGGCTAGTGACTGGAGTGAAGTTGTAACAAGGTAGCCGTACTGGAAGGGCATCTTGGGTCGTTTGACACTGCATCCAAAAGGAAGCACATCTGAACCAAGCTGGTAGATGGAAGTATTCTTATCCCAGGTCGGAACAAGTTGATAGGATCCCATCTCTCATTTGCCTCCCCATGTTGCTATACTTAGATCTCCCCCATACTAAACTGTAAACTGTAGAGTGCCTCTCGGCACAAAAATTTTAAAATTAGTAAAGTGGCTCTAAAAACAAACGTGAATTTTGCAGCCGTGAATCTACTGAAGAGCCAAGTGGTGGCGATAATAGGACCTCAAACATCTCAAGAAGCCGGCTTCGTGGTCGATCTGTGTACAGCTTCCTAAGGTGCCAATGGTATCATTCTCTGTAACGGATCCCTTGCTGTCTGCCCGTCGCTACCCATATTTCATCCGTTTGCCTCACAGCGACGCCGTCCAGGCCGACGCCATCGCAGCGCTGGTTGAACACTACCGCTGGAGAGAAGTCGTGGCCGTCTACTCTGACAATGATTACGGCACCGCCGTGCTGCCATTCTTGAGAAATTCTCTCAATAACGTGGGATGCGAAATCACTTACAGATCAGCCATTCCAGCGAATCCCAATAGAATTGCTATAAAAGCGAAGCTTACCGAGATGAAGGGCGGCCAGACCAGAGTTTTCGTCGTTCACATGACATTCGACCTGGGCACTACTTTCTTCTCAGAAGCTCAGGAAATGGGGATGATGACTAAAGATTATGCGTGGATTATTACAGAGGGGTTTAGCGCCGTTCTGAACGTCCTGAACGAATCGAGCATCGCATCCATGCAAGGCGTTTTGGGAACCAGAACGTATATGCCAAACTCCCGTCAGTCGCTTGATTTTTATCGCAGGTGGAAGCCACGGTTCATTGCTGAGAATCCCAAGGAAGAAAAGCCGGCAGAGCTTAACATCTACGGTTACTATGCCTACGATGCCGTTTCGATGATAGCTCAGGCTCTCCGACGTTTAGATAATGCCGAATTTAATTTCTCAGCATCTTCAAACCCAAGTGAGTTCAAGAATTCACCATTGTCGAATCTTACAGTCTTCCAACAAGGTGAACGGTTGCTACAGTTGCTCGGGAACACCAATTTAACAGGTTTAAGCGGGCAATTGCAAGTGAGTGAAGGGGAGATTTTAGGGGCAACATATGAAATACTCAATATCATCCCCAAAGGCTACCGTCAAGTTGGGTACTGGACTAGAGATGGAAGAAATAGTTGGCTTTCAAAACAATTAAATTCTACTAATTCATCCGAGAACGGGCTGCTTGAAGATGTGATTTGGCCGGGAGGATCTTCAGACACACCTCGCGGCTGGGCGTTGCCTACGAACAGCAAGAAGATGAAAATCGCGGTTCCTGTTAAAATCGGATTCAGCGAGTTCGTCCGGACAGAACCTGATTATAAAGCGGGTTAATAGTCCCTAAGGTTAATCCCGGTTTTGTAATTGAAATATTTCAAGCCGTTTGCAAAAACCTTTCATCTGAACTTCCGCATGATTTCATTCCTTACGAACACAACATAGACGAACACAGCATAGAGTCGGACGGTTACTATGATGACCTAATCAAACAAGTGTCCTTAAAGGTCAGCTTTTTAACATTTTTTTTCTCTGTTTTTGCACGTATATGACTATTTTTTAAACTAATCTAATTTAGATTTTTTTTTTGAATGGCCTGATCAGAAATTCGATGCAGCTGTCGGGGATTTTACAATCCTTGCCCAGCGCAGCGAATTAGTAGATTTCACTCAGCCGTATTTTGAATCAGGGCTGGTAATGGTGGTGCCAATAGTGGAAGCCAATCCCAGCAATCCTTGGACATTTATCCTTCCTTTTACAGGAGGCATGTGGAGTACAACGGGAGCATTGTTTGTCTTTACAGGAATAGTTGTTTGGCTGCTGGAACACAAATTAAACGATACATTTAGGGGAACGCCCCAAGATCAAGTGACGACCTTCCTATGGTAATCCACACTGTCCAATTTCTTTTTAATAACGAGTCTTTTAGTTTACGATTTTTTTCCAGTTAAATATAAAAATATCTGTGCTGATATCTTTGTTGTTAATCGTTGTTTGTAGGTTCTCATTCTCCACACTGTTTTTCTCTCAAAGTAAGTGTATTTTAAGTTTGTTCTGCTTTGTTTTATGTGTTTTTGTATTTGTTTTGTTGGTGCATTGTTTTGGTATTTAATAAGCTCCAAGCAGTGTTACATTTAATGCTGTTACTATAAGATTTTGGGAGATTTAGATTCCTTGAATTCACAATGGGATCAGATCATAGCAACATTAAAAATATTGTTATTGAACATTCATTAAACATGAGTAAGAGTTATTTATGTACGAGTGAAAAGTTTTTTTAGACATGAGTAAAGAGTTATACTCCAACTACCAATTATTTGCGAATAATAACCTAGAATAACCTAGAATAGACTGCTCCTTGACTGGAGTTCTCGCCACCCTTTGTATCATGCACCAACCAAGTGACAAATGAATGCAGCAAGGGAACCATCGTGAGGGTTTGACTTATCACATATATCCATATTAGTTAAAATTAATTTATTCAACAAAATCATTATCAAAAAGTCAAATAGTTTGTTACAAATCATTGATCATAAGATTTATAAAGTATAGTTTGTGGCAAATCATTGACAAAAAGATTTATAAAAATATATCGGGAAGGTTGTTTACTAATTTGTTATATACATTTTTTGAGATAAATAAAGTTTATTATTAAATATTCTTTAAAATATATATATTAAATATTTTATTAAAATATATATATTAAATATTTGATTAAAATATATATATAATATATTATTTTTATATTAAAATAATAATGAAATTGAAAATATCAAAATTATTATATTATTTTTTTCAAAATATGGAGCTCATGATCTAGTTTGTTCTTATTTTAGCAATGTTGATTTTGTTCTTTATGCTAGTTAAAACAAAGAGATACTTTTGATCTTCTCTTATAGTATCTTAATTTCTTTTATCCTTTAACCCTTTATCGTGCCACATTTTCTCCTTAAGTTTAGATGTGATAATACTTTTAATATTAAATCACTATTTTGCATAGTGACCTCTCCCTTGACTCCCCAATGATTTAGCCAAAACTTGGCATCTTTATGCTAATTATCTCACTTTTAAAGTCACAAGTGATTTTGATTAGAATATGAAGCAATCTTAGGAAGGCTCCTGTATCCCATGTTGTTTATATTTTTCTTGTACATTAGGTACCTAAACAGAGGAGTCGAGTGTCATGGTGAGAGTGCACCTGATTCGAGGCTTGCTTCCAAGGCTGTGCCCAATTAGTTGAGTTTTTTCTCACCTAGAGGTGTAGATTAGGTGGAAACACGACAAAATGTGACCACGAATTATTGTAGATTTTGCTACAAACAAACTTATGTGGGGCACTCATGGCAGCTGCAGTAAAACAATTAGGAAACCAAAGTAGTGGTGAAGGTCAATCTGGCCATAAATCCAACTTTTGGGAGTGTCATTGGACGAAGAGAAGCCAATTGCATTATGTAGCCAAGTGTTGAAGATATTGTAAATTGTACCAATATAATGAGTCATATAAAACTAAAAATATAGTAAAATAAAAACTAAACCATAATGAGTTGAAACTTGTATCTACCCCATGCAACAACTAACTCACATATGTAATATGTGTACTATCTAAATAATGCACATAATGCACGCATGTCACCCTTAAAGCTAACCAATGCACTTAAATCATGAAATAAGTGACACATAGGACCTATGCTCTTGTTCACATAAGGGGCACACTAAGCATATGCTATGGCATCAATTTTAGTGTTTGCATCCCAAAGCCAACTTCCAAACTAGCATATCCTTATGTGTAGGTCATGCTTTAATAAACATAGCATAGTCTTACGTGTAGGTTATGCTTTAATGAACACTATCAATAGGGGTTAGTGATAAATGTGATTTTCAAATGGAAAAGGAAAATCATGGCCATGGAGGACAAATATATAAACCCAAGGGAGTTGCATTTAAGCCATACATTTTTCCCACACATGTAACACAAGTGGATAATACATGCACCTAACGCATACATTAACACACCCACAAAGATAATTGATGCACCTAACCCATGGATGTAACCTACACACACAAGTTAACACATAACTGATGTTTTGAAACACATGTGCCTATGGGTTAGTTAGTTTGAGCACGTGAGGTTTCCTTGTTGGTTATTTATATTGACACATGTCCTTGTTTTAATTTAGCATCCCTCACTTATTTGATATAATATATATGGGAGGAGAGAGCACTTGTAATCATTATTGTTCTATATTTTTGTATTGGTCTTCGAGGTATCAAGGTTCATTCGAGTAGAATTGAGGACATGGAGGAGTGGCTTGTATGAAATACTTAGCTAGTGAACCACTATGGAAGTTGGACCATTGGACTATGTCTTCTTGGAGAGTGCACCATCTTAGAGGAGGAGCATTGAGGCCATGGAGGATCATGCTTGGAGGGTGTTTCATTTTGGGTGTGGGATCAAACCTTCTGTGAGACTTGACCATCATTATATTTTAGAGTGCTCCATGTGAGGTTGCCTTGTTGGTTGCTTATATGGACACATGTCCTTATTACCTTGCCTATTTGTATATATAAGGAAGGAGAGAGATTTTGTAATCATAACCATTATCACACTCTATCTTTGTAAATGTCTTCAATGAGACATTAGGGTTCATGATGAAACCCTAGGAGAAGACAAGGGGGAGATATATAGAGAGATCTTGGATGTTCATGGAAAAATTACTCTTATATGATGCATGTATTTTCTCTTGTGTAGCTAGGATTTGTGCTATTTATGAAAACCATAGAGAAGAATACTGCATTGAAGAAACTGTTAATTATAATGGTCCTTGGTGTAGAGAGAGGGTTTTCTACCCTTGTAGATGACATGCATATTGGATATGGATTATATATAACACCTTGTATGGTATTGGAGCCTTAATATTATGGGACATAAGGCTAGGGTATGATCATGGAGAAATTAGATTGATGAGTATTGAGCTTGTACATTTTTTACAAAATGGCACCATGTGCCCAATATGTCTTGTGCCTAGACATGGAAGACTGGCGTATGGTGCCCTATATCAAATATGGTCTCAAATGTACATTTTTTACAAAATGGCACCATGTGCCCAATATGTCTTGTGCCCAGACATGGAATACTGGTGTATGGTGCCCTCTAAATAAAATGGCACTCATTGGTCACTCATTGACCACTTTGACCTACATCCTTGAAGTCAGTATTTCCCCTTTCCCCTTTTACTAGAACTAAGAGCTTGTGCCTTTCTCTGTTTTGGTGTGCTTCTTCTCTTTGGAGGTTGGACAAAGAAACCACTTAATAAAAATACTTTTTCCACAATGAATTAACACACTTACAAATGGAAACTTTACAATTCAAGCCAAGAAAATTTGCATAGATGGTACTGCGAGTTGAGAGGGTGTTTCCCTTTTCCGCAACCCTACTCTCTCCGCTATGCCACCCTGTAATAGTTAAAAGAATTGAAACATGAAATTTAAGCAAAAATGCCTAAAATCAATTCCATTCATGATACATAAAAAAATTATCAATGAATGGTCTCACCATGAATATATTAGGCAATGGTGGAGATTGACCAATAGGTGGAGCACTTGGTTGCACAACTTGTTGAAATGGAGCATCTTTTATCACACTCATTGTGGTATCATTGTGGGATGGTGGTGTGGGAGGTGCATGGGGGTGAGGTGGTGAGATCGAAGTCGATGTGACAATGGTGGCTATGGTACGAGATATTGGTGGGTTGCTACACATGTGCATGTGATGGAAAAGGAGGCGAGGATGGGAAGTACCCCAGGGGATGAAACTGGTATCCCAAGAGTTAGGGAAAACTGGCCATAGGATGGAATTTCCATGTATCTTGGGAGTTCAATAATGGGAAGGAAGTTAAATGAAGGCAACCATTATACACAGACTACAAGCACATTCAAAGTAAAAGCATCTAGAATATGGGCTGAAAACATATGATAAAATTTGCAAAGATTGTTTTAAATCATGAACCACTCCACCATACATGGGTGTGTGGTACACCAAAGGAGAGAGCTACTGCAATATCTGCATCAGTGGTAGAAATCGACACTTATGCATTACGTGGTGTGGCAGGTGTGCTATCTGGCCGTAGCAATTGCAAACATCATATAATTAGATATACAAAGAGAAAATATAATAATATATATAATCAATGAAGAATAAAGAGATGGTCAACATACTAACCTCCTGCGTAAAAGTCTCATGTCTCATTAGAGTCATTTTGAGGTATAAAATGGGCCTCATAAGAAAAAGAGCCATTCATGAGTTGGAATTCAAGAACCAATATAATTCAAGAAAATGAGTCAATGATAATCGTTGATTTGGCATATTTGTCATAATTTTTTTAATTCATATATTCAACTTATCTCCTTGTGGTTTTACGCAAATTTCGAGCAGGAGCACTCGATGGGTGCGGAATTGAATTTCGCATCTAACAAGTGCTCCCATTCAAAATTTGAGTAAAACCACAGGGATATATGTTGAAAATATGAAGAAAAAAGGTAGTTTTTTTCTCTCTTACTCCAAAATCCATAACTCTTATTTTATTA
This sequence comes from Larix kaempferi, assembly GCA_027924585.1. Taxonomy (NCBI): domain Eukaryota; kingdom Viridiplantae; phylum Streptophyta; class Pinopsida; order Pinales; family Pinaceae; genus Larix; species Larix kaempferi. Next base: position 10,383,842 of record BSBM01000147.1, on the reverse strand, counting down.
TTTTAACTATTATTTTATTATTTTCCTTAGGAAGCCCATTTTAGACCTCAAAATGACTCTAATGGCTAGCTTCCATTGCCCCATAAAAATTCTTCCCATAACTCAACCATCTATGAGGCTCACGTGAGGCTCCATGTTGCCTCTCTTGGCCAGACCCTAATGTCAGGGATGAAGGCCCAACTCCTTCGCCAACGTCACCTGCAGCTTTCTCCTCACGAGATAATGCTATGAAATTGCTATGCTATACCAATCTATGAGTCACAACGGATAGGGATGCTTGGATCTTGGTATTGCTCTTCCCTCTCCATGGATGCTGGATAGGGGGGTAGGCCTTTACCTAGGAGGACGATGATCCAGATGGATATTGGTGGCCACCCACCTATTCCACTGGCTCAAAACAGTTTCTCATTTTGCCAATTTTCTAGTAATTTTTCTACAGTTTTTTGAGTCCCAAACTTTCGAGGCCTTTTTGAGGCCCTAAACAATGTTTTTGGGGAAATATTGGTCCGATGAAGCCCATTTATTTTATGGTCCTCAGCGTAGTCCTCAGATAGATCTTTCCAACGGGATACAGAGTGCCCCAAACGGAGATCGTATGCAAAGTTATGACCCCGGGAAGTTGACTGTTCAACTAACCACCTTGGGGCCGGAAACTTTATGACGGTTCATCTTCTAGGGTTAGGTTTTTGGATGTTTGGGATTCTTTCTCTCATGCTTAAATGATAAATAGGACCTTTCGGCCTCTCTTTGTATTCATCTTGGCACAAATGAGCACAACGGCCACATCTCTTCTCAGAGATAGCTACTACCATTCTAGCTGTTGTATTTACAGTCTGTTCTATTTCTGATATTTAATAGAATATGTGTTTACTGTATCGCCGTGTTTCTTGCCATATATCTGTGTATGTGAATATATGTCTTTGTATATGATTATGTATATGCTATCTTTTGTTTCGTTCCCACACAAATCCGGATCAGACGAGGACCTAGCAATGGGTTACACTTAACATTCTCTCTATCTTGTGCAGACCAACGACTCACCCCATGCAATTCACTAATGTCAAAATAGTTGACATTGTGACCTAACAAAAACTCTGCCCATAATTTCCTAAGGAAATATAGAGGCACCTCACTATTATTGCAAGGAGGTTTGTTAAATACCATAAACCACCTTTCTACCCAATGGTTTATGAATGGTTGGAAGGTGCACCAGTCCATACACATGTGTTTCTTTGTCACTGGTGATGTAATCCATTTCTTGGGTTAATAAACAATGTCAACAACTCCTGTTTGGTGATCAAGTCTCTAACTTGGTATTTATTTAGATCACTCCTTTATTATTCAAACATTATGGCACTGTAATCAGACATATTGGTTAATTGTCCTTGGGCATATTCAATGGAAGATTTAATTTCCTCTGGCAAAGTGGCTAGTGACAATCGGGTGGGATCTCTAGTATTTACAACTCGTTACAATGGGTTCTAAGAGATCTCAAATCTGAATCAATTTCCATGTTAACATTTGGTGGTTCAGGATTAGGGTTTGGTGTATCTTGATGTGGTGGTGACTGGTTTGGGTTATCTTTGGTAATTAGTTTTGCTGCAATTTGATAATTTCTTTTAGTTTTAGTTAACAAATTAGGTTTAGTTGTTTGTTTATTTTTTAAACAAAATATAAAATTAAAAAACAAACAAAAAATAAAATAGTAACCTGAAATCCAATGAAGATGAAGATAATGGTCCCATGCGTGGTTTATTGGCTCCTTGGGCACTCTAATTTGACCAATAGTTTGCTCAATCTCCTCTAAAATGCGCAATGCAGTCTACTGGGAAAATAGACCAGTTTCGACCTTTAAAAAAACAAAAAAGTGCATGCACACTTTAGGAACCTACATGCGCTCCTGGAAGGATGACTTGGCATCCTTGTTGGTAGTTCGAGAATTACCAAACCTAGAAAATTAGGAACGTGTGTACGTTCCTAAATGTGTGTTCCCGCGTGAGTTTGTTCTTGATGACCCCATTGTTTCTTTTGAGGCCATCAACTTCGTGTAATCACTCATATACATTTATGCATATTTAAGCAAAGGTATCCTTGACACCAAAGCTAGACCCAACCCATCGGTTATAAGCACAATGCCTTTTGTTGCACACTCCACTTTGCTCATTGTCATGTGGTGTAATATTCCCAAGACAATCTAAACTAATTTTTTTGGATAATGTGGTTTAGGACTTATGTCAAACACTTAGTGAACAAATTTGATGTAGGTTATGTTTCCAATCCAGACCTGAGTTTTCATGAGCTTACTGCTGATTTACATTGGTTGTGGACTTTGAACAAACACTTCATATACCTACTGTTGTAACTCACTGCCAAGTAACTAAATTCCTGGGAAACATTGTTTTGTACCAGTTTGGAAATCTGATTTTCTTATTGCACCTTGACACCGAAGTTATCTTCTGCCGGTTGGTTTAAATTGCTGATTGTTTTCATCTTGGAAACGTGAAACATTCACCATTCACAAATATTATTGCATATTAAATAAAAGAGAGCAGTAACAACAATATATCAACTAATACACATATAACCAAACTCAGGAAATTTAACTTTGAGATCTGAATATTTCATTCAAATTACTGTGTTCATGCCTGGAAATGATGGAAAGAACACTTGGAACTGTTAACCTTCAATCAACAAGAGGGATGCTTCTACAGCGATACACTGCTCCCCAAAAGAGATTCACGACCCCCTCAAATCAGTGTACAGTACACAAATGGCGAGTGTGGCTTGCTAAAAGAGGGTTTGGCCTAAAATCTGGGCGTGCCGCTACATGAATCAGTCTTGGATGATGAAGTAATGGATACCACCGAATCTAACTCGAGTTACAAGAGTTGATACACGATTTTTCCAGTGTAAAACACTAGGGGATACCCAGATTTGAAGTGTGATGCTCCTGTAGCAATTTTCAGCGGTGAAGAACTCAAGTCTTATAGGGATCCGACCTAGTTATTCTACTAATCTCCCACGCCCTCCTTCAAGGTAAGTTCACGTCCTCTTTCCTACAGTGAAAAGGGAAGCATCCCTGCTAGATGCCAGACCAAGAAATGAGTCGAGCCACCTCTTGACCACATAGCAATAAAAAAAGAAAAAGTCTGCCACAAAACCTCTGTGCTTCTCCACACTAGCGCACCCTCCTCAACAACTGTGCACTTCCTCGAAGAGCAAACTTCATCTCAGTAAAAAAAACTCTAAGTATATGCAAATGACTTTTTTTCTCAATCACAACAATGCAAACAATGGAAAGTTCAAAATGACCCTGTCCTCGAGATTGACTAGGGTGAATGGTTTTACTACTGAAATCAATATTTTCTTCCTAGAGTTTTCATCCCAAGAGAAAGAAGCTCAACAGCTCTCCAAAATCACTTTTTCGAAAATGAGAACACATGAATGAGTGCGAGAGTGACTTCTCCCTTTTTATCTTCATTTCGACCTTTTTTTGGTCACTTTTACCTTTTCCCCCTTTTAATTAATAAAGTGACTTTTTCAATAGTCACTTTACTAATTAATTACTCAATGTCACTTTATAAAATCACTTTTTGTGTGGTGACATTAAATAATTAATTGTTTCTCTTTTTTATTACATTGACTCAACTTTAAAAACCATCTCTAGACATTGCATGTGTCAACTTCTTATTGAAAAACAAAGTCTTCTTCCATTAACAAAATGAAATACAAAAATAAATAAACATTGAATAGATCCAATTAAGAATTGTAAAAAATCCACTCTTAAGTGCCATATTTAATGAAGAATCCATGTCTAGTTGTTCTTTCACATGGAAGTCCCTTTAGAATGAAAAATAAGAAATCTAAATCACATTTTTCACTTTTGATTTTATAATCATAATTGTAATTAATTTATATAATTAACAAGTAATTCAATAAATATGTTTTATTATTTCTATTTTTTAGGTAACCAAATTGTAAAGTTTTCAAACTATAAAATATCAAAACTCAAATCTACTTTGAGAATTTCAATGTAAGATGAAAAGAAAAAACTGTAATACATCTTTTTACTTTTTTATTTGAATTAAAAAAAAATTATATATTCTTATACTAATTCAAATTTACTTTTTTGTTTATCTTATAATCTTAAAAATTATAAAATATAATAATGAGTGTTTAAATATGTAACATGTTTTTGGAATTTTTATAATCTAATATTTTTTCATAAACATTATTTATGAAGTAATATCTTTATTTATAAAATTATAATTTATTTTTATTAAATAATTTTAATTTTCTTATAATATAAAAAATAAAAAAATACCAAAAATATGTACATTATTTTATAAAAGTTTATATGATTTTTTATTAGATTTTAGTCTCAAACTTTTTATTAGGATTTGTTACTTTGAAGGGATAATTTTATATAAGTATACACTACTTTTTAAAGTTAATATATTATTTTCTATTTATTTATTTTGTGTTTTTAAAAATATGTTTTCACTCTATATCAAAATTGAATTATTTATTTATTTTGTGTTTTCAAAGATATGTTTTTACATTAGTGTGTTTATTACCATCCATAAAAGGTAAAGTTTGATTTTATTAATAAAAAACAAAAACACGTCGACATATAGATTATTTCAAAATTGAAATTTTTATAAGTTTATTATTAATGAATTGAAAATTGAAGATTTGACATGTTCATATTTTTTTACGAATTGTGGATGGGTGGTTGGGAAGGTAAGTTGTGATGGTTTCTACTCTATTAGGATTGTTAAATACACTACATGATACTCTCAGCAGTATTAACTATTTACCATAAGAAAATGAAAATTGAAAATCTAAAAAATATAACCAAATTCATGAAATGAAAGTAAATTAATATGAAATGAATCTTGATTGTACACTTATTATATTTCAAGTTAATCTTATTAATCTATTCAATAAAACCCAAAATATAACATACCTATCAAAATTATGAAGTAAATGATATTATTCTCTTACCAATCAATAAAAACAGTATCAAAATTATGAAGTGAATGATATTATTCTCTTACCAATCAATAAAAACAGTAGGTGAGCCTTTTTAGCTGACCTAGTTTTATTAGTTGTTTGACAGATCGGTTTTATTAGTTGTTTGACAGATCGTTCCTTTAGCCATAAGCCAGCACCTGGTTTTCACCTCAATTATCATAAATTGTTGCCCAAAATAAGCAGTCCTCTGTGGCTGGGTTGCAGAGTTGTTAAAAAAAATTTACATACAAGCCCATTTTCCTTCCTTTTTCAAACATGGGAGGCAAGATTTAACAGACAAGAAGTTATATACAAACCAATTTTACTAGTTACAACTGTGATTATTGAACAGTGAAGAGTCTTATATCTCCACATTTACAAATTACAAATGTGATTACGATTTTGGATAACGATAATGGTCTTGACTGGTTATTCAGTATTAAGATTTTGAGGCAGAGAGTCGGTCCATGCTCCCTCTGGCAGCGAAAAAAAGGAAGAAGACCGCAACGACGACGCGGAGGAGATGGTGTCTTCATAGCCTTCGTCTTCTTGACTTTCTCCCGGCGGCGGACTAGAAATATCAGTACCAAAATTGGGGGTTTCAGGGACACTTTGATCACTTTCCCTACTGGTTTCCTTAGACTTATCAGATGCCTTTTTCTCGTCCATGTAATTCACGAAGCTTTTCAAGCGGCTGGAGATTAAATGTTTTGTGGAGGAGAATTGCTGTTGCTCCTCTGGAAGGCGATGGCGAACATATGTGTAAACAAGACGGCCCAAATATATGAGCAGACCTAGCGCTGAAGCGGAGCCCGTTATGAGGAAGAGGCCCCAGAAGCTCTCCATGCTTAGCCGCGGGTTCGAATTTGCTTGCGACCCTGCGTTGCTGCAGTCTGTGTTATTGAAATATTTCTTCCGAATTCTCTGAGCTTCCGGGCTCTCTGAAATCTCCAACACGGATGTTGACATGTCTGATACCAGTGGAGATCCCTTCGGAAATGCCTGTCCATAAATAAAATCAAGCTCAATATATATTTCCAACACTGAAAACAACTACACTTTACAAGTTAGCCTTAATCCCAGTCGTTATAAATAAAATGAATATCATGTAAACATACAAAGCCCAAGCCCCCAGTTCTATATGTCTCTCCAACTATTGTGAAGCCGGGTTGTTTCCACAGGAAGACGCAAATATAAGGCAGTTCGTCAAAAATGGCAGCGACTGATTCGTTTGAGAGTGCGGCTGCATATTCTTCTGGCGATGAATAGTTCTTGAGCTTCGTTCTCTCTATTCCCAGGTGTTCTACCAGGTAGTCATCCACAAAAGATCCGGCCTGGTAACCCACGGACTTTCCGCTGGCTTTCAGAGACTCCACGTCTTGAATGGTGGGCTGCAATTGTTTGGCAGTTAATATTGCTGTGAGATTTGCTGTGTAGCTGGATTGCAGAATTAGAACTACGAAAAGCCAGATTATTATGACTCCTCGAGCCAAAGTGCTCACAACCTTTTCTCCTGTACAATATCAATTTTGTATTGAATTAGGAAGAAATCATTTGCAATTTTTGAATCAGTAATAGAACAATGATATAGGTAGATAGGTGTTTATATTTTAGAATTTGGGATGGATTATTATCTATGTTTTTCCTAAATTGAAGAAGGAAGAGACAAAGTGTAAAATAACTGGTAGTTTTTCCTAGATTGAAGGAGGATGAAACAAAGTGTAAAATAACTGGTAGTTATACATGAAAAACTCATAGTTCATACATGGATAATACTTGTGATATACAACCCATTTAACTAAAGAATGTAACATGTAGCTGAGACATTGATACATGGAAAACTCATAATTCATGCATGAATAATACTAGTGACATACAACCCATTTAACTGAAGAATGTAACAGGTAGCTGAGACATAGACAACATGTAATTACTACTAAACATGGAGAACAAATAGATAATTGTCCATGGCACTTAACTTATGACCTATAGTTGTTCACCCACAATTTAAGTGACTGTGCTCATTCAAAATTAAGTGACTGTGCTCATTCAAAATATAGAAACAAATTTTTAAAATAACATTTGTTTAGTTAGACTACAGATTTGTCAAAAAAACAAAAATAATAACATATAAACAAAATTTGAAAATAAATAACACAAAATTTGAAGGTAAATAACAAACTTACTTTGAGAGAAAAAGAGTGTGGAGAACGAGAACCTGCAAACAACAGTAATCAACAAAGATATCATTACAGTTCTCACAATTTTTATATGTAATTAAAAATAAAGTCAAACATAAGGAAATTGAAAGATTTCGATATAATTTGATTGAACTGACTGAATTTAATGGATATGAGTATTACCATAGGAAGGTTGTCACTTGTTCTTTGGGATTTCCTCTGAAAGTATCGTTGAACTTGTGTTCCAGCAGCCAAACAACTAATCCTGTAAAAACAAAGAATGCTCCTGTTGTACTCCACATGCCTCCTGTGAAAGGAAGGATAAATGTCCAAGCATCGCTGGGATTGGCTTCCTTTATTGGCACCACCATTACCAGCCCCGATTCAAAATACGGCTGGGTAAAATCGACTAATTCGCTGCGCTTGGCAAGGACTGTAAAATCCCCAACCACTGCATCGAATTCCTGCTCAGGTCATTCAAAATAAGCTTTCCAAATCAGATTAGTTTAAGAAATAGGCGAAAGCTGAGCATTGAGCTGCAGAGCATTAAATGCCTTTGCTCAGTGTTTAAAGTTAGTTGGATTTGGATAATGGCAGCTCAGTATTTAGGATTTTTTAGAGTTTATTGAATGTACCACAGCATTTAATACTCTGCAACTCAATGCTTAGCTTTGCCAAAAAAAAAACACAAAAAAACAACAATTCTGTTAACCCCTGACCTAAATAACCACTGACCTGGGAGGAGACTTTTTCTATTATATTTTCATAGTAACCCGGGGATTCTGATCCGTAACTGTAAGGAATGTAGTTGTATGGAACACTGTATGAAAGGTTTTTAACAACGGCGTCAAACATTTCAATTACAAAACCTGGGTCATGGGGGACTACTACCCAGTCGCCGGATGCATTTTTGTCTGTCCGGACGAACTCGCGGAATCCGTCTTTAACAGGAACCGCGATTCTCATCGTACTGTTGCTAATTGCAGGCATTGCCCAGCCGCGAGGTTTGTTTGTTAATCCTCCCGGCCAAGTCACGTTTTCAAGCTGACCGTCCCATGACGAATTAGAAAGCCCAATTCCTTTTCTCCAGTACCCAACTGTGCGGTAGCCTTTGCCTATGACGTTGAGTATTTCATATGTAGCACCTGCAATCTCCCCTTCAATCACTTGCAATTGCCCGCTTAAACCTGTAAAATTGGTGTTCCCTAGCAGCAGCAGCATTTGTTCCCCTTGTTGGAAAACTGGAAGATTCGACAACTGTGTATTGAACGACACATTTGGGTTATCTGAAGATGGTGAGAAATTAAATATAGCTTTATCAAAAGTTTGGAGAGCCCGAGCGATCATCCGAACCGCATCGTAGGCATAGTAACCGTATATGTTGAGCTCTGCCCGCTTTGCTTCCTTGGGATTCTCCGCTATGAACCGTGACTTCCACCTGCGACCAAAATCAAGCGATTGATTGGAGATTGGCATATAAGTTCTGGTTCCCAGAATGCCTTGCATGGAAGCAATGCTCGATTCGTTCAAGCTGTCGCCCAGACGGGCGCTAAACCCCTCTGTAATAATCCACACATAATCCGTCGTCATCATCTCCATTTTCTTAGCTTCTGAGAAGAGAATAGTGCCCAGGTCGGAAGTCATGTGAACGATGAAAACTCTGATCTGATTGTCCTTCAGTTCGGAAAGCTTCGCTCTTGCAGCAGTGCTACTAAGATTCGTTGGAATGGCTGATCGGTAAGCGATTGCGCATCCTACATTACTGAGAGATTCCGTCAGGAAGGGCAACACGCCGGTGCCGTAATCGTTGTCAGCGTAGACGGCCACGACTTCTCTCCAGCCGTAGTATTCAACAAGATCTGCAATGGCATCGGCCTGGACGGCGTCGCTATGAGGCAAACGGATGAAATATGGGTAGCGCTGTGCAGACAGCAAAGGATCTGTTACAGAGAATGATACCATTGGTACCTTTGAAGCATCACACAAAGTTGCCACGAAGCCGGCTTCTTGCGAAGTTTGTGGTCCTATTATCGCTACCACTTCTTGGTTTCTCAACAGATCTACAGCTGTAAAATTAAACAGTTTGCTATTAGGATTATTTTGCACACAAGGATCTATAGTTTCTGTTCTAATCAATAATCACAATCATCTGATTTTTCTTCGTATTAAAGAGTTATTTAATACAGTTGAATCCTGACTACACAATTCAAATAGTCACAAAGTCAATTTAAACTTCAAAAGGCTGATTATTGGAGTTATATATACCAGCGGAGGCGGCCATGACTGCATTTCCTCGCTCACCTCCCGAAAAATGGAAATGGAGCACTAGGTGACTGGAGTTGGGGAGCTTATTCTCCTTATTTACGTCTTCTGCAGCTATTTCAAAGGCCGTCTTGGCCACTTTTCCATACCAATCCAGATCCAATATGACGCCTATATTAATTTCCCCCACATTCTCTGCTGCTACAGCCTTAATCCTTACATCCTCTTGATAGAAATTCACTGAACAAAGTAGAAGAGAGACGAACACCTTCAGAATCGAAACCGCCATGATCGTTTTCATCTGCAGAGAAAGACAACTGGAGCCAATGATTTCAATTTAAGTCATTAATTCCCTGCAATTCTTTACTTATAGACCAAACATAAGGTGGAAAATGAAACACCCTGTTTTGTCTGGTTTGACCTGAGAGGAGATCACTATCAGTGGTGTGGAAAGATTTGATTGGTTGTGATTGTTTGTTAAAGGATATAATCATGGTGATGTTCATTTATACGAAACGTCAGCCGTGAAAATAGACTTTTCCACAGGACCATTGAAGTTGAACAGTTCAATCTTTCTAGAATGTAATTTCTTTTTCCAGTACCATTGAAGTTGAACAGTTCAATCTTTCTAGAATGCAATTTCGTTGTTTTATCAGCTTCCGGGTAATTCCTCTACTTATAAAGGGGTGAGTATATAATTTAGGCCTGGGTCAATCTAAATTTGAACGGATCATTTCGAGGAAAATGGCATTATCCATTTTAAATTCTTATTTTCAACTCTTATTATGAATCTATTTATCCAATGAAAATAAAATCCCACACAAACCAACTACCATATAGCTGACGGAACATTTGGTATGTGTTCATTGACCCAACATTTGTTTTTTCTGTATGAATTTATACATTAAGAAATATAAATATTTGAATAATAATTATTTTTAATTATAAAATAAAATTGTGGAAAAAGATAAATGAAATGTAAAAGTATTTTATAATTTATAATTTCAAAATTAAAGGCAATACATCTCATATTTTATCTTCCTTTTAAAATGAATCATTTTCTCTATTAAAAATATGATTATAATTAGATATCTAATATATAAGAACAAGATAAACAATATGGAAAATAAGAGACTTCCTAAAATTGTTTCAAATAAAATTAACATAGAAATTAATAAACTAAGGTAAAAAAGAAAATCATCATTGCTAAAACAAAAACAAACATTACTAAAACAAGACTATTATAGAGATGAAAACTTAGAGTGATATCACAAGTAAGTGCTGAGTGAAGAGGTCAAGAGAATCACGAAGGCATAGGATTGTCCTTATTGAAAATATCATAAAATCTTAATGAGAATGAGTAGACATGTCTCATGAACTTTTCATATTTCCATTTTTGTCATACTAAGATTTTGTATCTTTATTGCATAATTAAACAAGGGTTTGAAGAATGCTTAAGCTCAACTTGCATATTACATTCAGAGAGGGGTTATGTCACAGGCGCACCAGCCTGACCCAATTTTTCACCTTCCAATGGTCGATGCGACACTGCCCAGATCCTTTCCGAGGGCGAGACCATCTCGGTAGGTGTCCGACAGACTACGCCTAACCCACAGAACCTCACACTACTATCTCTAACAGTTCTGTACTTAGTCAATTTTTACATTCTCTTGATAGAAATTCACTGAACAAAGTAGAAGAGAGACGAACACCTTCATAATGGAAACTGCCATGATCGTGTCTTCTGCAGCGAATTAAAACAACTGGAGTCAATGGTTTCAATTAATAGAAGTCATCAACTGCCTGCGATTCTTTACTTATCGACTCAACGGAAGGCGGAAAATGAAACACGCTGTCTTGTCTGGATTGACTTGTGAGGAGATTCCTATCAATGGTGGGGCAAGTTTTGACCTGTTGTGATTGTTTGTGCCGTGAGGTTGAGTATAAATAAACAGAATAAAATATTCACCACAACAAGACGAGGCAGTTTTCAATTGCCGTTGTTGATCGCTGTGAGTCAAATAAGCTTCCGTGTAAGATACGAAATGTGTGGCTCAACACATTTAACACAGCCATCGTCTACATCGAAAGAATCAATCCAAATCGTATGATCTCAATTGTTTAATATTAACGTAAACGATTTGACCATTCTAAACTTATAAACTTTTTAACATATCAAAATCCATCGATATTTATTTTACATAGAGGAACATATATGGCGTTATTGAATAAGGTTTTCATAATAGTAATGTATGGATACAAAGTGTGCTTTCCTCCCTCCCACTTTACAGTGATTCAAACCTGAATTTCAATCGAGACAACCATCAAACCTACACAATCTAAATCTAAAACAATTTAATTATTCAACCATTCTAAATTGCATAATCTTTTCCAATCATTGAAGTGAACAATTCATCCATTACATTGTAATTTCGTTGTTTCATCTATTTCCTGGCAATATTCCATACTCATTGACCCAACGAAAAGCAAGGAAGAAAAACCTGCTTGTGTATGTCGACTTGCTACGAGATGTACTGACTAAGGTATAACCAGACAATGTAATATCCAGTAAATCACGTTCTGAGAATACCTTTTTCCGCATGAAACAAAATTATAGATTGCATTATCAGCTTGTGAATGTTGACTTGATGCTCGCGTTAATGTCATAATGGACCGGGATGCCGCAGAGGTATTCATCGGCACTGCAGCAAGAGAAAGAGAAGGTTACATGGTTTGGATTACCATGTACAATAGAAATATAAGGATCTATACTACCTTAAAAAAAGTTTGTGGTTAGTGAACAACAATAGGAATTAGTCATTTGTCTAATGGTTGTTTGTTACTAAATGTCCATTATTCATGCACAAGTTATTTTTCTCAATATGCCCATGTTTAGCCACACAGTATGTTACACAACATAATTTTTTATGAAATTTTAGACATAGATAGCAGTTTTTTTGCAGATTAATTGTATGGTGCACTAAAGAACACTGATCTCTACATGCTATAAAAAAAACCATTTTGAAATAATTGCATTACCTGAGATGTCTAATTAGATATGGTTTACCATATTCCATACCACAGATTTGGTTAACCCGAAGGTAAGTCCGAAGCAGACACATAGAAAGAGTGATGACACCTGGACAAGTGACAAGGCTAGGTCTTAGTGCTACGAAACGCAAGCGTGCTTCTTTTAAATTCAAATTTTCCTTTCCGACCTATCTGGGTGCCATGAAAACCAAAACATGTGCATGTTTTAGATCTACAAAACCTATGCATGTTTTAGCTCTACAAAACCTGTGCATGTTTTAGCTCTACAAAACGCGTACACGTTTTGTAGAGCTAAAACATGTATGCGTTTTGGTAAAAATCAAATTTACCTTAGGGGTAAGGGGGAGGAGGGGGGTTGGTGGGGTATGGGTTTAGGGAAGATTAGGGTAGTTAGAGGGAAGAAGGTGTATGGGGTTGGGGTAGAGAGAGAGATGGGGGGTGGTAAGTGGTAGGGGGAGGGAGATTAGGAGAGACATAGAGTGAGAGGGGTAGGGGTAGGGTGAGTAGGAGAGAGAGAGAGAGAGAGAGAGAGAGAGGGTTAGGGGAAGTAGGAGAGAGAAAAAGAGGGGCAGAGGGTGTGGTTATGGGTAGGGAGAGTAGGAGGGGGGTTAGGGAGAGAGACGGCAGGTTAGGGGTAATGTGTGTGGGTGAGAGAGAGAGAGAGAGGCGAGGGTGTTGGGGGAGGGAGAGAGGGGTGGGGGTAAGGTGTAGGTGGAGTAGTAAGGGAGAGAAAGAGTGAGGGATGGGGTTATTAAGGGTTAGGGAGAAGAGAGGGGAGAGAGACAGAGATGCGGATGGGGGTTAAAGGTAGGGGTAGGAGTAGGGGGTGAGAGAGTTAGATAGGAAGTTAGTAAGGGTTATGGAGATGAGAGAGAGAGAGGTGGGGGTTACGTGTAGGTGGAGGAGTAGGGGAGGGAGAGAGGGAGAGAGGGGGTTAGTAAGGGTTAGGCGGAAGAGGTGAGAGAGAGAGGAGTGAAAGAAGGGGTAAGAAAGAGAGAGAGAGAGAGGAGGTGGGGGATAGAGGTAGCGAGAGAAGTAGGGGGGAAAGAGTGAGAGAGAGCATGGGGGTGTTAGGGGATTAGGGGAGATCTAGAGAGGGTTAGGAGTTATGGGTAGGTAGAGGAGTATTGGAGAGAGAGAGAGTGAGAGAGAAGAGGATAAGTGTGGGACTTGGCTTGGTGATGATAGAAAATGAGAACATTAAAAATATTTTGATGGCTAGGTATATAGAATGAACATATTTCATGAAAAAAGTGAATATGACTTGGTGTGTTAGACTTGGCTTGGTGATGATTTAACATGAAAAAGATTTGGATGGCTAGGTATATAGAATGACACTAAATATTAGTAAGGGTGAGAGAGAGGTTAGGGGTTTAGGGAGGAGTAGGGAGATTAGAGAGAATGGGGTGTATAGGTGAGGAGTGAGGAGTGTGGGTGTTGGGGTTAGAGAGAGAGAGGGAGGATTAGGGGTTTAGGGAGGAGTAGGGATATTAGAGAGAAAGGTGGGTATTAGGTGAGGAGTGTGGGTGTTCGGGTTAGAGGGAGGGAGAGATATTGGTGAGTGGTAAGGGGTTATAGGTAAAGGGAGAGGTAGCAACAGAGGGGGGTGTTAGAATATTGGGGTTAAATGGAGTAGGGGAGAAAGAGAGTCAGATAAGGGGTTAGTAAGTATATGTGTGTGTGTGTGTGTGTGAGAGAGAGAGAGAGAGAGAGAGAGAGAGAGGAGGGGGCTTAGTAGTAGGGGAGGCATAGGGGTGTGTGTGTGTGTGTGTGTGTGTGTGTGTGAGAGAGAGAGAGAGGAGGGGGGTTAGTAGTAGGGGAGGCATAGGGGTGTGTGTGTGTGTGTGTGTGTGTGTGTGTGAGAGAGAGAGAGAGAGAACCAATGGGGTGGTGGTATGTTGGGGGGTTGGGGGGGAGAGAGAGAAGGGTGGGGGTTAGGTGTAGGTGGAGGAGTAGGGGTGTGAGAGAGAGTGAGAACGGGGGTTAATAAATTAAAGAGAAAGGGGGGCATAGGTAAGGAGTGTGGGTGTTGGGGTTAGAGAGAGAGAGATTTTGTGGGGTGGTAAGGGGTTAGAGGTAAAGAGAGAGGGGGTTAGTTAAGGGGTTAGATGTAGAGACATAGGTGGGTGTTAGGATATTCAGGGTAAGTGGAGTAGTGGAGAAAGAGAGTGAGAGAAGGGGATAGTAAGGGTTAGGGAGAGGAAGAAAGGGGTGTGTGAGAGAAAGAGAGGGAGGGGATGTGTTAGGGGCTGGGGGGAGAGACAGGGGTAGGTGGAGGGTGTGGGTGATTAGTGGTAGGGGTGTTAGGGAGTTAGAGAGGGGGTTTTAGGGGTTGGGGGTGTTAGTGAGTTGGAGAGTGTCGTGTGGGTGATTAGGGGTAGGGTGTGTTAGGGATTTTGAGAGAGGGTGTTAAGGGGTTAGTGAGGGGGTGTTAGGGAGTTGGGGAGGGGTGTTAGGGGCTATATTTATGGAATAAAATATTCTTTACAAAACGCATATGCGTTTTGGTTCTCTAAAACACGTACGCATTTTGGTTCTCCAAAACGCATGCGCGTTTTGTTCTCTAAAATGCGTGCGTGTTTTAGAGAACCAAAATGCATACGTGTTTTGTTCTCCTAGCCTTCGTGGCATCCCACTTGGATTCCTCGGGATTTCCCATTCCTATGGTTAATAAACGCATACGCGTTGTTGAATTCTACAACAAGAACATGTTTTGCAAAACATCCTTTGCATCTAAAAGGTCCCCCATCTTTGTGCGAGGACCCTATTGCAATGGGTGATTGTGTTATAATTTAACTACATTTTATTTAAAGATTTATTGATTAACTTGTTGTATTGATATTATATTTCTATTTTATATATTTTATTTAAATTTAAATATCTAAAAATATGAAAGAAAATATATTTTTTAAATTATATATATATATACACACACACACACACACACACACTAAAAGTATTATTACAACTAAGTTTATAGAGAAAATGTGGGGTCATGATGATTTAGAGGGTAAAAGGAAGCCAAGATACTAGAAGGAGGTTATTAAACCTAATCTACAAGACCAAAAATATCTCTATATTCTAACTAGCTCAAAGAAGAAAATTAACATAGCCAAAATAACACCTTAGGAAGAAAGGATTTGCCATCTCTGCAAGTCTAAAAGTATTGAAGATGAAATGCACTCATAACTATCATCATCACCACATATATATATATATAATTTGAATTTCAAAAAATACGAAAGAAATATTATTACAATTTCAATAATAATATAAAATAAAATAAAAATGATGTATTATTGTAATTTAAATAAAAATATAAAATTACCATTTAAAAAACAAAAATACAAATTTATAAAATTGTTAAATGAACTTATTTTTGTAACTAAAGAAAAATAATAAGGTACATGTAATACTATATTCATTCAATTTGGTATGAAAATTTAATACTTTAATTAAATAAATAGAAAATAATATTAAAAATACTTTAAAATATGATTAAAAGAAATAAATATAATAAAAATTAAAATGAAATAAATAATATTAAAATAAAATAAATAATATTAAAATGAAATGTAAATTTATATAATTTTTCTTATAATTTTGTAATTTTTATACTTTTTAATAAATTATTTAAAATATTAAAATACAATTATAACACAAATCTTAAAATAAAACAAAAAAACATTTAAATTATCAACCTAACTTTTATATATAATTTTATAATTATATAATTTATATATATATAATTTTATGATATTTATAAAATTTTAAATAAATTTTTTTTATTTCATTTTATAAACATAATATAAATCTACACAGGTTTTATAACAATTTTATTTAAATATTTTTTTTCATTACTAATTCTTATGCTTTTATTTGATTCTATTTTTTTAATATTTAATTCAGATTCAGGTTGAATATTTAAAAAGTTTTGTATTAAAAAAATAAAATTATGATAACTCCATTTTTAGTTTAAATTAAAAATGTTTTTATGTATAATTTTTAAGAAGTTTTAGTTTATTTAATTTAATTGTTTCTCTTAATTTGAATTTTATTTTAATAAATTTATTCACATTCTATTTTGAATATTATTTATTTTCATAATTATAAATTTTTGGTAGATTATTTTTTATTTTTCTGAAATGTTTAAGAATTTAATTTTATAAGTTTGTTTGAATTTTCATAAGTTTTTATTGTTATCTTATATAGGTATTTGTTTCATAAGCTTTGATAATATTAAATGAATATATTTGATTGAGCTATTTTTTTCTTCCATAACTCATAAATATCATTATTGTCAATTTAATCCATTTAGATCAAATTGGTATCCTTTTCATAATTAGAATATGAAATTGACAACAATTTTAATAATTATGATTGAAATAATTTCACTTTAAACATAAAAAAATATAATATCATAAATATAAAATCTAATAAAAATTATTTTAACATAAAAAAATAAATTTAAAAAACATAATTATGATGAATGGATACAAATTAAAAAAAAATTCAAATAAAAATAACATTTTTAATAATTATAATTGAAATAATTTTGCTATAAACATAAAAAGTCTAATATCATAAATATAAAATCTAATAAAAAGTATTTTAACATAAAAAATAAATTTAAAAAACATAATTATGATAAATTAAAAAAAAATCAAATAAAAATAAAAGACAAGTATGAGAAAAGAGAATAGATATGCACTAATTCTATAAGCACTAATCAACCAATTTAATTAATAATAAAAAATAATTTTACATATTTAAATTACTAAAAATAATATATGATTGTGATTAAACATAGACAATTAATGTTATTTTCAGTATTCAAAAACTTTAACTTTAACTTTTAAGATTTGGAGTCATATGAATGAAGCCGATTTGAATAAACATTTTGTGAAGAGAGAACAAAAGTATATTTAAACTATTTTTCTCACATAATCATAGTATTATGTATATTATTATGCAATAACATTAAAAAAATGATTTGAAAATTTTAAAAATCTAAATAACTTGTTCATGTGGTATGATATTTATTTAATTAAATTCTTGTAGAAAAATTAAAAATACATTGTAGTATTTCTTTCATTAGGAGATGTTAGGTTTATTCTTTGTTTTTTTCTCTTTGCTAATCCGACCAAAGAGAGGAATTTGGAGCAAAGTTTGTTGCAAGGATTATACTTTTCTAAACATAGAGCATTTGTTTTACACTTTCAAAGAAAATTCATAGTTAAAAAGCAACCACAAAATTCATTTTTACTAGTGGGAGGAAGGCATGAGTGTATCTTCTCCATCATCTACTAAATAACAAAATTGAAGCACTAAGTCATTGGATTTGGGGAGCTTAATCTCTTTATTTACATCTTCTACAACTAATTTGAAGGCCATATTTGCCACTATTTTATACCAATCCATTTTCAATATGGCTTCTATGTTAATTGTCCTTACATCCACTGTTACAATATTCTTCCTAAGAAATTCAATAAACATGTAGAGAAATCCAACCAATTAAAAATACCAACAATGTACATATATTGAGACAACCAACCAATTAACAAAACCCTCTTCCAAAATACAAATATCCTCCTCCAAGCATAGTGCTCATACTCTCATGCACATGAGGGTACTAACAAGTCCCAATTAATAAATAGGTTAGCGTGGACTTGAGTTGACATAAGTTGTGCTATAATAAGATTGAAACTAACAAAAGTTTCCATGTAAATGGCATTCATTCTTCTAATGCTAGTCCACTAACCATAGATTTAGAAAATGTATTGCATTCTATAGACAAAAAAAAAATGAAATTGGAAATTGCGGTAAAGGGATTTGGAAGGGTTTTTATGCTAGTGGCGCAATTTGGTACCCTTAGGCCAACTTATCCAAAAGCTACCTAAGTTGATCAAAGTTTACTCCAATAGACCTTGTTTTGCCTCCTAATTAAGAGCTATCCAAACCTTAACTTTTGCTCGTACATGCAACAACTTCCTCTCAAAGGAAGTGGCATTCTCACCTTTATATGTTTCTTTCTACGTGTCCTATGAATCTGCATCAATAGAATTTATAGTCATCAACTATTGATTTCTATTTTTTTATGCATCAAAACTAGCGTTGCAACATTTACCACCAATTTGGTGATCCATGTTATTAGTATTACTTCCATTATGATCTATCGCATCCATCCACATGGCACATTATTTCTTCCTAAGCCATAATATTTCCACTTTTACCCTTGAAACTACTTAATACCACATAATCACTTGGTTGCAAAAGCTTTTTATTATTTTTTCTAGACTATGGAGTTTCATCAATACAAGGGTTCTCCAATTTCAACCATTTATGTAGTGCCATTACCATTTTTTCCAAGAAAAAAAATCCTTTATATTTGGTATTGAAGTGTGAAATGAAAATACACCACCAAGGATCATGGTTTTTTCATAGAGACTAGTTGCGCTCACAACCCTACACTGTAATTGCATATTGCAATCCTCCATATCACATAACAATTATGGCAAGACTGTCTTCCATCTAACCTTAAAACCTTTCAAACAAAATGCCTAATCCTTTTGACTCTTTGTATTAGTCAACCTCAATGTTTGTACAAGTGAAACTAAATATCAGGAGGGACCACTTCTCCATTGACTTCTTAAAAAACTAGAATACCTTCCTACAGGTGGAAAACAAAGTTTGAGTCTTCTTGAGCATTGAATTCCCTAAAGATATCCAAGAAGGATATTGATCCAGGAGGATCTCAGAGATTGATAAAAAAATTAAAGTCTTCAAACAGTAAAATAAATATTACATATGCGTAGAGATCGTCAACAGCTTTTCGACAACGCTTGTTTTGCGTAAAATGGCCTCTGAACGCAAAAGTTATTGAGTTTCAAAGTCTCGACATAAAGGTGAAATTGATGTAAAAAATGGCAAAAAGGGAGCCACATGGTACCAATGAAAGGGTGACACGTGGCATGTACGGAAATGACGTGGCACCACCACAACGTGCCATGTGGCATGGACAAGTCATCACTAATGACACATGGCATCCCCACAGGGTGCCACGTGGACAGGTTTGGATGGTATACACGTGGACCAATTAGGGACTGCCATGTGGCAGTCTTGTTGGCCACTGGTTGTATGGTTTATAAAAAATTTGGGGAGTCCATGGGGATCGAACCCATGACCTCCAAACCCACCAAAGCCTCCACGGAGCTTGCCTAACCACAAGTCCCGCTAGTGTTTCTTAACATACATAGGGCATATCTTGTATATAAAGTTTATGGAGAGTTTGGTTGGAAAAAGGGTGGGGCCAAGGGCTTAGCCCTCGACCTCGTGGCCAACACCGAGGCCAATGGATAAGCCAACAAACGCCACCGTGGAGCTAAGCCATAAGCCAACGGGATAACAACCATTTGAACCATATAACAAGTGCCAACAACCATAACAAAGTGCCAAATAATACAATGCACCAACACATAATGTAGAGTCGATGGGGATGGATCCCACAACCTCCACTACAACATTTCAACGTGTAACCACAAGCCCACAGCTAGTCCGTTGTATGGGATATGGCGGATATTGTTTTAATGTTGCAGGCGGGAATAAGGGGGCCTAAAAGGGCATGTGGCCTTCCGGCCCTTGCCCCATAACCGCCCCGAAACACCCAAAAAACCACTATAAAACCATGGTTTGGGCATAGTTTCTGAGACAAAGAACATAGTAGTTTTGCACAAAGTTCAAGGCAAGTATAGGGCATGAATCCCAAGGTGGTTTTGCACAGTTCCCAAAAGGTTTATGCACATATCTTGAGGTGGTTTGGCACAGTTCCCAAGGCCCATACATCCATTAATGGGCACATATCCCGAGGTGGAAATCCGTACGGTCTGTACTGTTTGTCTTTTATGCAGGCAAATTTTCTCGATTTGCATGTCAGAGGCCTCAGGGAAACATAGTCGAGTTTATACTCATTTTTCTTGAAATTTTGAGAGGATCGCAGTGGTACTATCTATTTTTGCTGATAACTGACAGAAAACAGAAATGTTTCCAGAAACCCATATTTGTAAGATTTGAAGACTTAATAAGATCGACCTTCTCATTGGAAGTGGCCCAACGACGTAGCCCAAGGAGGGTGAACTCCGTTATCAGTTATTGCCTACAAATTTCATGGCTTGCATCTATTTTATGTGTTTTATATGCTTCAATTATGCTCTTTAATTTTATCATCTAAAGTTTTTTTAATGGATTTAAGCATTCAAACTTTCACATGCAAATAATGGTTATAAAGATCCTGTCATTTTCAAATCAAGTTTGGTATCAGAGCAGCTTAACCATTGCATTGTGAGTTTGTGAATGTTAACAAGATCTAGGTTTCAACGTGGTGAAGGAGAACTTGAAGAGTTTGATCTAGAAATTGGTTCAAGAAGAAGAAATAAAATAGAAGATGAAGACTACCGAGAAGAAGATGAAAAGGCTTTCCGCAAGGATTTCTATCAGATGGCAGACATAGTAGAAAATATGTTTGCAGATTATCAAGAGAGATTGGAAAAGAAGAAAAAGAAGAAGGAGAAAGCAAAGAATTATACTTCAGGAAAAGGAGGAGGCCCTTCTGAACCTTCTTCTCCATCTTCTTCCTCTTCTGAAAATTCTAGTACTGCTTCTTCTAATTCAAAGAAACAACCTCAGAAGATTAAGTCTGATTTACCTTATTTGGACCTTGATATTAAATTTGATTTGCCTATATATAATGGTGAACTTAACGCAGAAAAGTTAGATGATTGGATCAGACAGATTGAAGTGTATTGCAAGATCCAAAAGTTTGTAGATGATAGTACAAAGATCCATTTGGCTACTTTTCGCCTTGGAGGCACTGCACTCATCTGGTGGGAGAGTAAGACACGAGAAGGCATCCTTAACAAAGGTAAACTTATTTTTTCCTGGTATGAATTTATGGTTGCGTTAAAGAAGCAATTTTATCCATTAGGTTACATACAACAAGCCATGATGGATTAGAAACACTTAAGGCAAGGTAAAGGTCAGAATGTACAAGAATACACTCAGGAATTCAGAAAGAGAGCTTTGATTTTGGGTATACCTCTCTACACTCAAGAAACTCTTTTCAAGTTTATTGGAGGATTACATCGTTATTTACGTCATAAAATACTTATGTTTAATCCTACTAACCTGGATGAAGTGTGTGTTTAAGCCACACATATTGAATCCAAAGGGAAGAATGTTCATGATGAATTTTCCTCAGCTGAATCCAACAAGTTGAAAGAAGGAAAGGACAAATGGAAGAGCAAGTATATTGCTACCGTGAAGAAAGGGGATACAAAAATTTAATGTTCTCATTGCCAGAGAGATGGACATGATGCAGAACACTATTGGAAGCTACATCCAGAATTTAAACCAAAGTGGTTTAAGAATCGGAAAGGGAAGCAAAAAGCCACGATTATTGTTGAAGACCTTGGATCAGATTCTGAGGATGAAACAAAGATATCAATTGTAGGTGTGAAAGGTAAAGCTATTGTTGGTAATGATTCTAACATTGGTTCTTCATGTGGTTCTATTTCTAAAGATCATGACAATTCTAAGGATAGAAAAAGGAATGCATTGTTTCATATAAGGGTAATCAGAAAACAAAATAAGATCGACACACTCATAGATAGTGGATCTCAAGCTAATCTTATTTCAGAAGTAGTTAAGCAGTTGGGATTAACAACAAAACTACACAGGAAACCTTATCCATTAGGTTGGGTATGCAAAGATAAAATATTACAAGTAACAAAGTAATGTGATCTAAAGTTTGCAATTACATCCAAGTTTATAGATGAAGTTGAATTTGATGTGGTTCCACTAGATATCTGTGGAATTGTGTTTGGTAGCCCATACTTATATGATCAAAAGGCAATGTTCTATAGAGAACATAATCAATATCATTTGTTTAAGGAAGAAATTGAGTACATAATATATTCACATTCATTTAAAAATGACAGATCATTGGGAACTACACAATAATTGAAAAGAGTTGTTAATGCAAGTCGGAATTTGGCACTTATGTCTATGCAAGTTAAGGAAGAAAATAATCCTAAGCATGAAAAGGAAGTGTTGTTGCATCACAATACATCTATTATGGTTGATAGTGTTCCTATGATAAAACATAAGCATGATATGAGTACAATCTCTTTCACATGTTCAATTTTGCTATTCAACTTACTACTGATCAACGGTATATGGTTGGTTCCAACAATATTGAATGAAGATTTTGTTGAAAAAATGATTAATGTACTTAACAATGTTAGTGCAATGTTGATTGTTATTATGATGAGTCAAATGTACAAGTGCCAAGAAGAATGGACAAGTGATATGGGACAAGTGAGATGAACATGTCCTCACTTGAATTATGAATGATTCAGGTTTTTGGTGGTCCAAAAGCTTCTCAGTAGGAAGGTTTGATCCAGGAGGATCTCAGAGATCGATAAAAAAATTAAAGTCTTCAAACAATAAAAAAAAGCTTACAGATCCGTAAATCTTGTTAGCAGCTTTCCGACAACGCTTATTTCGCTTAAAACGACCTCCGAACGCAAAAGTTATTGAGTTTCAAAGTCTCGGCATAAAGGTGATATTGATGTAAAAAATGGCAAAAAAGGAGCCACGTGGCACCACTGAAAGGGTGACACGTGGCCTGCACGATGTTGATGTGGAAACACCACAGTGCACCACATGGCATGGACAAGTCAGCACTAATGACACGTGGCATCCCCACAAGGTGCCACGTGGATAGGTTTGGACAACGCAGTATACACGTGGACCAATTAGGGACTGCGATGTGGCATCCTTGTTGGCCACGAGTTGTATGGTTTATCAAAACTTTGGGGAGTCCATGGGGATTGAACCCATGACCTTCAAGCCCGCCAAAGCCTCCACGTAGCCCTCCTAACCACAAGTCCTGCTGCTGTTTCTTAACTTACATAGGGTAGATCTTGTATATAAAGTTTATGGAGAATTTGTTTGGAAAAAGGGTGGGGCCAAGGGCTTAGCCCTCGTCCCCGTGGCCAACACCAAATATAATAATGACATCTCTGAATGGAGGTAAAACATCCCCGACGGAGTTACAATAATAAAGTACAAGTAGAATATTCTTTAAAGTTACATTAATTTAACACTATATACTAATGCACAAGACTTACGTCCATCAATAGTGCCCTTCTCAAGTTCACCGTTTCTTTAAAGTTCTATTATCAAACTATAACACAATAGTCACTATCATATTATAAATGAATACTTGCTTGAACTAAAAATGACAAATGAGGGTATTTATATTAGTCAAGTGTTGTTTGACACCTTCCTAGTCATCCTATAATGTATTGATAGACTACTGTGTATCAACCCAACAAACCAAGAATTATGTTATCCTACACCACCCTAGTGAGGTCTTTCACTTTGTAATGATGTTTAGAAGAGGGATTCCTTCCATGCCTTGTCCTAATGCTAAATTTATTATGGTTCTTTTGTGCTCAAATGGTTTAACTAGGATTTAACCTTAATCCATTTTAGTCACTCTAATAATGGAGCCATAATTTGTAATTGGTTTTCACCATAAAAATTACTTCAATGTGAACCAACTTCCACACGAGTAATTTATTCAACATATAGTGACTTAGTTGTGAAGGTGGGCCCATTTCTTGGGCTTAAAAGGTTGGGGAGAAACAACTAGGAAACTTGTGGCAAATGCTACAAAAGAACCAAAAAAATACCACACTTAATTAAACTATGGAGGTTGCTGAACCTTGACAAGTGGTTAGTCACTCTAATAATGGAGCCATAATTTGTAATTGGTTTTCACCATAAAATTACTTCAATGTGAACCAACTTCCACACGAGTAATTTCTTCTAACATATAGTGACTTAGTTGTGAAGGTGGGCCCATTTCTTGGGCTTCAAAGGTTGGGGAGAAACAACCACGAAACTTGTGGCAAATGCTACAAAAGAACCAAAAAAATACCACACTTAATTAAACTATGGAGGTTGTTGAAACTTGACAAGTGGAAACAAGGGTGACTATTTTGCAAAAAAATCCATGGTTGTCACAATTTGCAATAGGAAAAAATAGAAGATCTAGTAGAAACATGACCGATAAAGGTGCCGTTGGTCATTCCAAGAAGATTAGTCAATGGGTAATAGGAAGTTTTGCAATTCAGCAGTCAATTAGACAAGAAGGAAGAACCACTATATTGAAATCAATTATGAGATGTGTATAGTGGTTTCATTGTGGCTAAAAAAAGGAAGAAGTTCCCTCATTTTCAAATGAATATTGTTTCTTTTGATCAAGGTTTCAGCCATAGGATTGCAATATCAATAATGTGCAACACTAGACCGTAGAGAGAGACTTTAGACTTTGCAGGTTGAGTTGTGGTATCAGACCATTCCAAGCCATAATATTAAATTTAGATCTTATACAAAAGATATCGGCAACATGGAGCAATACAAGAGATATTCAAAATGTTTAAACATTATTCTTAATGAAATGATTATGTTGGTGAGATGAACCAAACCTTGTTCATGATGAAATTGACAAAAAATTAGACCACAGTCACTCAAAATTTTTGTCAAACACTTTACAAACCTCTGAAATTAACCTCAACAGTAAGCACATTTATCAAGCAGTAAATGTAACTAGTCTGTAGGCTAACATACTGTTGTAAAGTCCATTAGCAGCGGAAAAACACACATAGCAATAGACTAAAAATTAATTGCATAGTGATATTTGGTCAATCAAAGACCTTGGAAAAACCCACAAGGGGAAAACAAGTCCAAGAGCAATTTATTAAGCATTCTCAGGCAAAAATCAGAGTTTTACAGTAGCATATAAACATCATTAAATGACTGTACCAACACATAAATTTCTGTGTGGCACCTAGAAAAATGTGCCCAGACAGCAGTACGGCATGTACGACCTCCACTACAACGGCTCTCCTCAAAACTCATGCCCAACACCTCGATTTCTATTCCCAACTATTCCGTACAATCAGTGCGACCCTCTCCTCGATTTTTGTGTGATAGAACAATATTTCGAGCTGTGCGCCAACTAAGGAAGTATGACCTAGTAGGTATAGTAGTATGGCCTCCAACAATTAATGCAACAAAAATGCCTTGGGAATCATGCCCCTCTCCTAGGGAATCACGCTCTCTCCTTCGGAAACTAGCCTTCCTTCTCAAAACTCAAAAATCTCACCCAAATGCTCACTCTTGGAAAAAATTGTCTTGCACACTACCCTAGGCTTGCTCTTATAAGTTGAAAGTGACTTTCACCTTCCCCATCCCTAAATCCGACGGCCAAGATCTAATCTTGCCTTAACAAGATCAAAGGACAAGATTCATTCCCTCCAAAATGAATCGATTACATTTTTAATAAAGTAATTCTCACTTTATGAAATAAGTGTACTTTATCTCATTAAGTCTCTATATAAAAATAAACTCGGAATATTACAAAAAGTCACTTTATTAACAAGAGCCACTTTATTACAACTTTATAAAAGACAAAGTTAAGTGCCTAGGTAATGTAACTTTATGGACACTTCCGCATACAAGACAAACATGCGGAGTGCCTCCTGAGCTAAAATGGTAACACTCTCTCTTAGCGAGGGAGGTATTCACTGCCATCACCATCAGCCAGTCCGGTCCTCAGGTCCATAACACTGTTCATAGTAGGAGATCCCTCTAAACCAGGAGCCAACACTACCACCTGCACTGGACTCGAATACGAAGACACCCTCTTGGAAGCAACCCTGAAACCTGAGCTCCTAGGAGAATCCAACCTCCAATCCTGGGCTTCGGTCCTCTCATACCAGTTGAGACTCCTACCGGTACTCTAAAGAGACTCCCTCTCTTCCCTCAAAAATCGAGACTCAAACCTTGGTACCACTGCAGCCTCAGGAGCCTCCTCCTCCTCTTCCGACTCTGAATCATCAATAGTGGGATGTCCACCTAACTTGTACAATTCACCGACCTGATCACCAATCAATTGTGGATCGACCAGTTCCGCTCCCTCTAGGTAAATATAAACATGTCCCCTCCGGAACGGTGTCGAATACCTTGCATCCTCCAAGGATGATACCAAGAGCAGGTTAAACCTCAACCCTTGAACAGATAAAACTCCATCCTACTCTAGGAGTCCTCCATGATGAAACTAGAATATAACTCTTCCAAATCCACGCATTGCACATGTCATTCCCCCTTCACTCTGAACCATCCGGTTTGGACCCGTCTCAATAATGCTACGGAATATATGCCATATTCCGGTCATGTGACGAGAGGCTCCACTGCCTATGAACCAACCACCGTTCTGCACAAATCCATTACTGTCGACATTCAATACAAGAGAGAACAATGAGAATTCATTCTCAAACTTTTTCGCATAGTCCTTTATCTTTTCTCTTACTGCAACAGTCACATCCTCCTTCTTCTCAGGACACTGAGAAGCAAGGTGGCCATACTAGTTGCAAGGAATGCATTTGACTCTGCTCAAGTCCTTATTGGACTTCTTCTTTCTCTTAGCTGAAAGAGCAACATTTTCTCATCAACTATCTCCTTCTGTCCACTGCTCTGAGATCCCCCTTGGATCTCTTCCTGAGTGCAATTGTCCCACAAAATGCTCCAATTTGGAAGCTTTTCCTGACCAACCACACACTTCACGAAGACTTCCTAATCCTTGGCGAAGCCTTTCAAAGCTATCCTCACCAACTCAGAATTAGAGATGACCTCCCCAACTGCAGCCAACTCATCTTTCATCTATGTCACTCGGGTAAGGTAGGATACCACACTCTCACCCTTGGCCATCTTGGTCGCATGCAACTTATCTTTGAGTGCCATCTTCTGGTTCTCATTCTTCGCCTCATACAATTTTTTCAATGTGTCCCACATCTCATAAGATGACTTCTTCTCAGCCCAGTGTGGGATAAGATGATCCTTAACAGCATCCAGAATAACCCTCTGTGCTTTGGCCTCTTTCACTTCATGAATATCAAGAGCAACAAGGTCAGCTGTGGGAGGAGTAACCACAGTGTTGACATTAATCCACAATCTGCTTTCCTTAAGCACAACAACCATCCTAACTTTCCATTGCAAATAGTTGGAAATGCCATCCAACCGGTCCTCAAATTTGATGCAAACAACCATTTCCCTTCTGTTGTCCAAAATAAAACAAACTACAAGTTCCCCCCCTTTCTGCCCAACACTTGCAAAACACTTGCAGATAAATTTTTCCAGTACATAAGTTGTCAAAATAAGCAATAAACCTTGCCCAACAACTCAACAACATTGATGCACCAACAATCTATTGTTATCTCAGAGCCTTGGCTCTAATACCATGATGAAATTGACAAAAAATCATACCACGGTCACTCTGAAATTTTGTCAAACACTTTACAAACCTCTGAAATTAACCTTAACAATAAACATATTTATCAAGCAGTAAATGTAACTAGTCTGTAGGCTAACATATTGTATGTAAAGTCCATTAGCAGTGGAAAAACACACATAGCAGCATATTGAAAATTAAATGCACAATGATATTTGGTCAATTACAGACACGGGAAAGACCCACAAGGGGAAAACCAGTCCAAGAGCAATTTATTAAGCATTCTCAGGCAAAAATCAGAGTTTTACAGCAACATATAAACAACATTAAATGACTGTACCAACACATAAATTTTTGTGCAACACCTCGGAAAACGTGCTCAAACAGCAATACGACCTCCACTATAGCAACCCTCCTCGAAACTCGTGCCCAACACCTCTATTTCTGTACCTAGCTATTACGTACAGCCAGTATGAACCTCTCCTCGATTTCTGTGCAACATAATAGTGCATTGAACTGCATGCCAACAGAGGAATTACGACTCAGTAGGTACAATAGTGTGACCTCTAGCAATTAATGCAGTAGAACTGCCTTGGGAATCGATCCCTCTCCTTGGGAAATTAGCATTCTTTCTCAAAACTTAGAAATCTCACCAAAATGCTCACTCTTGGAAAAAACTGTGTCTTACACACTACCTTAGGCTTGCTCTTATAAGCTGAAAGTGACTTTTCACCTTCCCCATCCCTAAATCCGACGGCTAAGATCAAATCTTTCCTTTACAAGATCAAAGGACAAGATTCATTCCCTCCAAAATGAATTGATTACATTTTTAATGAAGTAATTATCACTTTATGAAATACTTTATCTCATAAAGTCACTTTATAAAAATAAACCAGGAACATTACAAAAAGTCACTTTATTAACAAGAGCCACTTTATTACAAATTTATAAAAGATAGTCAAGTGCCTAGGTAATGTAACTTTATGGACACTTCTGCATACAAGACAAACATATGGAGTGCCTCCTGAGTTAAAATGCTAACACTTCCCTCTCTGAGGGTGCATCCTCCTAATGAACTGAGCTCAACATACAATAATCTTCTACACATCTTATAAGGACTTCATCCTTATTTATAAAATCACCATACAATACTAACCTCCTAATCTCCTAACCACCCAGTGAACATATTTTAATAATGTCCCATTATATTTATTTATTAACTTAGTGGGATTTATTTAATAATAACAATATAGTGGACTAGGACCTGATCCACTTTACATTGAAAGACCTTCACTTCTACTCTAATGGGCCCTTTGGGCCCCCCATTACATTTATTTACTAACTTAGTGGGTATTATTTAATAATACAATATAGTGTATCTAGTCCAGTTTACATTGAATAGCCTCCACTTATACCCCAAGCCCTCCATTACCCCCCAGGGAGGGTCATAACACTCCAACCCCCTTAGGAAAGCGTCGTTCTCGACACTTTGTGTGAAGATTTACAACCATAATCCAGGGTCACATGGATGAATGTTGTCTGCCTTGTTGAAGTAGGAACCAAAGTCCCATGGACTAGTGTGAGTTACCATGCTGATGTCATCCAACCAACATGAGATGGTTGAAGTGTTGATGTGTCGTGAAAAGTGTTGCAAGTCTTGTTGGTTAGTTTTAAATGTTTTATTAGATGCGTGAATTAAGGAACGGGTTAGTTCATGGTTTGGTCCAATTCCAACTTAGGCCTTCGAACTGAGCGTAGTGACAAGTAAACCAAAGGTCCAACTAGGCAAGGCATAACCTGCTTAAAGTAGCCCATTCACTCTATAGTTAGTTTCACGCAACTTCCCGAGTTCTAGAGCTAAAGTTTTCATTGGATTTCCCTATTAAACTAGTCACTCAAGTCCCTTTTTGATTGACCAACTGATTAGACTAAGCTGCAGTAGTCAAGAGCATACTCGGAACTTCAAGCCTTGGTAAATTTTATTAAGTGTTTTGGATGAGTTGATTAACTATTCTAAAACCAAGAGTCTCTTTTCCACACACCAATGACTGGTGTAGTACTTCGGGAAAGCAAGGGTGCAAATTTTATTTTTTAATGATGTACTAAATTGTAAAAGAAAGATTGTAGCAGTAAAAATAAAACTAACTATACAGACTTATTGGGGAGGATTGTGTGCATGTGAGTGTTAATTTTAAAGATTGCACAATAAAAATCAATCTAAAACAAAAGCAAATAAAAAAATTCACCAAACCACAAAAGACGTGGATCCCCCCTGGGGGGTGGGGGCAGGCACTGAGTAGCCTGCTTGCCTTTATTAATTGCTTTACAAAATGAAGGTGGATGCATTTGGTCCTTATAAATCTGGATACAAAGGCCTTACAAGTTTCAAAATGGTACAAGATGGAAGTATATGCTCCGGGAAGCTTTGGATGGATTTAGATCTTGGATTTTCTAATAGCACCTCCTTTTGTTATGGCGATAAAAATGTGAAACTAGACACCTAAAATACACTAAATGTGCCCAAATAAGCGTTAAAAACATAAAAATATAAAGTACCAAAAGTTACAAAATAAGCACAAGTACTTGATAAGGCTAGATCTACTATGAAAATATTGCTTTTAGAATTCTAGATCTAGTTACATGCTTAAACAAATCAGCCTTTAGATATTCTTTTAAAGAAAACAAAATACTCAAGCATGTTAGTACTTGTAACCAAAGGAGAATTTAATTTAGAGTGAAGGAGAGAGGGATAGAAAGAGTGTTATAATCTTGGGAACTTCTGGGCCATGGATTCTGCTTTGGTGAAAAAACCGAGGGACTGTGTCCTTGATAAGATCTTGAAGATGAGGAGGATGCAATCTAAATCAACCCCTTATCCAAGCGAGATCACCTGCAACTTAGAAGTCCTTGCACAAATAGATGATTAAAACATAGATGCCACCGGAAAGAGAAACTTAGAAAGCATGCAATTTAAACTAAAACATACATGCGAGCTAAGAGATTTAAAACAAGCAAACAGTAAGAGCATGAATCAAACTAGAACAATCTCGTACCCTGCTGAGAGATACCTCCCCTTGCAAGCCTACACCTAACCAACCAAAAGCAAAGAAAACAAGACAAATTATACCTCATAAGCGCATGACAATCAACATCCACACATGAAAAGCATTATACCATAGATCTGCCTCCAAAGCCTTCTTTATTCCAAATGATGATACAATATAATACAACTAGAAGTAGCCCTTCGATCCTTTGACCATGAGAGAAATGAGACCCAAATCCCTGCTTAAATAGACAATGGAGAAGGAGGGGGGCGTATTTGAGAAGAAAGCATGAGGGGGTGCGCATCACTAAAACAAAGGAGAGACTTAAGCCTTGATTTGTGCCATAATTCAAGTGGAGAGAGATGAGATGGCAACCACCTCATAAGAGGGGCGCATCTCTCCCTTGTAAACTCCACCCATCCATAAACATGCTGCCATGTGTGAAGGATGACGCCCAAGAGGAGAGGGCACAACTCAAGGGAAGACAACGGTGGAGTTATTGGTGTGATTTGAGACTTGATTGGATTGAGATCTCATGGGAGTGCGCCACCTCTCCATGAGGTAGGCGCCTCCCTCCTTGGTTTTATCACATCCAATACAAAAAAGCCATGTGGAGAAGTCGCCCTCCATGAGAGAGAGGCGCATCTCATGACTTGATTGTTGAAATATTGTAACTTCAAAGAATATTCTATTTGTACTTTATTATTATTCATCCGGAGATGTTTTATTCCTCCGTCGGGATGTTATTATTATGTAAAGTCATTAAGTTAAAACCTCCATGTAAGTCAGGGCATTAGTTCCCCTAGAGTTAATTGTAATGGGGTGTTTAAGTCCCTAGAGGAGTCGACCTAATCAGCATTATGTTGAGTGGTTAAGTTATTGGGGCCGACCTAGTTAGGGAAAAAGTCAAGTGAAGTAAAGTAAAAATAGAGGAGGTGTGTTCCTCATTTAACACACTCACTCACTTGTGAACTCGCATAGGAGAGAGAGAGATCTGCAAAGGAGGAGAAGGAGCTCTTGTTTGGTGATTACATCTTTGTATTTGTTGATCATCTATATTGAGGAAGTTTTGCTGGGTTTTCTACCCCATGAGGGTTTCACAATATAAATTGTGTCTCTTGTGTTTATGCTGTGCTTGTCGTTCTTTCAGTGATCCTGTATATGCTATTGTTGTGAAATCAAATGGAATACTGATGTTATTTATCTTAGCATATTGAATCTTAATATGGTATCAGAGCTATCCTGAAGGAAGGCAATGTATGGCACTTACGACACTTGTTTCACTTGCGATAATTTGAAAGTTAGGGTTTTGTATAGCAAAAGCTAGTCATCGTGGAACTTTTGCTATAAATTCATTTTGGCGAAGGTTCAGGATCTGAAACTTGGACATGCCGAAGATGAAAGTTTCTTGTACCTTGTGTCTGAGTTTCAACCTCAGATTTGTTGTACTTTGTGAGATATGATCTGTACAATTTAGGATTTCTGCCTCTTCCAGAATGCAGTCCTAAATAGGTGACCTAGGGAAAAAGGTCATATCTCGGGATTGGAAGCTCCAAATAGAATTTTGTAAAAAGTGGCAGTTAGGGCACAGATTGTAGTTTCACGGATCTGAGTTGCAGAGGCTGAAGTTGAAACAACGACACGTGGCACTCCGTACAAGTTCGCTATGTTGTTTCACCCCTTAAACAGGTCATGTTGGGAAACTAAACATATCTCTCTGATGGAGAATCCAATGAAGCTCAAACCTGTGGGGTTGGAAAGATGACAGGTTAGGCTACCATAGGCCGAAGTTTCAGACCCTGTATATCCAAAATTTCAGAGATACACCATAAACAATATGATACATCTGAAATGGCTCAACGAAGGAAATCAAAGAAGAGGAGGAAGAAGCTCTCACTTAGGTTTTTCAGTTTTTAGGTATGGCATGACCTGATACAATGTTGGAGACACCTGATGCAACATTGGAAACTTGAAAGTGGATTTGGAATCCATTCATCATAGATATTAATCCTCCATCAAAATGTTGTGGGAGGAAAGAGATTGAAAATTAGGGTTTCCAAGTAAGAAGAAACCCTAACAAAGTTGGGAGACTCATAGAGCAGCAATGAAGGAGGTTAAAATGGCATTGATATTCTATCATCCTAGCACCATGAACTTATATAAGATGTTTACAAGTGATCTACCTTGGATGGTGAGGGTTTTACCCTCATAGAGAAGACTACAAGCAATCTCGATAGATATGACTTGAGAAGATACAAGTATGTTTTGAAATTTGTTTCATGATTAAGTTCATGATATGTTTGTCTTCATATTATTGAGGTTAGTATAATCATGATTCATTTTAGATTATTTGATCACCTTAGTAAAAATATGAATGCATGTGAATGATGGAAGACATTCATTGTTTAGGGTTATGACACTTATGATTGTACTAATGCACTTGTGGTGTTGTATGAAGATGATGTTGTCTGCTAACATGAAAGGTACATCAAGAAAGACAAATCTATATGACCATGATGACACAGAGACAAAGACTCATCCATAGTCATTGATCACATAGAATCTCTACTTACGAGGTATGTATAATTTGGTTCTACAAATGCTTAACTTATGAGATATGTAGGTTACTAGCACAAGGTCTCTAAATCATTGAAGAGAACAAAGAAGACATTGCTTGGGTATGTTAGACATAACTAGCAAGCATGATAATCCAGATATGTTTTCCTATATCAAGTTAGAATCCTACTTTGTGTTAGGATCTTATATAAGTATACTTGTGTATGAAATGATCATGACCAGACATGTTTAAGATTATTTAGAATCATAATGTTTTGATAGTATTGAGATTATACTAATGAATGTATGATTATGTATGATATCTTGAGGATGACACAATGATGACACTAGTGCACACTTAAGCATGCATGGTGGTCCAAGATGGATAGAAGTTCAAAGACATATAATCATGATGCTATCATAAAGGGAAAAATAGAGATCAAGAGTGAGGCAACCACACAAACATAAAAGATAAGTATTTGAGTTGTTATTTGAATTACTTCTTGAATCTCTGAATAGTTAATGATATTGCTCGTAATAGTTGTATGCATATTTGTATTCCTAGAATCAGGAAATATATCATGCATAGTGTAAGCATTCATATAGCATTGAATAATATACTACTAATATATATATGATGGGTAAGTTGGACAAACATTCCATTGTTGCTTGTCTAGAATGAAACCTCTTTGCTGACATGCTGAGAGCTGTGCATGCTCTTGATAGTATGTTCTGGTAGAGAAGGAAGGCATCTAGATAGCCACTGTATGCATACAGGATATGGAAAAGTGTTGTGCCAAAGTATTGGTCAAGATAGTTGCATAACTATGTGAATCATATCAGTATGCATAATAGGTTATCATTGAAATGTCAACATGATTTGATGATTATAAAGTGTTATTAATCATGTAATTAAATTTGATTTGTACGAAAGATCATGTGCTATGATCTACAAAAGAAGGATAATGAACACCTATTCCAAAGAACAAGTGATGGATGTTCAACAAGAAGACTTACAAATCAAACGTACTACAGAAGGCTCATGGCTAGAAGATTCTCTTAGAAAGAGGGAGAAGATCATGACGAGATGTTTGCTCCAAGTGGCTTGACACACTTCTAGAGATAGATTACACCCATGGATGACAAGACTATTCTCTTGAATGGTGTAATTGAAGAAGAAGTGTGAATCGAGCAAACCCCAGGATTCGATAGAGAATCAAATGATTGAAGAAGGCTCTGTACAGGTTCAACAGGTACCCAGGATCGATAGTCCTTTGATAAGCTTGATGATCACCACGGGTGATGCAGATTTTAACCTTTGCTACAAGGTTGAAGATGGTTTCTATATACAGATGGATGCAAGAAGGAACTCACCATAAAGTTCGAGTGATCTTGAGGCTCATATCAGTAGACCCACCTGACGGGAGATGGCACAAATAGATATGCAGAAGATCACTCAATGCAGAGTGTGAATGATGTTCAGTCATAGAGGGAGGACAATACTCAGATATAGAAGACTCCACTTCAGAGGGAGTATATCTCAGAGTTAAAGAATCTTGGCATGATTCTTGTGATTAGATATGTGGCTGAGATCAAATGAGATTTTTCCTTAACCAAGGAAAATGTGAAGTAGAGATTTGGGATGATGGAAAGTGGTTTCTACAGTTTACAGACAGATGGTTGGTTTGTTGATGTATTTAACGAATACCAGGCCAGATATACGCTTTGCTGTGAACACCCTGAGTCAGTATCTAGTTAAGCCTAGATGTGTTCACCTAGTAGCTGCAAAACATGTGATCATATATCTAAAGGATACATTGGATTATGGACTCAAATATGCCTTAGATAGTGAGTTCAGGTTGTATGGGCACACAGACTCAGATTGGGATGGAAGTGTTGAAGACAGAAAGAGCACTTAAGTATGTTGCTTTAGTTTGGGATCATGCATGATCTCATGGCTCAGTAGAAAGCAATCATGTGTTGCACTTAGTACAATGGAAGCTAAATATGTAGCAGCTTGTTCAGCTTGTGGTGAAGCAGTGTGGCTTCGCAATATGTTGACAGGATTGTTCGATGCAGAGATTGATGCTACTCTGTGACAACCAGAGTTGCATCAAGATGACAAAGAATCTTGTGTTTCATGATAGATCGAAGCACATCGAGATTAAGTTCCACTATATCCAGGATATGGTGCAGAAGGGAGCTGTGAAGCTCGAGTATGTTCCTACAGAGGAACAAGTTTTTGATGTGCTGACTAAGCCTATGGCTCATGTGAAGTTTGAGTACTTCTGAGACAAGCTTGGTGTGGTCCAGAGGGACCTCTCTAGAAAGAGAGATTGATGTTCCAGCTCTCACGAGCTTATGCCAAGCCGAAGGGATGGATGCCTCTCCAAGGGTGAGAGAAGATCAGTACTAGCCGACTGATGGTTCCAACTCTCACGAGTTGATGCCTATCTAGAGGGATGGATGCCTCTCCAAGGGTGAGGGAAGATCAGTACTGGCTGACTGATGGTTCCAGCTCTCACGAGCTGATGCCTATTCGGAGGGATGGATGCCTCTCCAAGGGTGAGGGAAGATTAGTACTGGCTGACTGATGGTTCCAGCTCTCACGAACTGATGCCTGTCCGGAGGGATGGATGCCTTTCCAAGGGTG
Organism: Larix kaempferi; assembly: GCA_027924585.1. Taxonomy (NCBI): domain Eukaryota; kingdom Viridiplantae; phylum Streptophyta; class Pinopsida; order Pinales; family Pinaceae; genus Larix; species Larix kaempferi. Next base: position 10,347,725 of record BSBM01000147.1, on the reverse strand, counting down.
ACAGAAGATCAACACTGGTTGACTAATGGTTCCAGCTGTCACGAGCTTATGCCTGTCTGGAGGGATGGATGCCTCTCCAAGGGTGAGGGAAGATCAATACTGGCTAACTAATGGTTCCAGCTCTCACGAGCTGATGTCTGTCCGTAGGGATAGATGCCTGTCCAAGGGAGATAGAAGATCAGTGTTGGCTAACTGATAGTATCGGTATTTAGTTACTGATGTTTGTTGCAGGTGTTCCAGCTGATGGTGCTGCCGACGAGGATGTTCCAGCAGATGTTGTTCCAGGTGATGATGATGTTGTTCTAGCTGATGGTGCTGCTGATGAGGACGTTCCAACAGATGGTGTTCCAGCTAACGACGATGTTGTTCCAACTGATGGTGCTGCTGATGAGGATGTTCCAGCAGATGGTGTTCCAGCTGACAATGATGTTGTTCCAGATGATGATGTTGTTGATCGGGAGATCCAGATGATGATGTTGTTGATCGAGAGATCCATATGATGATGTTGTTGATCGGGAGATCCAAATGATGATGTTGTTGATCGAGAGATCCAGATGATGATGATGTTGATCGAGAGATCCAGATAATGCTATTGATCGGGATATCCAGATGATGATGATGTTGATCGAGAGATCCAGATGATGTTGTTGATCGAGATATCCAGACGATGTCGTTGCTGCAACTGATCGAGTGATCGTGTGCTACAGAAGATGAAGACTCAATACTGAAGATGTTAATGTTCCAGTATTGAAGATATTGAAAATGTTCCAGTAGCTGTTTGAGTTATTGATGATGATTGAAGAAAACTTCCAATGATTTATAGATGTATCACTGTGATGTAGTTGATGACTCATTGCTCCTACAGATGTTGTTAGAATATCCTTCTCGTTAAGAGGGAGTGTTGAAATATTGTAACTTAAAAAAATATTCTATGTACTTTATTATTATTCATCCAAAGATGTTTTATTCTTCCGTCGAGATGTTATTATTATGTAAAGTCATTGAGGTAAAACCTCCATGTAAGTCGGGGCATTAGTTCCCCTAGAGTCAATTGTAATGGGGTGTTTAAGTCCCTAGAGGAGTCGACCCAGTCAGCATTATGTTGAGTGGTTAAGTTGTTGGGGTCAACCTAGTTAGGGAAAAAGTCAAGTGAAGTAAAGTATAAATAGAGGAGGTGTGTTCCTCATTTAACACACTCACTCACTTGTGAACTGGCATAGGAGAGAGAGATCTGCGAAGGAGGAGAAGGAGCTCTTGTTTGGGGATTATATCTTTGTATTTGTTGATCATCTATATTGAGGAAGTTTTGCTGGGTTTTCTACCCCATGAGGGTTTCCCAGGATAAATTGCATCTCTTGTGTTTATGATGTGCTTGTCGTTCTTTCAGTGATCATGTATATGTTATTGTTGTGAAATCAAATGGAATACTGATGTTATCTATCTTAGCATATTGAAGCTTAACATTGATATCATTCGCTATCCTCATGATATGATTTTTAACCACATGCTTTATCCTCCAAGATGATTCACCCTCCATAAGAGACAACCATGCCACCTTTTCAACATGTTTTAATCATGTTTCCTCAATTTTCTCACTTTGTCCTTTCATGCATTTTGTGTCATTTTAACCTTTTTTGACATTTTGTCACTCTTTTGAGCAAAAATGCTTAAGTGATAATTTAATCACCCGAAACATAGGAAAAGTGGGTTCTAGGATAAAGAGGACGCTCTGAGTGTGAAAAACGAGCATCCCCATGCCAAATTCCGCCTCCAAACCATACTTTTATTACAATTTGAAATTTTCCATCTAAACTATTAAAAACTAGTCTAAGTTTACGGGAAAAAGTATTTTTGTCAGAATTGACCGGAAATCTTAGGGGACCTAGTGCATGTCGATATGACTCATTATTGATGGTTAGCATGTAGAAAGACATAGACACTTAGGCTTTAATAACCTCCCAAGGTTTGACCGCCAAGGAAAATACTCCAACTTTATAGGTGTGAGTGAAAAACTCAAGAATTATACGTCACTGAAGCGCAACACATAATTTCTAAGAAAAAAACATTCTAGAGTTCACTCGGAATCCACTAAGTGCAATTTAGTGGATAGTAGGCCCCATGTACAAGTGCTAATGGCCACAATGAAGTAGTTGAAGGGACTCAACCAAAAACTTGGGCTAATGTCCATGCATTGCAGCTAGCACCCCATCTTTGATACTAAAGATCCACTAACTATTGAGTGTTGTGCCACATATACCCAGGAGGGTCAGATGGCTCTAAATAACCCACCAATGTAAACGAATCCTCCAAGGAGTAGGAAAATGATGGAGTTATGAAGAAGTTTTCCACTATAGAAGAAGCACATTGTTCTTCACAAGAAAGAAAAGCTTCCTCTAAGTCATACCATGCATCTCAGTCTTTGTTATACTCTTCCATGATGACAAAATATATGGTACTCGTGAGAAATATCTTCTCCAATTTATTTGAAACCTCCTTCAAATCAACCCTTATAGAGTCACAAAGGGCCTTAGTATCCTTAAATGTATTTTACATGGTTTGTTGCCTAACTTGTTCCCATGTATGGACCACTTTGTGTTGAATTTTATAACTTAGGAGTACAATTTTCAGATCTTGATAATTATGTCCTAATGATTATCATCCCATTTTTATCATTGCATAATTACACACTGAAAATTTCAACATACACTTGTAGTGGAAATAAAACAAGGATCACTGAAAGATAACCATGCACAGTGGACATAGAGTTTTTATCCTGGGAAACCCAATAGGGAGAAAACCTATCAACTTTTCTTAAGAAAATCTTTCCAATAATAAGAGTACAACAATCATAACATGAAGAACCCTAATTCACAAGGGCATGTCAAACCTCACCAACTACATAGAGCGAACTGTAATGTCCCTTTTTATGAATTTTATTAAAATGGAAAAATTTTCACTCTTTTCCCTAATTCAACCTTTGACTAGTTTTGATGTCTAGGTCTCCAAATGCTCCCAAATCTTCTGAAGAGCTGTATGACTGATATTAAGACTTGATTATGATGTTCAGGGATGATTTAAGACCATTAAAACACTTCTGCAAACTCCTTTAAGATTCTGGTCAATGTATGGTATTTTACTAGCAATTTCTCTTTGACTAGTATTGGTCCCTTGGTCTCCAAATGACTCCAAATTCTCCCAAATGGTTACAGAAGGTACTTGGATGATATTAAGACATATTTATAATGTTTATGGATGCTCTGGAGTGTTCATATGACTTCTAAAACTCCTCTTTCAAATCTAGTCAAGATAGGGATTTTTACTAGTAATTGTGGTTCAAATCCCCTAAGGGTAAATGATGAAAATGACTTTCCAAATGCACTCAATCCAACTCAAATTTCTGAATGGAAGCAAGGGACATATAAATGACATCAATCATGAACCCATATGCATCACCATTCAACTTTTAATTTCTGCTATAACTTCCTTAAATCAGATGCAAAAAGACTAGTTTCAACCTTGGGGGAAATGGCATTAAATCTTCTTCAAATGGTATTAAACTGATCAAAATGACTCCAAATGCTTAAGTACTGAACATGAAACTTGTGCAGCTCATAAATGACAGTCCATGAATCATAAATACATCAGAGAAATGATCTTTCATTCATTGCTATACATCAAGGTAGTGGGAAAATGGCACCATTCTTTCATTAACAATCAGATTTATACAGTTCCACTTGGAATTTCGACCTGAAACTTTCTGAAGATGAAGAACAAAGTATTTACTTCATATTACAAAAAAAATGGTGCATTAGAAGCTCCCCCAAAGAGTACAATAGCTCACCAAAAACGCTCTCCCTCAAGGAGCAAGACTATGCAATGAAAACTGGAAATGGTTGAGTGAGTGAGTTGCAATAGAAGAAACCACGAGCTTCCTTGTAGCTTACACCTGCAAATAAAGACTCCATTAAAGCTCCATGAAATACCTGAATGGCCTCTCCAAACACCAACTTGGATGGGAATCTTTTACCCTCGAAATTGGCTAAGGCGAGAAACTAGTCATCCACTAGCTCCTCTCTCACAAATGCAATTGTAAATTCTCAAAATGATCAAAAGCTCTCATTCTTCTTTGTTCATGACTTTTATAAACTTCTAATGTCCTCCATGGGTCGAATTCCTTCCAAGAGCTTCATGCCAACTCAAGTTGGGAAGCAATTCCTAAGTATGCCACTTGTCCTTCCAATTCTAACTCCCTCCTTCTCCAAATTCGACTTGGTGTCTCTTTGGCTGCCCTAACTCACTTGAGCGCCCTCTTGGAGGCTATTTTTAGCCCTGGCATGTCATATATGTCATACGTCAGCCTTCAGGTCTGATTTGTGTCATAGGCGTCAGATTTTTCATCATTGTTGTCATAGGAGTTAGGGAATCTAGCCCAAGTGTCCCCAAACCTCTAGTTTGACTCTTCCTCTTCCATGGAGGTTACCATTGTTAGGATATTCCTATACTCCATCCTAGTCCCACCAGTATTTTGATCATTTACATTTTCAGTTATGCATGCACTTTTAGGGTTTGCATGCATTCTAGGGTTTGCATGCATCCCAGTCATCAGTCCAGCACCTAGCCCTCAGTTAGCCAGCCGCCAGGAGCTTCTCACTATTCAGTTTTAGCCCTCCAGTTGCTTAATGCGCCCTTCTTCCTTGATTTTAGGGAGCAACTCGCCCTTCTTCACCTACCAGTCCAGTTGTCACTCAGTTACACCTACCAGAGTTAGTTTGACTGATGGTTGACAATTACTTGAGCATTGATGACTCCACTGATGATGATGAAGACTTCCAGTTGCGCTCCGATGATCATGAGGACACCTAGTTGTGCTCCGATGACACTCTATTGATCTTATGATCACTCTGAGAGGCTAATTCGAATTGCCACCTTAGGCATTCGAATCCTCTCTACCATTGTACTATTTATTGTCCATACTGTGATTAATTAATTAGTGTGTGTGTGAAGTATTATTGCTTCTATCTGAGTTCTACTGTACAATATTATTCTGTTGCTCATTATACTGTATTGTTCACTCTTCTTCTATTTTCCTGCTTAATCATAATTACTCTTGTGAGGTACACATCATCTCTTAGATATGCTGTGAGGATTTTCACATGGTGTCAAAGCATGTTGAGAGTATTGTTTATCTCCATTCTTGAGAGTTTTTTGCAAGTTATTACCAAGATTTCGAGTGCAACAGTTTCTGCATTTCTGCAGCAGTAGCAGTTGCAGTTATTCTCTATTGTTTTTGCAGGTCTTCTATAGCTTCAATGGATTCATATTTAGAAGGAATCCCTCTTCTTTCTCCATTCAACTATGATGAATGGAAACCAAGAATGATAGCATATTTGAAGAGCCATGATCTCTTTGATTGTTATTTTGAAAGAGAGTTCGAATCCTCTGAAGAGAATATTGACTGGTTGAATAAAGGTGACATGGCCTTTGGAACAATGATGCTTGCCTTGTGTGCATACCAAAGATTCAAATTCAAATACCGTGATGGTGTTGAAACTCCAAGAGAGTTATGGACTCCAAAAGAGTTATGGGCTCACCTGGATGAAAAATTTCGCAGAAAGAATGAAGGACTTGGTCCTAACCCATTCGAAAGCAAGCAAAGTGATGCATTCGCTCCTCTTGATGGTCTCTCAGATCATGAACCAGTATCATCTCATATTGAAGTTGTTGACAAAGAACTTGCAGATTCTCCACTCATGCTCAAACTTTCTTCTCTTTCTATGCCAGCTCACACTCTAGATATTGCAGAAGGTCCTAAATCCTCTCTTGCACCAGAGTTTGTTGGTTTGCATCATGATCACATGATTATTTCAGAGGTCAAAATAGCTTTTGAAGGTAATCCATTCGCTCCTCTCCAGCTATCTCCTCTTTTATACTACTATATGATCATAATTCCATGCTTTCAGAAGGTCATTGAAGAATATGGCCATTGCCATTCGCTTGGGATAATTTCTCATGCATCTACTGGTTTTGATCTCACCTCTCATGGTTCAAAGGACATCTCAAGAAACCATGATTCAAGTCTTGGATCTAATTTGGATTCTAAGCAATTACTGCTTGGGATAATTTCTCATGCATATGATAGTTTTGATCTCACCCCTGTTGATTCAAAGGAGATCTCAAGAAACTGTTTTTTAAGTCTTAAATCTGATTTTGATTTCAAGCAAACATGTAATAGTTATTTTTGGCATAATCTCACCCATGGTGGTTCGAAGGAGAAGACAAAAGACTATATGCACTTTCATAGATTTGATCCTACCTCAGCTGATTCGAATCACAGGTTCAATGATCATTCTCATACTGTTGGATTTGTTCTCATCACATTCGATCTGAAGAGCAAGTACAAGCACATGCTTTTTGAGCATGATCCACTTCTTCCCAAGAAGAAGATACCTCCAGACATATGACCAAGCATCACACATGTTTGAGTTTGGAGCATTTATTTTTATGTGTGCCTTACAGTCTATTTTTTGAGGAGGGGGTATGTTTCCCATGAAATTTTCCCACTTCCTTGGTTCATTGATTGTTATTATTCATTGTATTGAGTGACCTTTGGTCTTAGTTACCAGGGCCCAGGATGGATTAAGGGGGGGTGTTAGGATATTCCTATACTCCATCCTAGTCCCACCAGTATTTTGATCATTTACATTTTCAGTCATGCATGCACTTTTAGGGTTTGCATGCATTCTAGGGTTTGCATGCATCCCAGTCATCAATCCAGCACCTAGCCCCCAGGAGCTTCTCACTATTCAGTTTTAGCCCTCCAGTTGCTTAATGTGCCCTTCTTCCTTGATTTTAGGGAGCAACTTGCCCTTCTTCACCTACCAGTCCAGTTGTCACTCAGTTACAGTCAGTTACACTCAATTACATTGAGTTACACTCAGTTACACCTACCAGAGTTAGTTTGACTGATGGTTGACAATTACTTGAGCATTGATGACTCCACTGATGATGATGAAGACTTCCAGTCGTGCTCCGATGATCATGAGGACACCTAGTTGTGCTCCGATGACACTCTATTGATCTTATGATCACTCTGAGAGGCTAATTCGAATTGCCACCTTAGGCATTCGAATCATCTCTACCATTGTACTATTTATTTGTCCATACTGTGATTAATTAATTAGTGTGTGTGTGTGAAGTATTATTGTTTCTATCTGAGTTCTACTGTACCATATTATTCTGTTGTTCATTATACTGTATTGTTCACTCTTCTTCTATTTTCCTGCTTAATCATAATTACTCTTGTGAGGTACACTGTTAAAAATTCAAAAATGATAGCAGTAGCAGACTGTAAATATCAAAAAATGCAGAGATAGCTAACTGTAGATAAAAATAGAACAATATGCAATCACAAGAACACAGCTGTTTTACCCTGGGGAAAACCTTTTGAGGTATAAAAACCCCAGCAAAAATATCTTCCTTAAATATGAGATGTCTGAGTTTTACAACAGCAGGCTAAACAAGCCTTTCCAACAATTAGAATTGTTACAATGACCAAGAAGAACCCTGTTGAACTGTAGCTGAACCAGTCTCAACTTTGTTTCACCAATCCTGCACCTGTCACTGTCTGTTGTGACCTTTTTCAGGGACTGTAAGGGCTGCCAAGAAGTTAGGGACAGACCCTGAATAAAAAACTCAGCTATACTGAACCATGAACCAGTGATAGAACCCAGCAGTAATCAGCCAGCAGTAAGATATATAACCTAGCAGTAATCAGCCAGCAGTAAGATGTATAACCCAGCAGTGATCAGCCAACACTAAGATGTATAACCCAGCAGTAATCAGCCAACAGAAAGATATATAACCCAGCAGTAAACAGCCAACAGTAAGATATATAACCCAGCAGTAAACAGCCAGCAGTAAGATGTATAACCCAGCAGTAATCAGCCAACAGTAAGATATATAACCCAGCAGTAAATGATGAGAACCCAGACATCAAATGACACCACTGTACTGTCTTCTTAACACCACTGAACTGTCTTATTGGTACCACCGAACTGTTCTCAGAGCTGTCTTTTAAAGCATACGAAATTTTCTTCTTTGAATGATGAGTTTTCACCTTTTATTTATAGTGGAATAAATTCCACTTTTATTTGGGGCCGACCTGTCCTTATTTATATATATATATATATTTTATTTTTATTTTTTTTCTTTTCTCTTAAAAAAAAAAGGAATGAGGCCGACCTTCCAATATATATATTTATAACATATATATTTTAATTTTTTCCACATCATCCATCATTATAATTTGTCTTTTCCTCCATTATTGAGTTGACCCAAAAAAAATAAATAAATACATATTTATTTTTCTTCTTCTAGCTGGTGGGTTCATGGACCAAGTCAAGTGGTGCTTGTGTTCTATAATAAATCATCCAGGTGTCCTTCAAGGTCTTCATGTCCACTCCAAGTACATCATCATAGGAAGATATTTAATTTCTTTACTTCACCCATCTGTGGTCAACAAGTCCAAGTGGAGAAGTACACCACTTGCCCAGACCCGGTCTGGGGCTTACAGTGAAATCCTGGTAACTAACCAGGTGCCTCCATTCTCCCAGAGAATGGCTCTCAGCCCCAGGCTGAGCTTCCAGTCCCAGACTGGATTAATATCCTGGTAACTGACCAGGTGCTTCCATTCTCCCAGAGAATGACACTCAGCCCCAGGCTGAGTTCCCAGTCCCAGACTGGGTCAATATCCTGGTAACTGACCAGGTGCCTCCATTCTCCCAGAGAATGGCACTCAGCCCCAGGCTGAGTTCCCAGTCTCAGACTGGGTCAATATCCTGGTAACTGACCAGGTGTCTCCATTCTCCCAGAGAATGGCACTCGATGCTGCTCAGAAAAATCAACACTCCCTCTCAGCGAGAGGGTCATTCTCTGCAATACCAAGCTTGTCTCGAAAGTGCATAAGCTTTGTCAACGACAGGGGCTTGGTCAATATATCAGCAATCTGCTCGTCTGTACGAATGTACTGGAGCTTCATGGCACCTCGCTGTACCATATCTCTGATGAAGTGGTACTTCATCTCAATGTGTTTTGACCTGTCGTGAAATACAGGGTTCTCTGAAAGCTTAATGCAACTCTGATTATCGCAATGGATAACAGTTGGTTCAAGCTTTTGCACCAAACAGGTCAGAGAGAAGCTTTCTAAGCCAAACTGCTTCTCTGCAGGCATCACTGGCAGCAATATACTTAGCTTCAGCTATGCTTTGAGCTATGGAACCCTGTTTTCTGCTGGACCATGAGATCATGGCTGATCCCAAACTGAAACAATACCCTGATGTGCTTTTCCGGTCCACAGTACTGCCAGCCCAATCGGAGTCAGCATATCCAAGTAGCATTACCCCACTGTTAGAGGTATATCTGAGCCCATATGTAATAGTACCTCGCAAATATCTGAGCACATGTTTGGCAGCTATCCAGTGTATGTGCTTTGGCTCGGACATGAACTGACTCAATGCATTCACAGTATAACAGATATCTGGTCTCGTATGCACTAGATACAACAAACATCCAATAAGTTGTCGATACTGAGTAGGATCCACTGCCTGTGAAGAAGTAGCTGAGTCACGTAACTTCTTCAGATTTGATGTCATAGGTACACTCATGGGTTTGCAGTCATGCATCCCAAACCGCTGCAAGATATCAACTGTATACTTTCCTTGAGATAGAAAGATCTCATCGGGCTTCTGCCAGACCTCTAAACCAAGGAAATAGTGCATGAGTCCCAGATCTTTCATTTCAAATTATGAAGTAAGCTCCCTCTTGCACTGAGCTATCAGTTGCTCCTCTCCAGTGAGGAACAAATCATCCACATATAGAACTAGGATCAAGACATGGTTCTGAACAACCTTAAAGTAGAGGTTGGGATCAGCAGTGCTCTTGGAGAATCCCAAACTGTGAGGTAACCATCAATCCTGGCATACCAGACCCTTGGGGCCTGTTTGAGTCCATACAAGGCTTTCTTTAGCTTGCACACATGAGACTGCATTTCATGTGTCACAAAACCTTCAGGTTGCTCAATGTAGACCTCTTCTTCAACTTCTCCATTAAGAAAAGCTGTCTTTACATCCATTTGATGGAGTTTCCATCCAAAGACAGCAGCGAGGGAGATAATAGTTCTGATGGTGGTATACCTGGCAACAGGGGCAAATGTTTCATCATAGTCTATGCCTTCCTTTTGTGAGAAACCTCATGCCACAAATCTTGCTTTATATTTCTCAATGCTGCCATCAGCAGCATGCTTGATTTTATAGAGCCATTTGGAAGTTACCACAGACTTCCCTTTTGGTCGAGGAACAATTTCCCACACATCATTTTTCATAATGGAATTATATTCTTCTGTCATGGCATCAATCCATACCTGATGAGACTCTGCTTCTTTGAATGTAGAAGGTTCTGCATCAATGAGCTTACTCATAAGACTTGAGTATTTCTGGGGCTTCTTGCTTTCTCTGAATGTCCCAGATGGAGCTTTATGCTTCTCTGCTTCTTGCAATATTTCTCTTGCCCAAGTAGGTCTTCTCTTGGAAGGAGGAGCTTCAAGTAGTTCTTCAGTTGGTCTTTCTGGTTCTGAGTAAGCATGAGGTTCATCTTCTTCCTCCCTCTGATTCTCTGCATGAGGAGAGTCTGGAATGTCAGAAAGAGATCCTTCTGGATCTTTTGGAAGCTCTTTGGAGTGGCGGAAAACAACTTCCTCATGAAATATCACATCTCTGCTGATTTCAATGTACCTTTGACCAGGAACATAGATACGGTAAGCTTTTGAATTTTCACTGTACCCAACAAATGTGCCTTTCTTTCCGGAAGGCTCCAGCTTTAATCTCTTTTCCTTTGGCACATGGATGTAGACTGGAGTGCCAAAGATCCTCATGTGGTCAACTGCAGGTTTCCTTCCTGTAAAGACTTCCTCTGGAGTCTTTTCTCCCAAAATGGCATGAGGACTTCTATTTTGAATATAGACAGCTGTACTAGTAGCCTCAACCCATAGAGACAAGGGAAGATCTAGATCACACAACATGGCTTTAGCAGCCTCACAAATTGTTCTGTTCTTCCTTTCTGCCACCCCATTCTGTTGGGGGTTGTAAGGTACAGTTAACTCCCTCTTGATCCCTGCTTCTTGGCAAAAATCATCAAAATCATTTGATTCAAACTCACCTCCATTGTCTTACCTCAAGATGCGAATGTGTCTTCCTGTCTGATTTTCAATCAGTGCCTTGAACTCCTTGAACTTATCAAAAGTTTCACTCTTAGCCTTTAGAAAGTAAATCCAAGATTTACAAGAGTAATCATCAATGAACAGTACATAGTATAAGCAACCACTTAAGGAAGGTGAAGACATAGGTCCACAAATGTCAGAGTGAATCAAATCCAAAATACCTTTTGATCTGCTGTGACTTTTGGAAAAAGATTTCTTGGTATTTTTACCAAAGGCACAACCTTTGCAAATACCACTATGTTCATTAGAAAACTCAGGCATACCTGTAACCATCTTTTGAAGACCAGGGAGAGCCGCATAGTGAAGGTGCCCAAACCTGCGATGCCAAAGTTCACAAGGATTGATGGTGTTGTGAACCAATGCTTGAGTAGAATGCCCAGAGGCCTTGTAAAGGCCTCCCTCTCGAACCCCAATCAATTCTGCTGCATTTAACCTTTCATTCTTTGACCAAAGCAAAACCTTTTTGTCCATGAATATAACTCTGTAGCCTTTGTCTTCTAAGCCAGCAACAGAAAGGAGATTTTTCTTCAAACCTGGAACATATAGTATGTCTTCAATGTGCAACATGGTCCCTGAATCAAGTTGAAATGAGACTGAGCCCACTCCCTCTATTTTGTAGGTGGATTCATCTCCAAGTTGTACTTGAGTGTCAAACTTCTTCTTTCTGTAGCTTGTAAGAGCTTCACGGGAACCTGTCATATGTCTTGAGGCTCCACTGTCCACCAACCAAGAATTTGAGCCGTTGGTGATGGACCCTGCTAGGGCAGAAATCAAATAGTATTCTTTCCTTGAATCTTCTTGCTTGGAAGACCTTGCATTTTTCTTCTTCTTTGGTTCTTCTTCTTCAGCTGTAGATGCTTCAAATTTTCTTTTGGGCCTTCTCTTTGGTAGCCTACAGTCCCTAGCATAATGTCCCATCTTGAAACAATTAAAACATTTAACTTGTGACATATCAAATTGCCTACCTTGTGGCTTATTCTCTTTCTTCTTGGGATGGAAGGGCTTCTTGAATTGCTTCTTAGTTTTAGCTGCTAGTGCAAGGTTCCCTTCTTTAGGACCCTTAGTTCTGCTCTGTACTCTGCCTTCTTCTTCTAAACAGTCATGCCAAAGTCTCTCAAAATCTGGCTGAGTCTCACGCCCACTAACAGAAGCTAAGAAGGTTTCCCAAGAACTTGGAAGACCATCAAAAACTGTTTGTACCAGGTCATCATCATCTACTGTAACCCCAATAGCAGAAAGTTGATCTCTTACCTGAGCAATCTTTGTGAAGAAGGAGGCCACTCCTTCATCCTTTTCCATCTTCAATGTACGAAGTCTATTTTTCAAGACTCTCTTTTGACTGGGTGCTTTCTTCTCATACAAATTTGTCAAGGTGTCAAAACACTCCTTGGCCGTCTTTAGTGGTGTTATGGCAGGCATTATATTTTCCTTGACTGAGTCATATATAATCCTCCTAGCCTTGGCTTGCTTCTTTTTGAATGCTGCCCTTCCTGTGTTTGACGTGGGTTCTTCTACAACATTGATGACCAATTGATCAAGGTCATTTTCTTCCAAGGTGGCCATAATTCTTGCCTTCCATGAATTAAAGTTTGATGAGCCTTCAAGTCTGTCCTCTGGTCTGAAAGAGATAGAAGCAGCCATCTCTTATCTGTCTGTACTGTCCCAAGGTCTATGTAAGACACAGTCAGTTGCCCAAACACTGTGTGTTTTACAAGCAGAGCTCTAATACCATGTTAAAAATTCAAAAATGATAGCAGTAGCAGACTGTAAATATCAAAAAATGCAGAGATAGCTAACTGTAGATAAAAATAGAACAATATGCAATCACAAGAACACAGCTGTTTTACCCTGGGGAAAACCTTTTGAGGTATAAAAACCCCAGCAAAAATATCTTCCTTAAATATGAGATGTCTGAGTTTTACAACAGCAGGCTAAACAAGCCTTTCCAACAATTAGAATTGTTACAATGACCAAGAAGAACCCTGTTGAACTGTAGCTGAAGCAGTCTCAACTTTGTTTCACCAATCCTGCACCTGTCACTGTCTGTTGTGACCTTTTTCAGGGACTGTAAGGGCTGCCAAGAAGTTAGGGACAGACCCTGAATAAAAAACTCAGCTATACTGAACCATGAACCAGTGATAGAACCCAACAGTAATCAGCCAGCAGTAAGATATATAACCTAGCAGTAATCAGCCAGCAGTAAGATGTATAACCCAGCAGTAATCAGCCAACACTAAGATGTATAACCCAGCAGTAATCAGCCAACAGAAAGATATATAACCCAGCAGTAAACAGCCAACAGTAAGATATATAACCCAGCAGTAAACAGCCAGCAGTAAGATGTATAACCCAGCGGTAATCAGCCAACAGTAAGATATATAACCCAGCAGTAAATGATGAGAACCCAAACATCAAATGACACCACTGTACTGTCTTCTTAACACCACTGAACTGTCTTATTGGTACCACCGAACTGTTCTCAGAGCTGTCTTTTAAAGCATACGAAATTTTCTTATTTGAATGATGAGTTTTCACCTTTTATTTATAGTGGAATAAATTCCACTTTTATTTGGGGCCGACCTGTCCTTATTTATATATATATATATATTTTATTATTTATTTTTTTTCTTTTCTCTTAAAAAAAAAGGAATGAGGCCGACCTTCCAATATATATATTTATAACATATATATTTTAATTTTTTCCACATCATCCATCATTATAATTTGTCTTTTCCTCCATTATTGAGTTGACCCAAAAAAAATAAATAAATACATATTTATTTTTCTTCTTCTAGCTGGTGGGTTCATGGACCAAGTCAAGTGGTGCTTGTGTTCTATAATAAATCATCCAGGTGTCCTTCAGGGTCTTCATGTCCACTCCAAGTACATCATCATAGGAAGATATTTAATTTCTTTACTTCACCCATCTGTGGTCAACAAGTCCAAGTGGAGAAGTACACCACTTGCCCAGACCCGGTCTGGGGCTTACAGTGAAATCCTGGTAACTGACCAGGTGCCTCCATTCTCCCAGAGAATGGCTCTCAGCCCCAGGCTGAGCTTCCAGTCCCAGACTGGATTAATATCCTGGTAACTGACCAGGTGCTTCCATTCTCCCAGAGAATGACACTCAGCCCCAGGCTGAGTTCCCAGTCCCAGACTGGGTCAATATCCTGGTAACTGACCAGGTGCCTCCATTCTCCCAGAGAATGGCACTCAGCCCCAGGCTGAGTTCCCAGTCCCAGACTGGGTCAATATCCTGGTAACTGACCAGGTGCCTCCATTCTCCCAGAGAATGGCACTCGATGCTGCTCAGAAAAATCAACATACACATCATCTCTTAGATCTGCTGTGAGGATTTTCACAACCATTCCATCCAAATTCGACCTATGATGCTAAATGTTATGTGTATGAGCCTACCAACTCATCCAAGAATGTTTGCCTTCTCACGGATTCGAAATATCAAGAGAGAGATGCCATGTGGCATTGAAAAATCAAGCTAATGTGGGTCCCACATCCTCCATATGTCTTCAAAACCAATTGCCACCTAGAATTTCTCTTGTATTTATTTATTTATCTCATTTATTAAATATTTATGCCATTCTAATGTTCAAACATCATTTATTATCTCCCTTATCTCAAATCCCAAAGCTTCCACCCCCAACCTAGGAAACTAGTAATTTTCCTCTTTGGCAATTATTTGACCCTTAACATCAATTTGACAAACTCTCATGAATATGGCCAATTGGATTAGGCCATTGTGACCCAATGCAAAATTTGGGACATGACATGAACCCAGTGGACTCCAGCTACCAGCACTAATGCCTAGGTCTCTAATATCAATGATGTGCAATAATAGACAACAAACAACAGGATTTTTAAACTTTGCAAGTTGAGTTGTGGTATCGGGCCATTCCAAGTCATCAACTCCAACCAATGACTCAAGACCAAAAGAGTAACACAATTAGAATTGAAGCAATTATATACCAAGAGGATTTGGAGGATAAATAAGTTCATCCATGTGAATGTTCTAGATTAGAAATGGACCCCTAGGATGAGAACTATAAAGCATCAACTCCACTCTTTAGAGACAAGATCATGGATGAGTTTGAGATGAAGTGCATAGGTTGGCCATAGTTGGAACTTGAACAATGGGCCAATGATCATGGGAAGCAGTTTATAAGCATCAAGAATTGATGATACAAATTGGTAAACTCTGACAAACAATATGCATGATTAGAGGCAGCTTCCAAATAAGGAAACATCAATAATGAGTCTTTTGGAATCAGTTGGCAACAGAAAATAAACATGGAAGCAAAAGTTGTATGGGTCAGATGCAAACTCTTCAAAGGAAATAACTAGTCCATACTAGAGATTAGTACTAAGCATGGAGATGTGTCAGCATAAAATTTCACCACCAGATGCCATGGTTCCGAAAGATTCGAAATTGCTTAAAAAGGCCAATCCAAAGTAAGAAAGTTAATGCACAAGAAAGAGTATAAGAGACACCAATTTATCCATAGGTGCAAGTCCACCAGGTTACAATTTCACTGACCCACCAAGTTGTAATCCACTAAACCATAAATCCACCAAATTGCAATTTCACTGACCCACCAAGCTGTAATCCACTCAGCCATAAATCCACCAAGCTGCAAGTGCATTTGTCCACAAGCCTACCAACACAAACCCACCAGCAATCCATGACAATCAGCAATGGAGCTTCAAAGCTGTCACCGAATATTGCAACCTGGAGTCTAAGATTTGCATTTCCATGGATTGGATCTGGAACAGGTTGAATCCATTACTTGTTTGGAAATGCCTGAGGATCCACTAAGGATGTGTACATGGCCTGCTGAATGCATCTCCCACACATATCCTCCAAAACAGTCATTTTTAAGCCATACAAATAATACTTCTCAACTGGTATAAATAAAGACAATTGCTCTTATTTCCATCAATCCTTCAGCCTTCTTATAATATATACACTGAATGCAGCATTAATTTTAAATGCATTGATAATTGTAGCAATAATCATAATTGCAAGATCAATTGTAGCATTAATTGCAGCATTTATTCAGCGCTAGCAGCAGTATTGGGTCATACAAAAGCAGTTTTGACTAACATTAATTGTGATGAATCTTGAAACATGAATTTTTCTATTCTTCTGGTTGATGTTCTTCTTCAGTGGAATATATGCATATGTGTGTGTTGTTCCCTTCTTTCTGGATCCTAACTTGTCATATTGGTCCATGGATTGGTATCTACTTAACTTTAAAACAAAATTATAAGACTGTAACTGTTGATGTTTGTAGCTACGTGAGGTATCCTAACTAGCTAAGTCGGCCAAGAAATAAACAATAAACAATTATTATGTTGCTCCTAAGACAAGTCAGCCCAGTGAAGTTAGCCAGTCGGCCCGAGTGGAAAAGGTCAGCTCAGAACAAGTATAAATAAAGGTGACGCCCTCCTCATTTGGACATCAAGCAAATTCGCTCAAGGGTCGTAGAAGACTGTTTTCTGGGATTCTTTCTTTGGTATCATCTTTCTATATGATCTCTCGTTCTATATCACCTTTATATCTGATGTACTTGTACTTTGTACTGAATCTCTGAGCAAGAAAGGTTGGCTGGGTTTTTCCCGAGTTTGGGTTTTCCCAGGGTAAACTATTGTGTCTCTTGTGTTTATGTGCATAGTTATTCTTTCAGTGATCCTTATGTGTAGTTAAAGTTGAAAGCAATGAAAATCATACTGCTATATTATTGAAATCTAACAGTAACCATCTATAGTTGAGAAGAAATTGAGAACAACAGTTAGATTGATAGTTGGTAATTGATAATACCATATAAATGTATGTAATACATATATAGTAGGTGGCAAGAGGAAGGTATTATAGCCTGAGAGGAGAAAACATGATATTCCGTTAGGCAATTGGCTTCTAAACTTAATGAAGCAATATGATTGATCCCAATCATGTGGTTTCATTTAACTCATCTGTATGATTGCAATCTGTGTGTGCTGTTAGTTTTTTTTACTGTTATGCAACAATGCACTTGTAACAGTAAACACCAACAGGATTCAATGATAGGTTTGTTGTCGATCAGATCCAATAGGAACAAATGCATGAGGCAAGATAAATCAACAAAGTAATTCTAGTCATAAACCAAATTTCATTATTTTCAATGTGTCATGGGAACAATGCTAATTGCCATATAACATAAGATCTCTAAGAGAGGAAAAACATCATACAAGGCCCTTCCACCCACAGCTTGTAACCCGATTAAAATTGGCTCCATTACCAGAGGAAGAAAAAAGATGGCACCTCATTTCCAACATTCCTCTAGACTCACAGAATGCAAATTTCCTTTCTTCTATAAAATGAAGTGATTTTATTTTCATCCAGACTAACTGGTACAATAACATGTTAAGAGATGTTGCAGACATCTGTGACCTCAAATAAGCCCCTTTACAATTATTTGAGGTTATGAAAATAAAGAATGACCTTGGAAGATGGATAGACCGGTTTGCCAGGCCAAACAGTTCAGTTCTCTTAGATGAATAACATCATTTACACACATGTTGTTAGCTTCTGTTTCTCCTAGAAACTATCTCAGCAGCCCAGGCTTTACCAATATCAGTTTGGAACTTTCCTGCAAGCAGCAAGACGGTAGTAATTGTCAGCACAGTGGAATTTTAAATCATACATTAAACAAACTAATCAAAGAAAGTAACACATTCCAAAATTAAAGTCTTTTCCACACCCAACGCTCAATTCTATTTAATTACTTTTAGCACTGGTGACTCGTCATGTCTGAAGTTTGAACAACCCTTCAATCAAAACATTATAAGTAAGAGACCACTTTCCCATTGAACCAGTATCTATGCTTAAATAGATTTAACCCCCAATATTATGAATGAGTCTTTCACAATTGGAATTATCAATATCATTAGTTTTGACAACACAATGTGCTGCAGCACGGGGTGATATCACAGTAATTTGAAATTAAGACCAAGAAAAACAAATCAAGCAGGTTTACATTCAGAATTGCATGAAAGAAGACTGAACAGACCCACTATTAGGTTGACATAGAGGCATCATATCTTTTAAAGCCCACTCCAAGTTGCAAAGGACAATTCCTTTGACCATGTTTGTAAGAGCTTCTCCTTCAGGAGTACATGTATGACCTAGAGGCCAGTCTAGTTGAGGATTGACCGAAATAAAAAGGTAAAGTGGAAGAAAGGGAACTTACCAAGAGAGGATAAACAATAAATCTGAGGATTAACAAGAATGTAACCATACAAGTTCACAACACGTTTTAGCTGCTGAACAAATTGGGCTAAGCAATTTCTTGGAGGGCTGAAAGAAAAGCTGCAGAATAAGAATAAGCGATAACCAAAAGAACCAGACATTCAAACTTTACCATAAAATGCTATGACTTATTAGTTATTTCGGTATGTAATTTTTTAACCAGGTCAAATGAAACAGCTGTTCAGATACTATCATATCTATGTATTTTCTGCTCCCCTAACAATGTGCTGAAAATATAACAACCTAGCAAACATACTTTGGTATTTTAAAACCTGAGTTGTGACATAGTATTTACTATTTTATTATCACATGGAACAAAAATCCATAATGCCTAACATACTCTACCCAGTCAAATACTCTATTACCCCAAAATTACAAAACCTATCTGTCACTAAACCACAAATCAGCAAGCTCACACAACTACAGGCAACCTATTTCAATGATAGTTGAAATCAATCCCATCTTCAATCTCCAAGTGCAGCCTGATTGTTGAGGCATACTGAGTCAATTTCAATAGAAAGTCATCTAAGATAAAGAACCTTCACATCAGGCGCTTGATGACTAAATGTCACCATTATGTAAATATTGTTCCATTTTAAGCAGCTATGTATACATCTTCACTCTTTTTGTCATCCAAAGACTGGTATCTCTGTATTATCTCTCCACAAACTAGTCATAACTATGCTTTCCATTTTAAGACATTGTTTACACACTATGAATATATACAGAGAGACAGTAAGCCAACTTAAACCTACTGAGTCTGGTAAAGAAGTCTGTACCTGCTGTTGACTGGAAAAACTCATCTAAATTCTTGCCTTGGGCTGCACGAAATACAGAACATTATGTGAGACACTCGCAAGTCACAACACAAGCAAAGTAACATTCCAAACACAAAACCATTCAAAAGGCTCACATGCAACCTTCACTTTGATTCACATTATCAACACTTGGACAAGAAAATTTTACTTTCAAGAGATTTAGAAAGGGTAGATACTATATAACAAGAAAAATTGTCTTTCCAAGAACAAAATTATTTATGCCCCAGTCCTGTAATTCCAACTAAAAATTCATTTGGCACGTGTGAGGGTCTATTTCAAGATGTTTGCAACTTTTTATAAAGTTAATACTCTCTATTGTTAAGTGTATTTAAAGAATTCTTTGAAATTAGAAAGTACAAGAATATTAGTATTAGATGTTGAAACACCATGCAGTATGGGTCTTGAAATAAATTATTTCAAGTTTCAGCATGTGGTTAATTTCTAGACATGGAACATATTTGTTAGTCCAGATTGGGGTTAATTAGATGATCCATGGAGTATGGATCAAAGGACCTGTTATGCCACATTCTGTAGGCATACTTTTGCTTTTTGAGCAAGATACATTCCAGAGTATTGAGACCCTTATTTGCTGCTCTTGGGCCTTGTTATCACACAACTTGTAGTTGCCCCTAGAGGTATCCCATCCGGGACGGTAGAGGAGACAGGCAACTAAAGAGGTGACCCAAGAGATGCCACGGTTCCCAATGCAATGCGGGAGTCACGTCAACCGAGGCACTCTTCACTTTAGGTCAAGGTGTAACTAGACCAAGGGGGAGACCCTATACCCCAATCACAGTTGATTGGACCCAAACAAAGGTTTCTAAGGGTGGATATATGATGAGTTACGGAAACCAATGTAAGGCTAAGTGGACCTAATGGTTAAGGAATGGTTGAAGGTGGTATAATGGATAGTTAGTGTTTCAACTTATGTATGGTTTAGGCCACATGAAGGGGTATGATTACTAGGTATAGTACCTTTGTTTTCACAAGTGGGTATTGTTTTCTTGGGAAGCGTGAAATGGTTATAGGTGGACCCACAAGGTGAAGTTAGGTATGAGGCTGGTACTATAGGTTAGGCATAGGCTAGATCTATAAGTTGGAGTTGGTTTTAGGAATACCCATGTGTTAGATCTAGGGTTTGACACAAATCCCAAGGAGTGCGACTTGCTTGGTGATGGACTAGTGCCTTGTTAAGTGGGCTAATGGGGTCAAGAAGTATGTCAAAGTGTAGATCGGGACACCTAGAAGCCAAGTCAAATAGTTTGGAAGAGATCCAATGGTTGGATCTTACTAGATCTAGGTTTTTTAAGTGATGACCAAAAGTGGACCACAATCCCTTAAAACAAGGAATGCAATCCCCAAGGCGGATCTTGACGAAAGGACAGTATAGACCTAGGTTTCAAGTCATGGGCATTCCAAATCCACGAAAATCTCCAACACCCACTTCCTAGAAGTGGACCAACTCAAAAAATCAAGGGGGTGCGATTTGCTCAAGGAGGGTCCAAAAATGGGTTTTGGTGGACCAAATCAAGTCCAATGGCCAACAAAATGTAGATCCGGGATGTTAGTACCCCGATCTATGTTTCATCAAAGTTTCAAATGAATCCAATGGCTAGATCTTAGTAGATCTAAGTTTTAAGATGCCAAGAAGGTCAAAAGGGGGTTTCAACCCCTTAAAACATGGAGAGATGTCCACAAGGTAGTTTTCACCAAAGTAACGATATGGGTATAGGTTATCCAGTGTCTAGATGTCAAATCAAGTGGGATCTCACCTACCCATGTGCTAGATCTAACCCAACAAGCTTCTCTTAGGAAAATCGATTTGGGTTCAAGAAGGCTTTTTGCATTGAAAAGTGTGTCAAATTTTAGCCAATCACCACCAAACTATAGATCCAACTAGGGGTGGATCCTATAGAGGTGCGTTTTCAATATCTCTTCAATTGCAAGGCTAGATCTAAGTAGATCTGAAAAATACCAAAAACAAGGGTTTTAAATTGATTAGTTTTTTATGATCTAGAAATTATGGAAGATTCAAGGAAGAGAAGATCATACCTCTTGGAACATACCTGGATGAAGAGATGAATGCTAGTTGAGACGAGGATTACTTTGCCAAAGATCAAATGGAGAATTGTTGAAGCCCTCTTGCCAAATCGATTTTTCCAAGCCACATGTATTTCCTTCTAACCTGTCAAGCCAAGGAGCAAAGCATCAATCAGTTTAACAAATTGAAGGTAGATACAAGCAAGAGAGAGAGAAACATAGAATAGTTGACACAAAGGCAAAACTAAGCCTCCCCACCAATTCGCACTTGTCAAAATCGCCCTCTTAACCTGCAAATAAAATATGGCAAATATGCAAGATAGCTACAATAGATCCTCCAGTGCAATGGACAATAGCATTTACAATCGAAACAACCAACATTCACTCCAATCCAAGCATGTACTCCAAAAGATAGAAATTTTATTCCAAGAGCCAAGATCCAAAAATCTCTAGATGAATTTTACAATGAGAGGCTCCCTCCTTAAATAGGATGGGGAGAGAGTACAATCCTAACCACTTTTTACATGAGTGGCTAAGATTAAAAGATCTCAAGATCTAATCAATGGCTAATAATAAATCATAACAATATATCACATGGATCACCCATATAATGATAGCGCCCCCACTAAAAGGTACATAAAGGGGGTGACGTCATCCACTAGAGGAAATATAAGCACCAAAATCCACCTCATGGTGACTAGGACATGACAATATAAGCTCATGGTGGGGCTAGGAGGTATTAATCCTTACTAGCTCATCCCCAAGGCACAATAATATAATAAAATATGTCCAATATAATATAAATGATCAAAACTGTCCTCAGAATCCATGACAGTCAAGCAGTAAATGTCCTCCTGTGATCAATCAGGGCATACCCACATGGTGAAAACTGACTGGAAGGTAGTGATGCCACCCTGGAAGACCTCTGTGAAGACCAAATGCCAAGACCTTGCCTCAATTGCCCAAATCGATTTCCTCAGTGACCACTTTTTCCATTTTTTTAACTGCCTCGGGAACTGTGAAAGTGCCAAAACTGCCTCCTAGGGTGCTAGCGCTGTCCATCTGAGCCCACCAGGCTCTCCGGGAGGGGGGATAAATGGTAATAACAAGTGGCTGGACCACCCCCTCCATCATCAGCACCCTAGGTGAACTGGCCTCTCGGGGCCCCTGCTGCTCAGGCTGGGAAATCAGCCCCAAATCTGGTCAACAAGTGTAAAACTGCATCAATCACTGTCAGAAGTGCCCGGAACTGAAAGATAAGTGTCTCAATGGATCCAGAAGACCCAAATCCACTAGGAATGAGTACTCATACACCCTGGGTTGCCCTAATGGGCCAGCTGTAGGGTCCACCATATATGGACAATGTATAATCTGCTGATCTGAAATAATAATAAACCTGCTGAACTGGATCAAACATCATCTGCATCATATGTCCATCATATGATATCATCATCTAACATGTGGGACCATAAATCATCATCAATAATCATCCATACATGGTCCACATCATCACGGATCCCAAGAATATATAATCAAGGATAAATCACATCAGTAGACTAAGACAATGTTTCTCTAATCATTCCCACAGCTAAGCTCAAAGTATAAATTCCATTCAGTGGCATTAATCAAGTTAACATATTCCGTGGTTATATAAAATTACTTGCACAATAGTTCAAATGACAAACTCACCCATTGGACATGGTCAAACTGCTAGTGAAGGATGAAGGCTAGGAGCAAGGTTGGGCCAACGGTTTGACTTGTCTAACTTAACTCAAAAATACTTTGGACTGGGAGAGGGGGAAGCTACAAACTCTGTGCTGGACAAAAAGAACACGGGGAATGGCTGTGCCTCACAAATGGATAAGTTGTTTAGAGAGTGCTTATTCAACTTAGGCATCATGTCTACATCAAGTTGATCCAAGTTCATTAGGATCATTCAATTTTATTCCATGGCCTTTTTGGCCTACATAACCCTTCGGATTTCAGATGTGCTGAGAAGCACAACTAGTTGCAGCTTGCATCCAGGGCATGTTTTTCATATATTTATACAAGGTCAGCAATTGTTTAGATATAGCTTTTAAGAACTATTGCTTTTTGGACCTTTCTTATACTCTTCGAGGAGTATTTTTAGCTTTTCATTGCTCTTGCCCTTTTTTGTTTCCATGGGCGAATTTATTTAGTTTCCACAGGTAGAACATGAGCTTTCAGTTTTAGCCAACAACATCTCAAGTGACTAGGGGGAGTTCGAGCCAATGCCAAACATCGGGACAACCGACCAGAATGATTTAGGCCTACAATCCAACTCACCAAAGGTAAGTTTTGTCACCAACTCAGAGCCGAGACACTGGATAAACAGGGATGCGGTCCAAACACAAAGGTAGAAAAATGGGGAAGTCCTCGGTATCAAAAAGTCAAATGAGACAAGTCAGGGTTTAAAGTCAAACAGGAAGGTCATGTATGGATGGAGACAAGTGAATATGGAGCCTACACTAGCAGACAACTGGTGTCGAGAAAGACCATATCTATGTAAGGTGAAAAACCAGTGAGTTTTGTTAAATGATCTAAATGTGCAAGCAATTGTCCATTTTATAATTTACAGTTCATTTTAAATAGTTTGCCACATCAGGAATAATATACCAAGCACATGCCATGATCATGACTAAATCAACAAGCTAATAATCCACAGTCAGTGAGAACATATCCATAGACCATACAACATCATCATAATAATAATCATCAAACATCATCTGAAACACTGCTGTAGTACATCTCTAGGCACCGAACTGAAACTGTAATGGGATAAGTGGTCACATCAGTCATCAAATCTGAACTATCAAGGCTCAGCCTTGACACAAGGTCATACATAAATCTGCATAATGCACTGCTCTGATCATGAGTGATCCAAAATATATAGCCATGCTCTGGAAAAATGTAAGCTCTGGAATGTGCAGATATCTGCTGTACAAGAATAGTAGTCCTGCTACTATGGTGTGATAACATCTGGCTCCAGCTGGGACAAGTGCTCTAAGGGAGAGAGCGCTTGAGAACCTCAGAATCTCTGGTCTCGAACTGCTCTGCATCAATCTTCAATCCAGCACTGCACCATCCTTGCTTTCAGCTTTTATCTTGCACCTGTTCCTGCTCTCACAAACACTAGAATACCATCATGGAGCATGTATGGGACAAACATAAAATAAAACTGAACTGAAATCTAATCTAAAGCATAAACTGAAATGCATCAAGATAGAAATATAACTAACATGGCATTATTCATTTGTCATTTTATTTACTGTGCAGGAGGAAAAGAGTAACTTTTTTATCAGGCAATCTCAACTTGCACAGGCAGCCAACAATAGAAATGCTAACTATAATTTCTTAAATGCATGCAGGAGCAGAGACAAGCTTTAGGAAGGAGCAAGACTCAACTCAGGCGGAAAAAGAAAAAGGGGCAATACTCGGCACACAGAAAAAGAAAAATCACACAAATCCTACTGCTCAAGTGAGCTTATTCAGAAGCTACCTACTCTAAACAGGCAAGGCAAGGTGAGGAAGGTCAGGGATGATAATCCCTTAGCTCCCTTTGATTGATAGGGAGTAAGATGCGTTGGCCAGTCCCAGTGGTGAGAAAACACATCTCATCAATGCAGCGCTCAACAGTAAGTGGTCCAACCCAAAAGTCACCTGATCCCCTAGATCGTATATAAAATAAATCATTAGGTATTACAACCTTATCACCAATTTCGAACCTTTGGCAATTTACAGATTGAGGGATGACTTCAATGATATGTTCAGAAATAGGTTGGATATCGGAAGTACTTTGAAGTTGAGGTGTAACTATACTTGAATTCCTATTAGGAGGAATTTCATCAAATCTGGGAGGTCCACCGTCTAAAGGTACAATTACGCTACCAATCAAGACTTCTCTTACAGTTCTCCTAAGAGGACTTTCTACTAGTGGGTGAATCATGTTCTTTGGTGTTTCCCTTATGGTCAAAAGGTCAGTATCAACATCCTCATTCATTTCAGCTTGGGTTAAGGGTGGAGGGCTTTGATTTTCACTATTTCTACTACTACCCTCTCCTGATGGGATAGGAATGGTCATGTTCTCTAAAAATGCCAAATGGTCATCAGGAATGGGGCTATGAACTGTGCTAGGTGTACTTTGATTCCTCATATCCAAAGATGTCGGTGAAGAATAAAGTGTGTCTGTGGAATCAATATCCTCTTCACCACTAGGTAACTCGCTAGGCAAAAGGAAGCTAGGGTAAGATGGAAGCAAATGTGGATGAGTGGGTTCTTCCTGAAAAATGGTTAGATTGTTCAAAGAAAAGTCTTCCCCAGGGGCATCATGGATCAAGGCATGTTCTTGCCAACTCATAGAGTTGTCATTCACTTGCCTTAAAACCCCATCCTCCAAGGACAAATGGGACAAATGATCAGGGACATCAGAGAAGTGATAGCTAACTGGTTCTTCATCATTCCCCTCAGGTGAGGGAAGGTGTGTTCCTTCATTGTTATTTGTCCAAGGAGTGATGTGAGGTAAGCCTTGTCTTCCTCTTTCTGTGTTAAGGTCAACTAGGAAAAGCCACTCATGTACTGTCCTAGGGATATACTCACCCCTTCTAATTTGATCAAAGTTATCCTCCGAAGTGTTTAGCTGAGTAGGAGGTGTAGGTTGGTCAACGTTTGTCCCTACCCTACTGGGTTGGTTCGACACTTCATCCCGAATGGACTGAGGGTCAACCTCAATAATTCTTTCTTCTTCCATGTTAGGATCATCATCATGGCCACCCATGACCATAAAGATGCCCTCAGGTAATAACTCACCCTCACCAAAAGTGTTTCTCACACCATCCTCATAATTCTCAAGATGTCCATCATAAAATGGCTCCCGATACACCCTAACCAAAGACCCATCAGAGTTGGGGATGGTAGCATTGTTGATGAAATTGTCATTGATGCCAACATGGTATTGATGTCATTGATGCCACCATTTTGCTGTGTGGTTCATGGTGAAGGGGCACACTGTATAAAGAAATTACTACCTCAATTCTGTGGAATTAGCTGCCTCAAGTTTGTGGAGATAGTGCACCATTAAACCCAGACATCATGGTCTGTGCTAGCTAGGAAGGGAGGTTGTATCAGTGGAGTTATGTTGCAAGTTTGCTGCCAACTATTGCCATAGTTGAAGTCGATTTCCTGTAGCAGCCTGTCAAGCTTGAAGAGAGAGTTGGCTACAGCAGTGTTATTGGTTCACATGTTGCTCAGGAAAATAATTACAAGTCGGCCCTCAGAATTATATATTCAAGTCGGCTCTATTAAATATTTTTTTTAAGTCGGCTCAGTTTTAAATTACAAGTCGGCCTCTACAAAATTTTGTGATGTCGGCCCTTTTAAAATGATAAATTATCAATGTTAAGTCGGCTCACACTTAAATTGATTTTTTTAATAGAAGGTCGGCCCTTAAAATAAGGAGAAATTCAATATAAATACCCTCACGTTTCTTCATTTTGAGTGTGAAATTTTTGGAGAACTCTGTGTTCTTTCTCTGAGGCAGCCGAGGAAATATTGGAGCAGTTTCAGCGTGGATTATTTTTTTTACTTCAGCGAGGAAATTTTTTTTTGAATGCATGGAAATTTTCTTGGATTCGCTGGACAGAGGCGAAAAGGAGCTGACCTGAACTATAGAGAATTTTTGCAGCAGACTTAGATACTGAGGAAATTTTACGCCTTTATTTTTCTATTGAAGAAAATTCACTGGGTTAATTTTTCTGAAGAATAAAGGTCAATTTCATGACGGTTCCATGGTGCCGTAATTTTTAATGATAAATCTCATGCGAGTTGCTCATGGATGAAAGAAGATAGAGCCTGAAATCTACAGGATCTCAGCAATAGAGTTCTTCTCTCTATCTGGGTATGAATCTTCCTGAGTACGGCTCTTCCAATTATCAATCTTCTTCCGGTAATGAAGTAAAAAGATGCCCTCCGCTCGATCTCATGCATTGAACTTGTTCCAATGTGAAATGTGTGCGGCCCAGCCAAGTTATTAGGGCCTGAAGTCATCTCTGCCTATTTCAATAGAAATTGCACCAGTATGGCCGTGAAATTTATTATGCTGTGATTATCGGACTCCTCTGCGTGGTGTATGGATATACGTGGCTGTGATGATAATTATTTTCTGTTGCCGGCTTAAAATTTGAATGAGGTCAAAGGGCAACGAAGATCAGAGTAACCGGCAAATAAAGAAACCTCCTCGCGATGAAGCCTCTGGAAAGATTAAATTAATGCCTCCGTTTGATGATTGAGGGGTTCATAGTGGTGGCCTTCTGACGTGGTCAGGCCTGTCTGGTTGTTATGCTGGCATTTTTGGTTATGTGGTCCATTTTCGGTGCCACGAGGGTCTGAATTATGGAACACGATATCGGTGTTAAATTGCTATATTGAAATGCTGGATCGTTATAATAGCGTGGGCATGACTGAATCACAAAAGTTGCTGTTGGAAGCCTGCTGCAGAGACCTCTGTATAGTGACAGAGTGCATCCTTTCTTGAGATTGGACTATAGATTAATAGAGGAACGGGTTTCTTTGTAAGTTATAGATCGGACGCATAGATCAGCGCAGATCTTTGGGACTGAGAACAGAATTATAACTTGAACATAGACACAGTTTTTGTTTTTGGGACTGTTTAGGAGCAACAGAGAAGTTTTGTTTAGTTCTTTTAACCAGAATTTGCAGCAGCTCTTCTATAGAGATGTCATTTCTTTCTTTACCAGTATTTTGAAGCAGAGACCCCGCGAAGTGATGAAATGTTGACCCTAGTTTGTTTGCAGCAATGAAGAAGACAAATTGATTAGTAGACTGTGGATTAGCAGTCAAGAGTTGGAGGCCTGAATTTTGCAGCAGCCCTAGCATGGAGTTTACAATCCAATCCTAGCATTGACTGTTGCCTTGGTGATGTATGGTCAGATGGTGATGAGGTCTGCACAGACCCGAATTTGATCTACAGTTTGCACATATCCCGAATTCTTACAGTTTGCACAGATGACATCCAAAGGTTACAGCAGTAGGCAGGCATTTCAATCTCAGACCTCGTGTGTTAGAACTTAGGACTCAGTGTCTTGTGTGCACAGGATTGAGGTGAAGAGGAAGTCTGATAAGACTTGGGAAGCAGTTTAATGCAGAGTTTAAAGAAGCAAACTGTGATGATATGATGATGAACATGTTGATGAAGCCTACCTCTTGATGATACACTGTTTGATGATGAGTGATGAATGCTCTAATGCAAAGTGTTGAAGCAGCAGACAGTTGGCAAGTTTTCTTTGTCCAATATACATCCATTGCTACCTTGTTGAGGATGATGATGATCTCAGACATGTTGATGTCAACAAAGAGCAAGTGTATTGATGAGCAGGTTGACCAGCAGAATGATGAGCAGTGAGCAGCAGAATTTCGGCAGAGTTGATGTGTGCTAAGCAGAGTTGATATGCAGCGTTGATGATGACCAGCAGGGATGAATAGTAGTATGGGCAGAGAAGATGAGCAGCTTTGATGTGTCAGAGATTTCTTGTGTGACAGTGAACTGTATTGTAAAAGCAAGCTTGTCTTGCTTGTGAGGTTAGGATACCTCAACCCCTTCTTAGCAGGGTCTAAGAAAACCAGGCAGGGTCCTGGATTAAGAGTAGGTGCTCTATTTATCAGTAGGAGCTGATTTTGCCTAACGGTTGTAGCCGGACCCAAATAATATAAAAAGATTACAAATTCATATGATGTGGTGCTCTTCTGTGTTGTGGCTCTTGATGGTTTAACTGCTTTTGATTTATGAATGATGATCTGGAAGATGTTTATGAAATGAAATGTTTATGATAGAGTAATGAATTGATGAATTGGTAGCTAACCCTGATAAACTGTGAAAAGTTGCAAAAATTGGCTGCACACTGATTCACCCCCCCTCTCAGTGTTTACAATTGGTATCAGAGCGGGCCTTCGTCACGAGCCTAACAAGCTTGAAGGAGATCCTTAGACACAATGGAAGAAAAGAAAGAGTTATCAAGCAATGATGTCCCTGTACTTGATGTTACAGATTATTTCAGTTGGAGGAGCAAAATGAAGGCTTATCTGAAGAAGTTCGGGATTTGGGAAATTGTCATCAATCCACCCGTTCCATCAAACAAGAAAGGAAAGCCAGCTGCACAGAAGGAGGCGAAGAAGGACAACACTACAGCCTTGAAGTTCCTCATGGATGGACTTCCCAGTTTAGTGAAGGAAAGTGTAGGAGAGGTCACCTCGGCAAAAGACCTATGGTTCAAGCTGGAGAGTGAGTATCAGAAGGCAAGACCAGAACCCGAAAAGACAGATCAGAAATCAGAAGACAAGCCTCCAGAAGAGCTCAATCAAGAAGAGGACTCCAGTAAAGGTATGAACTCTTGTGATTATGATAGCTTGTGTGATGAAATTGAGAAGGTTCTTGCCGATGATGATGAAGCAATGTTGAAAGCTAAACAGAGAATTATAAACTATGTATGCCACATAGATCTCAGAGCTGATTGGTTCTTGAACAAAGTTGATCTTAATCAATCTGATTACAAGATGTTTAGGACAACAACCTTTGATTATATGGATAATCTCCAAAAGCAGAATGTTGAACTAAAGGAGTTGCTCAAGAAACTTAAGCATGAAGGAGTAGGTTGGCTGAAATTGCTGAAGGAAAAGGAAGTAGAAAAGGAACAGCTAAAGATTGATTTGATCGATCTAACCCTAGAACAAAAGAACCATGATAAAGATTCAAAAATATTTGAAGAAGCAAGAGAGGTAAATCATGACTTAAAGACTAAGCTGGAGGAAGCCAAGAGGACAGAAGAAATCTTGAAGAAACAGCTAGAAGATAAGGAGGAAACAGTCCAGAAGCTGGAAATGGAGGTAGTTGGTCTCAGGAAGAAAGGTAAGAAAAATGAAGCCTTGGTCAAGCTCCAGGACAGTTCAATTGTCCTAGATAAGATCTTAGCTTGCCAAAGATCTCCGCTCGACAAAACTGGTCTTGGTTACAAGAAGAACAAAGAAAAACTTGAAGATGTCGCTTGGTCTCTGAAGACTCCTATAGTAGGTCCATCAACGTCCAAAGCTGCTCCCCAAGCACCTGCGCATGACAACAAGGAGTTTGGAAGTTCAAAGATGAAACAAGGAGTTAGGTCTGTCTATCAACACAACTTCATAAAGGAAACAGCTCCAAGACTCCGGTATGAAAGTGGCTTCAATGGTTATTGTTATTGTTGTTCTAACTTTGGTCACAAGGCTATGGATTGTAGGTTCTATGAAAGAAGAAGGGTTGGAAGCCCCAATGTCTCAGTTAGATGTTGGACATGCAATCAAGTCGGACATGTTGCTGCCACATGTCGCACAGTGAGATGCTACTCCTGCAGTGGGTTTGGACACAAAGCACATGAATGTGCTAGTCAAAGAAGTCAACCAAGAAGAAGTAATTCGTACATATCAGCAATAAGATTTGAAGATCAGAAGACAAATGCATACAGTCAGGGATATGCTCAGGCATGGAGAAATGAAGTGGATCAAAGAAGTATTGGAAGTTCCAACAGCTCAGTTAGGTGCTGGTCATGCAACAAATTTGGGCACAAAGCACAAAACTATTGGGATGATATGAGAAGACTAACATATAGCTCAGCCAAGAAAACCAGCAAGGACTATGAAGGAACAGATGCTCAAAGAACAGATGTCAAGAAGCAGGTATGGATGAGGAAGACCGAGCAGTTGCAGATAGGAGAAGCTGATCAGAGCAGAGAGGATGGCTGCCATATGGCAAGCCAAGTGTAAGGTCTCTCAAAGACCTTAACACACCTTGAGTTCATGATATTGTGGAGGATGAACTCAAAGGTAAGTGAAGACCACTCTAAGCAAAACAGGTCCTAGGATCGGATACTCAGTTTGACAAACTCTTTGAAGTGGCATGATGGTATAGTGATAGAGGGAGTAAGAGTAATATTCAGCGATCTCATAAAATCTCTCCAGCTGAAGCAAATGAGGAATTAGAAGAAGAAGAATGTGTATGACAAGTAGCTCTTGAATAGACCCTAAAACTCTGGAGCAGAATTTCATGTCAATATATGATGTATGCTATGATGAAATGATGCATTTCTACACACTAGATTGAATATCCTATAATGATGGAGTTGCATACTATGATGTTGATGATGCGTTGTACACAATAAATGCAAACCCTATGATGATGTTCCAGACCTCGGTGGTGATTTTGGTATCTTAATAATGTGATCAGATTGACAGACCTTTTGATGACAACAGCATAATAATAAGAGCAGGAAATATGAGATCAAACATCCAAGGAAGGCATGAAAATTGATACAATTGTGTGAGGCAAGAAGTGGCATAACAGCAGAATTGATTATGAAGAATGAGACAAGTTGTAGACAGTGACAGTCAAGAAATTGCTTGACAAACGAAATATGGAATGAGCAGCAAACAGATTTATGATACTGCAGAAAATTTTTGGTTAAGACGGCAAAGAGAAGGGGGAGTATGATGATCTGCATGCTTACCTTTTATGAATTTAATCATTCATATAAGTATTGGCAATATAACACTTGTTGTTGGTAGCTGTTTGTATGAGAAAAATAATGTGAAGGCAGCATTCAAATGAGGACGCTGTTTGCAGCATTGTAAGAGTGTCAAAATAAGAAGGAAGTCAAACCATGATAACAAGAAAATCATCTACAGCATGTGAATATGGGCATGCATGATTCCACTGCAGATTTCAAAGGAAGAAAAATTCGGGCATACAATCACAGTGAAGTGAAGATGGAAGACAAAGGGACAGAGATCAAGCATTTTTTGAAGTCAGACAAGACAGAAGATATTCAAGTCTGTTTTGGGATAACTTGAAGTCCCACTTAGCAAATCATCAACAATGAAAAGAAAAGATAAAGTAGCAGTTCAATTTCCAGTATAAAGCATCCATCTCAGAGCTGCTGCCAGAAACTTTAAAGGAGAAATGGTCTACAAGCAAACATAGGCATATTTGAATATTTCAAGCACTTTCACAGCCATAAAAGGAGCAGATTGACAGATGAGTGGCACATCATAGGCACAACAAGAGATAGGGAAGTCGATTTAAAGAAATAATGACAAAGGTTCAAGATTGATGAAAGAGATGCATGATTTTTATATTTAGAAGACATTCTTGCACATGTATTTCAGCCAAGAAATTCAAGAGACAATCATTAGTCATGTATGGATCAAATGAGAAGAGCATCAACAGCCAGTAGAACCAAGCAAGAAACTTTAACAAGGACCATTGTACATCATTGGACAAACTCAGTACCTTAAAGTTCTAAATGGAGAATGTGTTTGAGAAGACCAAAACGAGAAAATTAGGAAAATCCTACAGCATATCAGTTAGGGGGAGCAAATTGGTAGCAAGAACATGATAGATTAGTACAAAGCCTCATCTCTGTTTCACTTTGAAGATTTCAGAGACAGGTATGTGGGCACCCTTTGCCATTGATGCCAAAGGGGGAGAGATGAAGACAAAAGGGGAGCATTCTCATAGGGGGAGCATGAGTTGTTGTCATCAATGACAAAGGGGGAGATTGTTGATGAAATTGTCATTGATGCCAACATGGTATTGATGTCATTGATGCCACCATTTTGCTGTATGGTTCATGGTGAAGGGGCACACTGTATAAAGAAATTACTACCTCAATTCTGTGGAATTAGCTGCCTCAAGTTTGTGGAGATAGTGCACCATTAAACCCAGACATCATGGTCTGTGCTAGCTAGGAAGGGAGGTTGTATCAGTGGAGTTATGTTGCAAGTTTGCTGCCAACTATTGCCATAGTTGAAGTCGATTTCCTGTAGCAGCCTGTCGAGCTTGAAGAGAGAGTTGTCTACAGCAGTGTTATTGGTTCACATGTTGCTCAGGAAAATAATTACAAGTCGGCCCTCAGAATTATATATTCAAGTCGGCTCTATTAAATATTTTTTTTAAGTCGGCTCAGTTTTAAATTACAAGTCGGCCTCTACAAAATTTTGTGATGTCGGCCCTTTTAAAATGATAAATTATCAATGTTAAGTCGGCTCACACTTAAATTGATTTTTTTAATAGAAGGTCGGCCCTTAAACTAAGGAGAAATTCAATATAAATACCCTCACGTTTCTTCATTTTGTGTGAAATTTTTGG
This sequence comes from Larix kaempferi, assembly GCA_027924585.1. NCBI lineage: Eukaryota > Viridiplantae > Streptophyta > Pinopsida > Pinales > Pinaceae > Larix > Larix kaempferi. The sequence continues at coordinate 10,314,087 of BSBM01000147.1, read as the reverse complement.
AGAACTCTGTGTTCTTTCTCTGAGGCAGCCGAGGAAATATTGGAGCAGTTTCAGCGTGGATTATTTTTTTTACTTCAGCGAGGAAATTTTTTTTTGAATGCATGGAAATTTTCTTGGATTCGCTGGACAGAGGCGAAAAGGAGCTGACCTGAACTATAGAGAATTTTTGCAGCAGACTTAGATACTGAGGAAATTTTACGCCTTTATTTTTCTATTGAAGAAAATTCACTGGGTTAATTTTTCTGAAGAATAAAGGTCAATTTCATGACGGTTCCATGGTGCCGTAATTTTTAATGATAAATCTCATGCGAGTTGCTCATGGATGAAAGAAGATAGTGCCTGAAATCTACAGGATCTCAGCAATAGAGTTCTTCTCTCTATCTGGGTATGAATCTTCCTGAGTACGGCTCTTCCAATTATCAATCTTCTTCCGGTAATGAAGTAAAAAGATGCCCTCTGCTCGATCTCATGCATTGAACTTGTTCCAATGTGAAATGTGTGCGGCCCAGCCAAGTTATTAGGGCCTGAAGTCATCTCTGCCTATTTCAATAGAAATTGCACCAGTATGGCCGTGAAATTTATTATGCTGTGATTATCGGACTCCTCTGCGTGGTGTATGGATATACGTGGCTGTGATGATAATTATTTTCTGTTGCCGGCTTAAAATTTGAATGAGGTCAAAGGGCAACGAAGATCAGAGTAACCGGCAAATAAAGAAACCTCCTCGCGGTGAAGCCTCTGGAAAGATTAAATTAATGCCTCCGTTTGATGATTGAGGGGTTCATAGTGGTGGCCTTCTGACGTGGTCAGGCCTGTCTGGTTGTTATGCTGGCATTTTTGGTTATGTGGTCCATTTTCGGTGCCACGAGGGTCTGAATTATGGAACACGATATCGGTGTTAAATTGCTATATTGAAATGCTGGATCGTTATAATAGCGTGGGCATGACTGAATCACAAAAGTTGCTGTTGGAAGCCTGCTGCAGAGACCTCTGTATAGTGACAGAGTGCATCCTTTCTTGAGATTGGACTATAGATTAATAGAGGAACGGGTTTCTTTGTAAGTTATAGATCGGATGCATAGATCAGCGCAGATCTTTGGGACTGAGAACAGAATTATAACTTGAACATAGACACAGTTTTTGTTTTTGGGACTGTTTAGGAGCAACAGAGAAGTTTTGTTTAGTTCTTTTAACCAGAATTTGCAGCAGCTCTTCTATAGAGATGTCATTTCTTTCTTTACCAGTATTTTGAAGCAGAGACCCCGCGAAGTGATGAAATGTTGACCCTAGTTTGTTTGCAGCAATGAAGAAGACAAATTGATTAGTAGACTGTGGATTAGCAGTCAAGAGTTGGAGGCCTGAATTTTGCAGCAGCCCTAGCATGGAGTTTACAATCCAATCCTAGCATTGACTGTTGCCTTGGTGATGTATGGTCAGATGGTGATGAGGTCTGCACAGACCCGAATTTGATCTACAGTTTGCACATATCCCGAATTCTTACAGTATGCACAGATGACATCCAAAGGTTACAGCAGTAGGCAGGCATTTCAATCTCAGACCTCGTGTGTTAGAACTTAGGACTCAGTGTCTTGTGTGCACAGGATTGAGGTGAAGAGGAAGTCTGATAAGACTTGGGAAGCAGTTTAATGCAGAGTTTAAAGAAGCAAACTGTGATGATATGATGATGAACATGTTGATGAAGCCTACCTCTTGATGATACACTGTTTGATGATGAGTGATGAATGCTCTAATGCAAAGTGTTGAAGCAGCAGACAGTTGGCAAGTTTTCTTTGTCCAATATACATCCATTGCTACCTTGTTGAGGATGATGATGATCTCAGACATGTTGATGTCAACAAAGAGCAAGTGTATTGATGAGCAGGTTGACCAGCAGAATGATGAGCAGTGAGCAGCAGAATTTCGGCAGAGTTGATGTGTGCTAAGCAGAGTTGATATGCAGCGTTGATGATGACCAGCAGGGATGAATAGTAGTATGGGCAGAGAAGATGAGCAGCTTTGATGTGTCAGAGATTTCTTGTGTGACAGTGAACTGTATTGTAAAAGCAAGCTTGTCTTGCTTGTGAGGTTAGGATACCTCAACCCCTTCTTAGCAGGGTCTAAGAAAACCAGGCAGGGTCCTGGATTAAGAGTAGGTGCTCTATTTATCAGTAGGAGCTGATTTTGCCTAACGGTTGTAGCCGGACCCAAATAATATAAAAAGATTACAAATTCATATGATGTGGTGCTCTTCTGTGTTGTGGCTCTTGATGGTTTAACTGCTTTTGATTTATGAATGATGATCTGGAAGATGTTTATGAAATGAAATGTTTATGATAGAGTAATGAATTGATGAATTGGTAGCTAACCCTGATAAACTGTGAAAAGTTGCAAAAATTGGCTGCACATTGATTCACCCCCCCTCTCAGTGTTTACAAGCATATGATAAGTCCATCTGAAGATGTCCCCCTAGCCCAGCGGACCACTTTCTACAAAGGAGCATGCCATAAGCTGGAGGGAGATCTATAACTACTATATCCATAAGCATGGATATGTTGGGGCATGAAAACAGGTCAGCTCTCAGGTTTTTGATCAAGCCAAAGACTTTAACTGGTTTAGAGTCAATCCCACAAACGTTCCCATAAGGTCTAGTTATTTTTAATCCCATGGCTTCCATGACTTGTAAAGGCATCACATTCATGGAGGCACCAGAATCCAACATACAGTTATGAAGAAGGATATCACCTATGCGTAGTGTAAGGTAAAATGGTTGGTGACCCCCATTCTTCCTCTCATATAGGGCAGTTTGGATGTTAATGGGAGGGTCATCCTCTTCATCAACCACATCACAAGGTGCTGGGTTTTGAGAAGATGAATCCTCACCACTACTCGTGGCAGTCTCAGGGATACTCTCGAAAAACTCTACCACTTGCTCCTTTATCGAAGGGATTTTCATTAGCTCAGTGAGTGGAATTTTATGCATAACTTTGTCTAACTCTCTTTCGATGTTGATATCAAAGTCATACTCAGGCAAAGGGGAAGGCTCACTCACTGGACTAGGCAGCTCTTTGTTTTTCTTTTCACTAAAAGGCATAGGCTTTTGACCATCCTTTCTTCGTTGATAGGTTTTATAGGGAGTTTGATCTTGCTCAGTAGCATAGATGGGACCACTAGGGTTGGTTTCTTCTATGGTGTCTTCTTCATGATCAATCAAGATTCTTCCAAAGTCTTTGTCAAACTTTAAGTTATCAACCCAATTAATGTTCTTTGGAGAATCCGGAGTATCATCACCATGGGTGGTATACTCAGGATCTTCCAACTTTTGCTCTTCAGACCAGTTTATGATAGGAGGTTCTTGGTTCATAGGGTTTCTTCTATCACCTTCATTTGGTTTCCTTTGTTGATTCCAGTAAGGTTTAGGACCATAGGGCTGCCTATATCTATCTCCCTCTCTGTTCTTGGCTAGGTCCCTAGTTAGGAGAGTTAAGTTTTTCATCATTTCATGCATACTCTCCATCATTTCATTGGGATCTTTGCTAGGTTCCTTACTCTTTTTAAACTTAGGCTCAGATCTGGAGGAAGAAGGTCCACTAATTAGGTCAAAGAAGTTTTGTTTTCCCATGGAGGCAGCATTTGCCTCAGCTTTCTTGGCATTGTCTTGGGCTATTTTCAAACTACTAGGGTCTTTGTCTTTTAGATGGTAACCCAAGTAACCTTCATAGGCATTAAGGTAATGGATCAAGATGGCTTAGTCAAGGGGCCTTATGTTACTTGGGATGTTAGCAACAGTCTTATCAAAACGTTGGTTAAACTCATGGACAGACTCATTCTCCTTCTTTTTGATGTCAAAAAGTTGGTGTAAAAGGAAACGCCCATCTAACTTGACTGACCACTCTTGCTTGAGTTTATCAGTGAATACATCATACCCATTGATTGATGATGCAGGCAAGCGGTCAAACCATTTGCGAGCATCACCCTCCAAGGATGCAAAGAGACCCCTAATAAACACATCCTCTTTTTCAGCCCCATAAGCTTCCATATGAGCCCAAACATTGTCTATGTGGTCTTCAATAGAGGTGGCACAGTTGCCATTGAATTTTGGAATCTTTTCAAAGTACTTGTCTGGCATACTATGGGGAGCGCCCAAGATCTGAGAAAAATCTAAGGGAGAAGCCCTAGACTTATGACCAAAAGCACGAGCAACCGGAGGATTGTTTTGGTTGTTGATACCAGAGTTTGACTAACCTTGTCCTGCCATTGGATTAACTGGGATTGAACTAGAGTTATGATTAGGAGATAAAGGAGGAACCGGATTGAACAAAGGGGATCCTAAGACACGGTTTGGAGAACCCGAGTTAACAAGTTTCCACAAGAAATTAGTTGATTGGGCTTTAGCATCTCTTTTGTGATATGTGAGTAGGGTTCCTTCCAATTGATTTGGGTTTGATTTACTTCGTGTGTTGTAAGGATGACTATGAGCTCGCTCCTCAGCGGAGTCACGATTAGCAGTCGCCAGGTAGATTTTTTAGGCTCTACTACCAAGAGATATGTCGTTTAAAGTGCAGAGAGATAGTGAGACACAAAGGTGTGTTGAACCAAGGTAGGCCCCTACCTCCCCGGCAACGGCGCCAAAAATGTTATCACACAACTTGTAGTTGCCCCTAGAGGTATCCCATCCGGGACGGTAGAGGAGACAGGCAACTAAAGAGGTGACCCAAGAGATGCCACGGTTCCCAATGCAATGCGGGAGTCACGTCAATCGAGGCACTCTTCGCTTTAGGTCAAGGTGTAACTAGACCAAGGGGGAGACCCTATACCCCAATCACAATTGATTGGACCCAAACAAAGGTTTCTAAGGGTGGATATATGATGAGTTACGGAAACCAATGTAAGGCTAAGTGGACCTAATGGTTAAGGAATGGTTGAAGGTGGTATAATGGATAGTTAGTGTTTCAACTTATGTATGGTTTAGGCCACATGAAGGGGTATGATTACTAGGTATAGTACCATGTGTTTTCACAAGTGGGTATTGTTTTCTTGGGAAGCGTGAAATGGTTATAGGTGGACCCACAAGGTGAAGTTAGGTATGAGGTTGGTACTATAGGTTAGGCATAGGCTAGATCTATAAGTTGGAGTTGGTTTTAGGAATACCCATGTGTTAGATCTAGGGTTTGACACAAATCCCAAGGAGTGCGACTTGCTTGGTGATGGACTAGTGCCTTGTTAAGTGGGCTAATGGGGTCAAGAAGTATGTCAAAGTGTAGATCGGGACACCTAGAAGCCAAGTCAAATGGTTTGGAAGAGATCCAATGGTTGGATCTTACTAGATCTAGGTTTTTTAAGTGATGACCAAAAGTGGACCACAATCCCTTAAAACAAGGAATGCAATCCCCAAGGCGGATCTTGACGAAAGGACAGTATAGACCTAGGTTTCAAGTCATGGGCATTCCAAATCCACGAAAATCTCCAACACCCACTTCCTAGAAGTGGACCAACTCAAAAAATCAAGGGGGTGCGATTTGCTCAAGGAGGGTCCAAAAATGGGTTTTGGTGGACCAAATCAAGTCCAATGGCCAACAAAATGTAGATCCGGGATGTTAGTACCCCGATCTATGTTTCATCAAAGTTTCAAGTGAATCCAATGGCTAGATCTTAGTAGATCTAAGTTTTAAGATGCCAAGAAGGTCAAAAGGGGGTTTCAACCTCTTAAAACATGGAGAGATGTCCACAAGGTAGTTTTCACCAAAGTAACGATATGGGTATAGGTTATCCAGTGTCTAGATGTCAAATCAAGTGGGATCTCACCTACCCATGTGCTAGATCTAACCCAACAAGCTTCTCTTAGGAAAATCGATTTGGGTTCAAGAAGGCTTTTTGCATTGAAAAGTGTGTCAAATTTTAGCCAATCACCACCAAACTATAGATCCAACTAGGGGTGGATCCTATAGAGGTGCGTTTTCAATATCTCTTCAATTGCAAGGCTAGATCTAAGTAGATCTGAAAAATACCAAAAACAAGGGTTTTAAATTGATTAGTTTTTTATGATCTAGAAATTATGGAAGATTCAAGGAAGAGAAGATCATACCTCTTGGAACATACCTGGATGAAGAGATGAATCCTAGTTGAGACGAGGATTACTTTGCCAAAGATCAAATGGAGAATTGTTGAAGCCCTCTTGCCAAATCGATTTTTCCAAGCCACATGTATTTCCTTCTAACCTGTCAAGCCAAGGAGCAAAGCATCAATCAGTTTAACAAATTGAAGGTAGATACATAGAATAGTTGACACAAAGGCAAAACTACTCCCTGTCAAACCCAAAACGACTTCTTCCAAGCTTGAAGGGCAAGCCTCCCCACCAATTCGCACTTGTCAAAATCGCCCTCTTAACCTGCAAATAAAATATGGCAAATATGCAAGATAGCTACAATAGATCCTCCAGTGCAATGGACAATAGCATTTACAATCGAAACAACCAACATTCACTCCAATCCAAGCATGTACTCCAAAAGATAGAAATTTTATTCCAAGAGCCAAGATCCAAAAATCTCTAGATGAATTTTACAATGAGAGGCTCCCTCCTTAAATAGGATGGGGAGAGAGTACAATCCTAACCACTTTTTACATGAGTGGCTAAGATTAAAAGATCTCAAGATCTAATCAATGGCTAATAATAAATCATAACAATATATCACATGGATCACCCATATAATGATAGCGCCCCCACTAAAAGGTACATAAAGGGGGTGACGTCATCCACTAGAGGAAATATAAGCACCAAAATCCACCTCATGGTGACTAGGACATGACAATATAAGCTCATGGTGGGGCTAGGAGGTATTAATCCTTACTAGCTCATCCCCAAGGCACAATAATATAATAAAATATGTCCAATATAATATAAATGATCAAAACTGTCCTCAGAATCCATGACAGTCAAGCAATAAATGTCCTCCTGTGATCAATCAGGGCATACCCACATGGTGAAAACTGACTGGAAGGTAGTGATGCCACCCTGGAAGACCTCTGTGAAGACCAAATGCCAAGACCTTGCCTCAATTGCCCAAATCGATTTCCTCAGTGACCACTTTTTCCATTTTTTTAACTGCCTCGGGAACTGTGAAAGTGCCAAAACTGCCTCCTAGGGTGCTAGCGCTGTCCATCTGAGCCCACCAGGCTCTCCGGGAGGGGGGATAAATGGTAATAACAAGTGGCTGGACCACCCCCTCCATCATCAGCGCCCTAGGTGAACTGGCCTCTCGGGGCCCCTGCTGCTCAGGCTGGGAAATCAGCCCCAAATCTGGTCAACAAGTGTAAAACTGCATCAATCACTGTCAGAAGTGCCCGGAACTGAAAGATAAGTGTCTCAATGGATCCAGAAGACCCAAATCCACTAGGAATGAGTACTCATACACCCTGGGTTGCCCTAATGGGCCAGCTGTAGGGTCCACCATATATGGACAATGTATAATCTGCTGATCTGAAATAATAATAAACCTGCTGAACTGGATCAAACATCATCTGCATCATATGTCCATCATATGATATCATCATCTAACATGTGGGACCATAAATCATCATCAATAATCATCCATACATGGTCCACATCATCAGGGATCCCAAGAATATATAATCAAGGATAAATCACATCAGTAGACTAAGACAATGTTTCTCTAATCATTCCCACAGCTAAGCTCAAAGTATAAATTCCATTCAGTGGCATTAATCAAGTTAACATATTCCGTGGTTATATAAAATTACTTGCACAATAGTTCAAATGACAAACTCACCCATTGGACATGGTCAAACTGCTAGTGAAGGATGAAGGCTAGGAGCAAGGTTGGGCCAACGGTTTGACTTGTCTAACTTAACTCAAAAATACTTTGGACTGGGAGAGGGGGAAGCTACAAACTCTGTGCTGGACAAAAAGAACACGGGGAATGGCTGTGCCTCACAAATGGATAAGTTGTTTAGAGAGTGCTTATTCAACTTAGGCATCATGTCTACATCAAGTTGATCCAGGTTCATTAGGATCATTCAATTTTATTCCATGGCCTTTTTGGCCTACATAACCCTTCGGATTTCAGATGTGCTGAGAAGCACAACTAGTTGCAGCTTGCATCCAAGGCATGTTTTTCATATATTTATACAAGGTCAGCAATTGTTTAGATATAGCTTTTAAGAACTATTGCTTTTTGGACCTTTCTTATACTCTTCGAGGAGTATTTTTAGCTTTTCATTGCTCTTGCCCTTTTTTGTTTCCATGGGCGAATTTATTTAGTTTCCACAGGTAGAACATGAGCTTTCAGTTTTAGCCAACAACATCTCAAGTGACTAGGGGGAGTTCGAGCCAATGCCAAACATCGGGACAACCGACCAGAATGATTTAGGCCTACAATCCAACTCACCAAAGGTAAGTTTTGTCACCAACTCAGAGCCGAGACACTGGATAAACAGGGATGCGGTCCAAACACAGAGGTAGAAAAATGGGGAAGTCCTCGGTATCAAAAAGTCAAATGAGACAAGTCAGGGTTTAAAGTCAAACAGGAAGGTCATGTATGGATGGAGACAAGTGAATATGGAGCCTACACTAGCAGACAACTGGTGTCGGGAAAGACCATATCTATGTAAGGTGAAAAACCAGTGAGTTTTGTTAAATGATCTAAATGTGCAAGCAATTGTCCATTTTATAATTTACAGTTCATTTTAAATAGTTTGCCACATCAGGAATAATATACCAAGCACATGCCATGATCATGACTAAATCAACAAGCTAATAATCCACAGTCAGTGAGAACATATCCATAGACCATACAACATCATAATAATAATCATCAAACATCATCTGAAACACTGCTGTAGTACATCTCTAGGCACTGAACTGAAACTGTAATGGGATAAGTGGTCACATCAGTCATCAAATCTGAACTATCAAGGCTCAGCCTTGACACAAGGTCATACATAAATCTGCATAATGCACTGCTCTGATCATGAGTGATCCAAAATATATAGCCATGCTCTGGAAAAATGTAAGCTCTGGAATGTGCAGATATCTGCTGTACAAGAATAGTAGTCCTGCTACTATGGTGTGATAACAGGCCTCCCCTTTGATGTGATGTAATGTGATGATCAGATATATGCCAATGTTTATACTACTATGCCTTGCCATGACGACATATTTTATGATGATGTACTATATGCTGCTATTGCCATAGTTGATGTAATGATTATCTGATGAGTATAGTTAGTAGTATCACACTTTCAAGTTGACGAGGGTAGTAGATTCCTGATTTACTTCTATACCATTGAGCCTAGATAATCCTGGGTATTTTGAAAGGATTTAACCCCCTTCTTTGGGTCCACCTAATGGCCATTCATCCATCATCCATTCCATTCCATACTTTGGTCTGGATCCCTTGGTCTAAGATTGATAAGTTCAGCTCTTGATCTCCCCTTTGTGACTCCTTCACCATGAAGGCCTCCCAATTTTCCTTGTGTCTCGAGCGTGTTTGTGTTGCAAAGATCATTTTGACAGTATACGAGGCTCACTTGTAAAACCCTGGGGCTTGCTATCAAGGGGGGTGAATTGCCATGGAGCAATGTTCCTTCCTAGACTTGAAGCATGAAAATATTTTCCTTTCCTATGCCTCAAAAAGGGCATGAAAAATAAAGCTCCCAATCCAAGAATCCTTGTATCTGCAAAGTCAAAGCAAATTGAAGACCAAGTCAAAGATGCAAATCAAACAAAGAAAGAAAGAAGCAACTAGAAAACTTGCTAATGGGCCTCCAAAGACAATCAAAGGCCAAGGTCTCTAGAAAGAAAGAAGTACAAGAAAGAGTCCAAGAAGCAAATGAAAACTAGTCCAAGATGACAAGTCCTAGAAGGAGCTAAATTGAAGTCAAAGTCAAAAAGGGAGAAAGTCTGATTGTCAAGGTTAAGGGGGATTACCTCATTACACATCACCCATTTGTGAGACACTTCCCTATTGTTTGCCTTGTTGGAAAAGTTAACAAGGAAAAGTGTTGGACTCTTAACCTTGCTTCATGCAGAAGCAAAACTCTTTTTTTAAGTTTGCATGCATTTTTAATGCGGAAGTGTAATTTTGCATGTAACCCTAAAAAGGTAATCAAGCGAGAAAAAGAGTTGAGAAGGCAAAAAGGGGTGCATTAGGTATTTGTGAGAAGCAAATCAAGTCGAGAAGACAAGAGAGGCTCAGTGCATGAGCAAGGGTGCGCATTCTTGAGAAGAGAGGGCGCATTTTCTTGTAGAGGGAGGAGGCAAACCTAAGGAGAGATTGAGCACACTTCTTCTGAGGTTGAGAGGAGATTCATTGGAGGCTAAGATTGCTTCTGAGAGAGATTGGATTCATCAGTTGAGAGCTCAGAGATTGAGAAGACAAAGAGGGGGCGCATTTCTGTGGAGGAGGCACACTTCACTTGAGGAGGGCGAGCTCAAAGATTGAGTTCATTAGACAGAGAGAGGGCAATCATTGAGAAGGTGATTCAGTAGCTATGAGGTGTGAAGCCTAAGCTAGATAGCAGACTCAGAGAGGGGGCACATTCAGAGAAAGGGGTGCATTTCCCAGTCCTCCAGTAGAGATCGAACTTGAGCATCAGAGCCATAGGCTCAGAGATAAGTTTGTGTTGGAAGTTTTCTGTTGTATCTCATTGTAACTACTTGAGATAATAAAAGCTATTATACTCTCTTATTGGTTTTCCCGCAAGGGTTTTTCCAGGGTCACATTGACCAAAAATATCTATGTCATTTATGTGTGTGTGTATTGCTGGTTTAGAAGAGTAAATGATCTCATGTGTTGATGGCCAAAGTTGTCATTGATGACAACACATTAATGACAAAGGTCAAAGTGATGATATGGCAAGGACAAGGACAAAAGCAAAGGTCAATAACATGACATGGATTGATGAAAATAAGACATGGTAGATGACTTGACAAAGGACAAAGCACAAGGTGGACAAGGCAATGACACAAGACAAAGGACAAGAAGGACATGACAATGCATGGAGGACAAAGACTAATGACAAAGGTCAAAGTGATGACATGGCAAAGACTTGACTGGACATGGATGACATGGCAAGCAATGAGGACAAGAAACAGCATGACAAAGTGTTGATGACTTGACAAAGGAGCATGACAAGGCAGCAAACATTGATGACAAGGCACAAATGAGTAACAAGGTTGAAGGCAAGCAAGCATTTAAGACTTAGGCAAGCAAAACATGGAGGATAAATGTTGAAGTAATGACAAGGCAGCAAGCACGGATAAACATTAGATTGATGACATGGCAGCAGGTATGACAAGGTTGATGTATGCCAAGTGGCAAGCATAACATGGCAGGTGTTGATGAGAAGGATCCATACTAGCATACCCTAGAGCAGCCTGCGGGCATTTACAGGCAGCCTTGCGGGCATTTCTACACTAGCTTGTGGGCATTTCTTTGAAGACCCTTGAGAGCATCTCAAGGAGTGGCTGTGGGCATCTTTTGAAGCCCTCTGCGGGCATAAGTTTGAAGACAGCTGCAGGAATTTCTTTAGCCCTTTGCGGGCATTTCACAAAGGCTGTGCAGGCATTTATCTAAGCCCTTACGGGCATATCTTAGAATCCCTTGCGAGCATTTCTAAAGTTACCTTGCGGGCATTTTATTGTGGACTTGCGGGCATTTCAAGAGCTCAGTGCGGGCATAACAAGAGGACAAATTAATGGCATCCATAGGAGCCCTTGCGGGCATCACTAGGAGCAAATGAGGACCCTCCTACGGGCATTTCTTGACCTCCCTGCGGGCATGTGGAAGACATGAAAGAGAGCCCCTACGGGCATAATGTGGACCCCCCCTGCGGGCATTTCAAGATGGATAGAAGGAGCTGCTGTGGGCATTTTTTTATGGGCCATGCGGGCATATTAAAATAACCCTTGCGGGCATATGAAGACATGTGGAGAAGGCCCCTTACGGGCATTTCAATAAGCCCCTGCGGGCATTTTATGGGAGCTACAAGGAGCCACTTGCGGGCATAAATAGAGCCCCTTGAGAGCATTTCTAAAGTGTATTGCGGGCATATGTTAAAGGGCAGTGGATGATGTGGAAAAGAAGACATAAAGAAATAAATATATACATATATATTTTGGATGAGGATAACATGGAAAGAATAAATCATTTTTTATTTATTTGAATTAATTAATGATAAATAAAAATAAAAGGACAAGTCGGCCCCTTAAATTGATGGTGAAGAAAAGTATAAATAGAGGACAAGTTTTATTTTTGAGGGGGGAATTTTGTGAAGAACTCATGGAGGTGAAAAAGGAGCTCTGTTTTGGGGTCTGATTTTCAAGGTATTGATGCAGCAGCAGTACCAGATGACAGAAGAATTCTGATCCTTGTCTTTTGAAGGTTGCTAATTGATGATATGTGTACATGATGGGTTGATCCGAAGTTGCTGCAAGATTGAAGACATGGACAGATGAATAAATATATGCTGGTAAATTGAATATGCTTCGATAGCAGTATTGGAAGTTGGTTATCGATTAGTTGATGATGGTGATGATGAGCTTATGGATAGAATGCCGATGGACAGATTGAAGATGTGCTTATGTTATGATGATGTGATGCTCAGATGACATGATATATGACAGCTTGATGACAGTGATTGAAGTGGACAGTATTGACAGAACAGTGACAAGTTGTTGACAGTGATTTGTTGATTGTATGACAGTTGGGTTAATGTGGTATGACAGTGATTGTTGTTGACTGTGATATGTATCTGTGACATGAGTGTGTGAACTGAAGTGTAAATGCAAGCTAGTCTTGCATCTGAGGTTTGGATACCTCAATTCTTCTTAGTTGGATCTAAGAAAACCAGGCTAGGCCCTGGAATAGGAGTTGGTGCTCTTCTTATCAGTTGGTGTTGACATACCCTAACGGTTGTAGCCGATCCAATCAAATATAAAAAGATTACAAAGATTATTCTGTGTTGTGTTCTCTTGTGTTGTGGTGCTTGTTTTGGCATAATGATTTAATTGATAACATGCTTATTGTTAAATATTGTAACTTCTAAGAATATTATAATTTGTACATTATTATTCCGGAGATGTTTCATCCCTCCGAGGTAACCCTATCATGTATCCGGAGATGATTATTCCTCCGAGGGTTTGTGGAAACTAGGGTTATTAGACCCACAATGTGGGGGTCGGCCCTGAACTTATATTTTAGGGGTTATTAGACTTCTCCAGGAGAGGTCGGCCCCATTAGGTATTTTGGTCAGTCGGGAGTTAGTATAAATAGAGGAGGTGAACTCCTCATTAGACGCACTTGTACAACTCAGAAAAGTAGCGCACTAGTCTGAGAGATCTGCTAAGGAGAAAGAGAAGGAGGGAGCACATCTTGTATTTTGGTTGATCATCTTATTGAAGAAAGCTTTGCTGGGTTTTCTACCCCATGAGGGTTTCCCAGGATAAATTCTGTGTCTATCTTGTGATTATATTTCTTTCAGTGATCTTGCTAGTCTATTTGGTTTAAACTTAACATGGTATCAGAGCTAGCCTGAATAGGACATCTTTCACAAGGTAAGAATATCTCTCTCTCTCTCTCCGGTGAAAATTAGGGTTTCAGCAAAAAGTTGGTATTGTTAATTTCTGATTACATGGCTGGATAGCCCTTCTCAAAACCAATCTTTTGAGCCCTAGATCGAACTTTTTGGTTGGGTAGAACTCCGGGAAAGTCAAACCCTAGTTCTACCAAAAGTGCAATAAACCAAAAATTGGTTTCAGCAAAAAGTTGGTATTGTTAATTTCTGATTACATGGCTGGATAACCCTTCTCAAAACCAATCTTTTGAGCCCTAGATTGAACTTTTTGGTTGGGTAGAACTCCGGGAAAGTCAAACCCTAGTTTTACCAAAAGTGCGATAAAATTATGTCCTAGGATCCGGAAAAGTAAAAAGGTTAAAGTTTCCTGGTAAGTACTATTCTATATCTTGTCTCTTGGACTCCCCCAGGAGAAGATGGCTCCAAGCACTAAGCTTGAAGACAAGTTAGAAGGCATAGAGAATTTCCGGGCATGGAAATACAGAATTGGTCTCATTCTTGAAGAGAATGATCTTGCTCAATACATCAAGGATGAAGTTGCAGAACCTGAAGGAGATGAAGCCAAAGAGAAGCACAGAAAGGATTTGATTAGGGCAAAGAGAATCATAGCTGATTCCATCAAGGACCACTTGATTCCCTAAGTGGCTTCCAAGAAAACTCCAAAGGAGATGTATGATGCCCTAGTAAGAATATATGAGGGAAAGAACATCAATAGGAAGATGAACCTAAGAACTCAGTTGAAGAGTACCAAGATGAACAAAGGGGAATCCATTCAGGACTACTTTTCAAGGGTCTCCCAAATCAAGGAGCAACTAGATGCCATTGGTGATACTCTTGATGAAGATGAACTTGTAATGACTGCTCTAAATGGTCTCACCAGATCTTGGGAGTCATTCATACAAACTATGTGTGCCAGAAAAGAAAGTATGAAGTTTGATGTAATGTGGGAAGATTGTATTCAAGAAGAGGCTAGAGTAGCCAATAGAGAAGCGCTCCTCAAGGAGGATGACCAAGCCTTGGCCACTCACACCAAAAGAAGAAGAATGGGTCACTTCAAGAAAATTGACCACAAAGGATCTCAACACTTCTCTAAATTCAAAAGGAATAGAGGACCCAATCCAGGAAGAGATCTCTCCATAGTCCAATGTTACAGTTGTTTTAAACTAGGACACATTACCAAATTTTGTCCTTCACAAAAGAAGAAGAGACTTGTACACAGAAGACATCATGCACACATGGCAGAAGATGATAGTGAAGAAGAAGAGGAAAAGCCTAGAAGGAAAAGATCTAAAATAAAGAAAGAAGATCCAGAAGAATATGTCTTATTCTTTGCACTCTCTAGATCTGTATCCCCTGGAGAAGATACATGGCTCATTGACAGTGGTGCATCTAAGCACATGACAGGTCAAAGAAAGACTTTCTCAAATCTTGAAGAAAAGTCTTCTTCTCAAAAGGTATCTCTAGGAGATGACTACCAATATCCTATCAAAGGAATTGGTGAAACAAGCTACAAGCTAGATTCTGGAACACCCTTGAAGATGAAAGAAATTTTATATGTGCCAGGTTTGAAAAAGAACCTACTATCTATCTCAGCACTAGATAAGAAAGGTTTTAGAGTTGCCTTCATAGATGGTCAAGTACTTATGTGGCCCAAAGGAAAATCTATTGAAGATGCAGTTGTCATTGGTGAAGAAGAAGGAGGTCTCTATAAACTCAAGGGACATCCAGAAGTTGCCCTTGCTCATGAAACCTCTAGTCCCAGTGAGCTATGGCATAGAAGATTAGCTCACATTAACTATTAAGCTCTACCCTATGTAAGCAAGGTGGTCATAGGACTATCAGATTTGAAGGTTGATCATAATGGCTCATGTAAAGGATGTGAAAAAGGGAAAAATATTAAGAACCCTTTTCCAAAGAGTGAAACAAAGACTAAGAACATTTTGGAGCTAATACACTCAGATGTATGTGGACCTATGCCCACCGCCTCCCTAAGTGGTTTTGAATATTATCTCTCATTCATTGATGACTATTCAAGGAAGACTTGGATATACTTCCTAAAAGGCAAGAATGAAGTCTTTGGAAAATTCAAAGAGTTTAAGGCCTTAATAGAAAATCTCTCAGAAAATAAAATCAAGATTCTCAGAACAGATAATGGGGGAGAATACACTTCAAAAGACTTTGAAGACTTTTGTAAGGAAGCTGGAATCAAGAGGGAACTAACCACTCCCTACAATCTCCAACAAAATGGGGTAGTTGAAAGGAAGAATAGAACCATCATGGAAGCTGTAAAGACTATGATTCATGATCAAGACCTACCCATGTATTTATGGGCTGAAGCAGCTAGGACAGCAATCTATGTGCAGAATAGACTATCCCATAGTGCTCTTGAATTCAAAACTCCAGAAGAAGAGTTCACAGGAAAGAAGCCCGAGGTAAGTCATCTCAAAATATTTGGTTGTCCTGTGTACATTCACATTCCAAAAGAAAAGAGAACCAAGTTGGATCCCTCTGGTAAGAAGGGAATATTTGTTGGTTATTGTGAATCATCCAAAGCCTTCAGAATTTACATACCAGGTTCTCATCATATGGAAATAAACAGAGATGTAACATTTGATGAAGAAGCAGCTCTCAAGAAATCCAGGAAGTGTCAACTGGAAGAAATCTATGAAGAAGATACACCTCCTAGAATCATAGAAGCTGTGCACACTCCTGAAGATGATACTCCAGAGGACCATGACATGATAGAACCACAAGAACCCCCTATTACAAACTTATCTAGGAAGAAAAGGCCAGCATGGGCTAGAGACATTATTCAAGGAGCTGAAAGATATGGAGCTCCTGAATGATCCATTAGAGAAAGAAAGAAACCAAAGCTAGTATCCAACTATGTGGCCTTGATGTGTGATCTTGTGGATCAACAACCTGCTAGCTATGAAGAGGCAGCTCAGAAGAAAGAATGGGTAGAAGCAATGACAGAAGAATATCAGTCAATAATGAAAAATGATGTTTGGGATATAGTTCCCAAACCAAAAGATAAAAGTGTGGTTTCTTCCAAATGGATTTTTAAGATAAAGCATGCTGCAGATGGTAGCATTGAAAAATATAAGGCAAGGTTTGTAGCCCGAGGTTTCTCTCAGAAAGAGGGAATTGACTATGAAGAAACTTTTGCACCAGTTGCTAGGTACACTTCAATTAGAACTATCATGGCACTTGCATCCATGATGAAGTGGAAATTACACCAAATGGATGTTCAGACAGCTTTTCTGAATGGTGTAATTGAAGAAGAAGTGTACATAGAGCAACCACAAGGTTTCGAGATTAAAGACGGAAGAACTCATGTATGCAAACTCAAAAAGGCACTATATGGATTAAAGCAAGCTCCTAGAGCTTGGTATGGAAGGATTGACAATTTCTTAACAAGCATGGGCTTTACCAAAAGCAAAGCTGATCCTAATCTTTATCTCAAGGTAATGGATGATGAACCAGTTATACTACTGTTATATGTAGATGATCTGTTTCTAACCGGAAATGAAAAACAGATTATTGAATGCAAGAAGAAGCTTTCTTCAGAATTCGAGATGAAAGATCTCGGATTAATGTACTACTTCTTAGGTCTTGAAGTATGGCAAGAACCAAAAGGAATCTTTCTAAATCAAGGTAAGTATGCTGTGGAAATTCTGAAAAGATTTAATATGTTGGAGTGTAAAGCCATGGCCACTCCCATGGACTCCAACTTGAAGTTATTAATTAACGACACATCAGAATTAGTGGACATAACTCTATATAGACAAATCATTGGGTCTTTAATGTATTTAACAAATACTAGGCCAGATATATGCTTTGCTGTAAATACCCTGAGTCAGTATCTAGTAGAACCTAGAAAGGTTCACTTAATAGCTGCAAAGCATGTGATGAGGTACCTAAAGGGTACTTTAGATTTTGGCCTATATTATCTTGGAAACCATGAACTCAATTTACATGGTTACTCAGACTCTGATTGGGCAGGAAGTATCTAAGACAGAAAGAGTACATCTAGTGGATGTTATGTTCTTGGATCTGCCATGATCTCATGGTTCAGCAAGAAGCAATCCAGTGTGGCTCTCAGTACTGCTGAAGCGGAATACATAGCTGCCTACTCTGCTAGCTGTGAAGCAGTATGGCTTCGGAAACTATTATCTAGACTGTTTGACTTAGAGATGGATCCCACTGTGATCATGTGTGACAATCAAAGTTGTATCAAAATGACAGAAAATCCTGTATTCCACGATAAGTCAAAACACATAGAGATTCGATACTTTTATATACGAGACATGGTGCAGAGAGGGGGCTATCAAACTCGAATATATAAGCACTGAAGAACAAGTTGCTGACATATTAACCAAACCCCTAGCCCGTGTGAAATTTGAATAATTCCGAGACAAGCTTGGAGTAACTCTAAAGGACCCTCCTCAAAAGGGGGAGTAGTATCGTCACTAATGATGAAGATACTTGTCTGCCACTCTTAGATATTTAGGCTTATTTAGATTTAGACTTCTTACACTTACACTATTTCTATTTACATGTTTTGTTGATGAGGTTACATGTTTTGATGATATACGTATTTACATGTTTTGTTGATGAGGTTACATGTTTTGATGATATACGTATTTACATGAGGTTACATGTTTTGTTGATGAGGTTACATGTTTTGATGATATACGTATTTACATGAGGTTACATGTTTTGTTGATGAGGTTACATATTTTGATGATATATGCATTTACATGTTTTGTTAATGATGAGGATACATGTTTTGATAATGTATGTATTGATGAGGATACATGTTTTGATAAGTATATTTATGTACTTGTATGGATGAGGATGCTTGTACACATATTGACAAGAGGATTGTATCATCCATGGACTTTAGTCCTAAAGTGATGCGCAGACAGATGTCTCCGAGAGTAAGAGGATTGTATCATTCGTGGACTTTAGTCCTAAAATGAGTCGTAGACAAGATGTCTCCGAGACCATAGTCCTGTGAAGTGAGCCGTAGACAAGATGTCTCCGAGAACAAAATCCTGAATGAACAGGTAAGGGGATTGTACGTCCTCGGACCATAGTCCTGTGAAGTGAGCCGTAGACAAGATGTCTCCGAGAACAAAATCCTGAATGAACAGGTAAGGGGATTGTATCGTCCTCGGACCATAGTCCTGTGAAGTGAGCCATAGACAAGATGTCTCCGAGAACAAAATCCTGAATGAACAGGTAAAGGGATTGTATCGTCCTCGGACCATAGTCCTGTGAAGTGAGCCGTAGACAAGATGTCTCCGAGAACAAAATCCTGAATGAACAGGTAAGGGGATTGTATCGTCCTCGGACCATAGTCCTGTGAAGTGAGCCGTAGACAAGATGTCTCCGAGAACAAATCCTGAATGAATAGGTAAGGGGATTGTATCGTCCTCGGACCATAGTCCCGTGAAGTGAGCCGTAGACAAGATGTCTCCGAGAACAAAATCCTGAATGAACAAGTAAGGGGATTGTATCGTCCTCGGACCATAGTCCTGTGAAGTGAGCCGTAGACAAGATGTCTCCGAGAACAAAATCATGAATGAACAGGTAAGGGGATTGTATCATCCTCGGACTTTGGTCCTGTGAAGTGAGCTGTAGACAAGAGGTCTCCGAGAATGGAATGATAGGACTAGATCGTCCCTGGACTTCGGTTCAAAAGGTACATGATAGGACTGGATTGTCCCTGGACTTCGGTTCAAAAGGTACATGATAGGACTAGATCGTCCCTGGACTTCGGTTCAAAAGGTACATGACAGGATTGCATCATCCATGGACCTATGTCCTAAAAGGAGCAGGATTGATCATCCTGTAAAATGATCATATGTATTGCAGGGAATACGATGCTGATGATCGTATGATGACGATGCTGATGATCGTATGATGACGATACTAATGATCGTATGATGACGATGATGATGACGATGCTGATGATCGTATGATGACGATGATAATGACGATACTAATGATCGTATGATGACGATGATGATGACAATGCTGATGATCGTATGATGACGATGATGATGACGATGCTGATGCTGTCGATGATGTTGATATGATGACGATGTTGATGATCGTACGATGATGATGCCGATGATCATGCGATGATGATGACGATGTTCCAGCAATTGATTAAGTTGCTGATGATGATGACGATGTTCCAGCAATTGATTAAGTTGCTGATGATGATGTATTGAAGAAAGCTTCCGATGATTTATAGATGTATCATGTGTGATGTAGTCAATGACTCCTTGCTCCTGCAGATGTTGTTATAATATCCTTCTCGTTAAGGGGGAGTGTTAAATATTGTAACTTCTAAAAATATTATAATTTGTACATTATTATTCCGGAGATGTTTCATCCCTCCGAGGTAACCCTATCATGTATCCGGAGATGATTATTCCTCCGAGGGTTTGTGGAAACTAGGGTTATTAGACCCACCATGTGGGGGTCGGCCCTAAACTTATATTTTAGGGGTTATTAGACTTCTCCAGGAAAGGTCGGCCCCATTAGGTATTTTGGTCAGTCGGGAGTTAGTATAAATAGAGGAGGTGAACTCCTCATTAGACACACTTGTACAACTCAGAAAAGTAGCGCACTAGTCTGAGAGATCTGCTAAGGAGAAAGAGAAGGAGGGAGCACATCTTGTATTTTGGTTGATCACCTTATTGAGGAAAGCTTTGCTGGGTTTTCTACCCCATGAGGGTTTCCCAGGGTAAATTCTATGTTTATCTTGTGATTATGTTTCTTTCAGTGATCTTGCTAGTCTATTTGGTTTAAACTTAACACTTATGATCCATGATTGATTAGTTGATGGAAGATTATGAAACAATGATGTAAATGGTAGTATGATACATTGATGAATCTTTGATTGAACAGAGAAGTTTTGAAAAGGATTTTAAATTGCCTTCACACTGATTCACCCCCCTCTCAATGTGAACATTGTGTCCAACATGTGTTTCTTGTTCTAAATAATTGTTTATGCTAATATACATTCTCTGGGGTTGAGAATTGGGTTTTGCATTTAACATGTGATTTAGAGAGACTTGAAATCGGGTTGAGGTTTGAGATTTCAGCGCATTGAAATAAAATTTACATGCCTCAGTGGTGAAGATCATAGAAATTACCTTCTTCCTATATCTTGAGTCAACTAAGTCACCTTTGACCATAACTCCACTTGTCCAACTTGGTTTATTCCACCTAATCCACCCCTTAGAAGAAACTAGTCCTTGCAATAAATTAGATGTTATCATGGTACTGGTTAGTTTTAAATCTTGTTTCTCAAAAACCTGTTTGAAGATACTTGTGGTGTAGGTATATTATCATGTATTCATTGGTTAGGTCTAGCTAGGGATGCACCCTCTCTAGGCTCAACGACTTGGCATGTATCATCAATTCTTGTTATAAAAAGGGTGGATCTAGACCATTCATCTAGAAACCCTCATCTTGAGATCATCAATCTTGTAACAAACTAAGTAACAACCTTTTGACCTCATCAATTGAGCAAATCGTCCACCTTAGCCTATAAAAGGAGGGTGCGATTTCTCTCTTAAGGTCGAAATTTTGGTGAAGGGAATTAAAATACTCTGCCATTTTTCTTGCTAGTACTTAGGCTCTTCTTGTTGGTGCATATGGATGGTAATCTAATTTATTTTCTTGGATGGTGAAGACTTCATAAGGGTTTGAGGTAATTAATAGTTATTTGCTTATATTTAGTAGATCGTTGCAACCTTGTTCTCTAGGAATGATTTTTAAACTATCTAATTTGATTGCTGCAACCTCATCTTATGTAGTTTAATGTTATTCACTAAATGTTTTGCTAACCTTGTGGTGAGTCTTGTTATTGGATAGATTGCTTTGTCCTCTTGATGATCGCAGAAATTGATCACAAATCTGGAGTATGAGATCCATTGATTATCTCAAGCTATCAAAGAGAGAGAATGTTTTGTCCTCTACTCTCCCTTGGAGAACTTTCAACCTCATTCAAATTTACCATGACTCCATTTGGCCAACAAGTTTTTCCATCAAGGCACTAGATCTAGGGTTTGGTAGTTTACATTTTGTTTCATTTCCAATCTCTTCCATTTCGTATAATCTACTCATCATTTTTCTGATTTTGTAGGTACTTGGATCTATTCTTCAAAAAAGAGACTCTAGGGGATTTGATCCCCCTCCTTGGTGAATTAGACTTTCAACTATAAACCCTAAGGAGCATAAGCTAAAACACCATTAATAACAAAGTTCAAAACTAGCACATTTAATCAAGTATTTTGGGTCTTTTAAACTTTTCAA
The DNA here is from genome assembly GCA_027924585.1 of Larix kaempferi. Classification (NCBI taxonomy): domain Eukaryota; kingdom Viridiplantae; phylum Streptophyta; class Pinopsida; order Pinales; family Pinaceae; genus Larix; species Larix kaempferi. Next base: position 10,292,157 of record BSBM01000147.1, on the reverse strand, counting down.
GTGCCTACTAATAAGCTATCCTAGATTGCTAGATCTAAAGTTTCTTGATAGTTATTCTTGCTGTTGTAATCACTAGTTAGTAATTGCAGACCTAAAACCTACAGCAAATTCGTCTAGATTAGCTTTAAAACTCTCACTAGTATTGTGGATCTAAATCTTGATCTGCATGCTTACTATTACTAGTTAATCTTACAAAGCTAAACTCTTTGTTGGTTTTGACGGCTGTTATAAGTTTCATTTCAGATATGAACTTTGAAGTTTACAGTAGTAGTTACTGTTGACACCGTTTGGAAGGCATACTAACCTTGTGCATTGGATCTAGACTTTTAAAACAAATTCTATGCATGTTTACTAAGGTTGGTAATGTGATTAATACTAGGCACTAAGTAAATCTGCCTTCTATGTTCACATCTAGCATGCTTTGATGTCATATGAGTGCCTACATAAGATAAATGCTAAAGTTAACGATAAGTATGCTAATGTTTTGATCCACTCATTTGCTAATCAAGACCTAATGCAATTCGCTACTTTGTTATGCAACTAGCAAATGCTTTATTGAGTTGATGCAATATCTTGTCTTAGTAGTCAATTCGCACTTTTTAAGGTCTCTTGAAGTTGTGATCTCATATGTTCATGCTTCGATCCACATTCTCTACACTAAAGAATTCTTTGTGACAATCCAATGATGATGAGTACCATGTAAATGCTTGGTTTCTTCATTATGCAACAATTTAAAGCAAATAATAGCCTCACTAAATCAATTCACACTTTTGGATTTACTTATGATGATGAATTGACCTCATATAATGATACTCGGTAATTTTTGCTCATTAAGCATTTCGCACTGTCTCTAGTTGTCACAAGCATTGTCATATTTTCATTTCATACAGATGATATTTCAGTGATGTTGTGATCTATATTGATTATTGGGCATGAGATTATGTTAATTGCACATGATACATTGCTTAAGATTTTGATTTGAAGCATTACTTTTAATCTTTGTGATAAAGAGCATATATGGCTAAGAGGATTATGGCACTGAGGATTCTTGGGTAGAAGATGTGTTCCAACATCTATAAATAACACCAAGAGCTATCGTTGAGTGGGTAAAAGTTAAAATTGTGGTTGAAGGGACCCTACTAGGTAGTGACCATTGTTGGGACACGTTTCCTTCCATCCTTGTTAGGTGTAAGATGTTGGACATCCCCTCTGACTACGATCTACTCCCCTTCTTCAAGTAGTACCACATTAGATAGCATTGAACACAAACTTGGACCCCACATACCTTGCGTTTATCGAGGACCCCCTTAGTTATCCTGAAACCATCCTATTGGCTGTCATGTTAGTGTAGTGCACCAAAAATAGCATTCGAGAAGATTACTCTTCACATACTTGAGAAGTCTAGTGTTGCGGCCAAGGGTACGGTCTATCTTCCTTGGTTAGTTCTCTATAAGATTGGGCCGAACATCACTGTTGGACCATGCAAGTAGATCAAAGGGCTACAATGGCTTAACACACCTTGTGACTTGAAAGCCATTGCACGTTGGGGGGGTATACTATTAAGGAAGAAACAATTGTTCATTGTTATTGTGATGCTCTTATTTCATTCTATTATAGTATCATGTATTTTATGCTCATGGTTATTTTTATTGCATCAATGAAATATTGAAGTTGAAGTGTGTCTTGAATCGAATCAATTTTCCATGGCTAGGCACCTCTTCCTTAAAAGAAAATAGAGCTAGGCAAGTATCCTAGGTTAGTTTGATTATTCATAGTTGGTTTTAGAAAAAACTTGGCTAGCGTATTTCCCTTAGTTAGTCTAGGCTCATTTACTGTTTGGTCTAGGAAACCTAAAAGAGGAGCTTCCTTCAGTAGTGACACAATGGAGGTCCATAGTTGTGCCAAGTTAGTGGTTTATTCCTTGCCAATCTACTAACCACTAGGTTGTGCATAAACAAGACCTTCCATTATAGTCTAAACCCAAACCCTAGAGTCTAAATGTTCCCTCTAACTTTGTTCTGCATAGCCATGAGCGCATCACATAAATTGAACAGCCATGAGAACATGTGTTACAAATAGCCTCGTCACACTTGAAACACATGAAAATGAGAACTTCCTATTACACAGTTAGGGTAAATGTAGAGCTACTTGGGCAATCATGGCATGTGATGATCATGTCTATTGTCTACACAAAGAATCCCACCTTTAGAAAGACGCTATATGGAAAGCGAAGCCTCCATGGAGACCATCCTCCAATGGACAGAACCATATGACCATTTTCCACAATTAGGACTCAAAACCTTGACACGACGATTCCCATATGATTGCAACCTTTACCATGTACATGAAACACAAGGTTTACCTTTCCTCAACCAAAAAGTAACATTACGGTCTGTGCATAGAAGGCATAGCTCATCCCTCTTGTAGAATTTCAATGCGCTAAGTATCGATACAGACCCATCTCCTAACACCCTGAAACACACCTCCATCTATAGACACAAGAGATGTTAGCATGTAATGCAACCTACTCAAGTACTGTGAGGAAACTAATCCTACAGGCTACCTCAAATGAAGAGTTTGAGTATGCCCAACACCTAACCTACCATGCAACAAAGGTCACACATACTTAATAGTAAATGATGTTCATCATTAATTTTCGTGCAACAAAAGTTATACATCATTCTTGTACACCAACTAGTGGCTCCACTATCTCAACATATCTATGATCACTCATTTAATAGTGAAAGAACAATTCACAAATAATGAAGTTTGATGACAAACAAAGCCACCAAGCAAATGATAGGTGTTTTTACCGTAGAACACTTGATAATAAACATTATTTACCCCCAAAGGTGTAACCCACTAAAAGATATTGCCACACAAATAAATGTTGTGAACCTTGAAGGTCGTAACCCACTCAATAGGATAGTGTTGCAATATGGAACATGGGAAATATAAACCAAACGAGAAATCTTATTGATAGAAGAGACAATAAGTACATTGAGATCAAGCCTCTTTTATTTGGCATGTGGGTGGTTACATAATCATATAACTAAAAGCAATTAAATATAAAATTATTTTATTTGTTTGGAGAGTTATACTCCAACACCCTCTTCTCTTAACACTACAACTCTAAAACATAAAAATAAGAAACTTTTCTTTAAGCAACTTCTCTTCTATACAAATCTGGAATCTTGTTGATACTCCATCATGTTGAATTTTGACTTGGTAACATAATTTCCAGATCTTTCAAGCATTCATTTCATCCCACAGTTACTTGAAAGAAATATGACCATTCATTTTGTAGCGGAAATAAAACAAGGATCACTGAAAGATAACCATGCACAAGAGACATAAAGATTTTATCTTGGGAAACCCAACAGGGAGAAAACCCAACCAACTTTTCTTGGAAGAAATCAATTCAATTCAAGTACAATACCAATCATGAAGATATACCCTAGCACATAAGAGTGTGCCCTTCTTGCATAAGAAACCCTAGCGAATCTCTAAGGATAGATAGCGAACCACAAGAGATGATGAGAACCCAAGATATTTTCTTCTTGCCTTCGCTAGGCCTTCTTTGGAGGTGCGCACAAGTGGAGAAAAGAAAAGAGTGTGTTGTGATGATGAAAATAAGATGTGAGAGCACTCTTTTATATATTCCTTTATTCACTTGACCTTTTCCTCAATGGGGCCAACTTGTACACTTTCACTGGGGCCAACTTGCTAGTTTTGATCTTCATCTCTTATTTATCTTCAAGCCGACTTGTCTTGTCTTCATTTTTCTTCTGGGACTTCATCGATGCTATTTGGGACTTCTTCAATGGTTGACTTGACTTCTTGGTTATTTCTTCATCATAGAAAATTTGTCCTCGTTGATGTACATCTCCTCACATGCAGATCAAATTCAACCATTGAGCTCTGTTCTCACCTATTTTGTACAAATAGTTGAAACCTTATTGAGCCGCCAGTGTTGGAACACATCAGTGTTCACTTCCAGAGTATCTGGGTTTCAGAATGCAGCAGTTAGCCAGTTTTGGCTAGCCAGTTTTGGCTAGCCAGTTTTATTTTTGAGTCAACATGACCATGGCCCCATGGGGGTTTGTAATAAAGTGTGCTAGTAGGATCTAAGTGTCTCGGTTCCCCATGACTTGATTAAGCAACTAAGGTATTCCAGGAAGTTTTTTCCCTTGTCAATTATACTTTGCCTATAGCCGAGCTATAATCGATGAGGTTTTCTCCCGCTTCCTCCAAAGCTGGAATGCTTGATTTTGAAAATTTTAGCCATGGGGGGTTATTAGAGTCCAACTAATGTATATAAGCCTACTAGACACTATTAGAATAGGTTTTGGTCATGTCCCAAGTCTCTAGGACCCTCAGAAAAAATTTTACCGGGTCTGTCGAATTTGGGTTTTTAATTATTTTTTAAATTTTAATAAATTTCCCTATAGTTTAAATAGAGAAATTTCAATTTGTAATATGTCAGTCATCCGGGATCCGATTTCAGTGATTGAAGGCTCCAGACTTGAGCCAAAAATCATTCATGATCCCCGAACCAGCTAACCCTAAGTTTCAGACAATTATTTGGCCTCATAATTAATATTTTCTCAAAAAATGAGAAATATTAATTAGAATATTCAAAAAATAATAAATTGGAGATAATTTAAATCTCTCCAAAAAAGGCCAAATTGAATAAAGTAAAAGTCAAAATGGCATGGCAAAAAGCATTTATGATGATTGGAATCTTCACCCACCTGATTCAGATCAGTTTCGGACCACTGGGAGTGATATCCAGTTGAGAAATTCACCCACCTTCATGCAAATTCGTTCTTGTGATTTGGCAATTGATTAATGGGTTGTTGGATTATGAAATCAATGCATGTGGGGCTCCTTCCTCAAATTATGGACTCCAAACTCAAGTTTAAAGATAAGTTAAGACTCCAGGCTCGATTTGGTTGGTGTTGACATGGATTTGATTGGTTTTTGATGGAGTTTTTGGCTCTCTTCATCACCAATTCGAATTAGGGTTTTAGCATTGAGATTTGTTATATAAGAGAGGCCATTTGGGATTTCTCTTCATGGAAATTTGTGCAAAGAAACTCTGATGAAATTGTAAGCATTCTTTTGTTAATAAAATTGTTAAAGACTTTGGAGGTCCATGCTGGAGCTATTGGCATTGTGGTTTCATCTTGTAATTTGGTGATATTCTCTCACTCTATCTTTCTTGTTGCAAATTATTATTCATTGTATGCCTTGTGAGGACTAACAATCTAGTACAATAGGCATTTGATCTAGTTTGTTGCTTGAGAATATTGTTTTGCAGAGATCATCAAAGGTGAATATTAGCTTGGGATCAAGCTCATCTTCATTAATCAAGAGCTTTTACTATTAACGCTTTCATCTTGCAGGTTCTTCAAAGTAGTTTTCCATTCTAAGAGAGAAACACAAAGATATCAAGGATTTCTTATCTCCTCCATCAACTTTTTCAACAAAAAGCTTCCTCATTTGTTACTAGATCTACCATCCAAACTGTGGATTTCCAAAGCTTTATCCCTCTCCAAGTTTGAGACCATTGCTTAGTTTGCCCTTGCTTTTGGCATCCTTGGCTTTTTTGCCTTCTTGTTTGCCTCTTTCTCTCTTCTCCCATTCCAAGATTTGCTTCTCTTCCTCTCCCATTCGCTCCTCCTCTTTTCCAAGTCCTTCCTCTCCCATTCGCTCCTCCTCTTTTCCAAGTTCTTCTCTCCCATTCGCTCCTCTCCTTTCAACCTCTCCTTCTCCCATTCGTTTCCCTACTTTCTCCATCATTTTCTCTTATTCGTCCACCTTCACAAAAGCAACAAAAAAACAAGTTAATTTTTAGTGATTATTTAAGTTAGTTGTTTTATATCTTGAGAAGTTAGTAGTTAGTTTTTCGTTAGATCTCATTTAGGGCTTGCATTTAGTCCATCTTCTATATTTTTGCAATCTCATTCAAAAGACATAAAAATTGCACATTAGATAGTTCATGTTTTTTGGAGTGTAGCTTGATTTGTTTAAAGTTTTGTTTCTTTTCAAAAGATAGAATTTTTTCCACAAAAATATCTTAAAATTTTTATGTTTTATATCTCTTTCCTAGTATTTTTTAGACATCTTTTGTTTGCTGGTCCGTTTCATATTTGCACATGTTTTTTGAAATAAAATCTCATAAAACATATTTTTAAAAGTCCCTTATAGATTCCAGTTTGATAGTTGCATTTTGTAGTTATTTTTTGAAAGCTTAATGATGCTTTGAGATGGTTTGTCTTATGTAGATACCAAGAAGAAGGAGCTAAAGAGAACCATCATTAAACCAAGAGAAAGATTTGAACTATCATCGAACCAAGAAAACATAAACCGGAGTTTTTATCCTTTTGTACTAAGCTTATAAGAGCTAGATCTGTCTTCCTAGTTATTTCATTCTCAAAAGTCCTTCAAGGTTTTAAAAAACCAAGGCACTTGTAAAAGTTAATAAAAGTTTCTGGTGGAGGAGTCCTCCACCCTTTGGGTTTCTTCCCCATTTGGGAAAGAGTGTTGGGTTTGCTTAGCTTAGATCTTTTCAGTTCATGTTATAGAGTAGTTTATTTTTATCTTGTCGCTTCTCTTTCAAGTTTTGACCAGAGTAAGCTAACTTTGGGATTGTATCCCAAATGCCACATAGTCTTGTGGTAGCTTCTCGTTCCCCCATCAGCATCTTGTGGACATCCAGCTAGCTGGAAGGTTTCCAAGACTGACGGTTCTAGTGGTTGACCTTGTTTGGAGGTTGATCCCACCTTTAGAGTAGAATTGCTTGGTAGAACACTAGATCTTTCAGTTATTTCATTTTATTTTGCAAGTAGCATGCTAGCAGTGCTTCACGTCTATTTTGAGCTATCACATCATTTAAATGTTATAAAATTGCAATATCTTGTTATCACAACTGCTTCTTGCTTCTTAAAACGAACAAAGTCTCTTGAACTTGGCCAAATCCAAGTCAAGAGCACTCTCTGTCGGAGAGCATTGTTAGACTTGCATCTTCCCTTGCATTAGGCATTTTAAAGTAGGAAGTCTCTTGAACTGTGATCTTAAGATCAAGTCAAGAGCGCTCTCTGTCGGAGAGTTGAACAAGTGCTCTAAATAATAAAACTTTTCAATCCACATTTCCCCCTTAATTAATTTATCTTGGTCATTTATCCAACACCCGTATGCTCTGCCAACCGAAAACGGTTGGACTAGTACTCAGAAAGGTGAAGGATTTGATAAGCTCATAAGTGATAATTAATTAAAACTTTCACCCCCATAACCAACGAACCGGCATTGTTCAAAAAGTATTTTAAGCAGTTCTCAGGGGAGGCGCTGGATTGCCCAATCTGCGACACAGTGGTTGGTTAGCATTGCGTGCCTCGCTGTGATTCCAGACAGGTCCGACATGTCTCTTAAAGGAGCTGCTTAGAATGTCTTTCCGGACACTCTTTTGATATCCTTGGTTTTAGCCATAATAATCAAGAACACCTAAAACACTTAAAATTTACCAAGAGCAATTTCAAAACGATCTCACAAATAGCTACTTTTTGACTTACATTTTTCAACATCGCAAGTACTTCATTTGACTCCATTTGGCACTGGTCTTTAAAAACTCTTATATATCTTCTGAATCTGGACCATATGTCCTTGTCATTTGTTTAATCTTTATCTTGTGGATGCTTTGTTTTAATTCTAAGTCAAAGTATATTGTCATCTTCTAAATTTGTATCTTGTGGAATTTGCAACGTGGATTGCGTGTTTAATTGTGTTCCCATCATTTTACAAAAAACTCCTAAACAACACTCATCCGCATCACCCCACACAAAAAACACTTAACACACAAGAGCCTTAGTGAAACTCTTTTTTAGAGACTACCCCCCTTGGCTTCGTTAGGAGTTAGCCTAAACGGAGGAGCTGGGATTCAGGTGAGTACCTGGCTCAATGCTTGCCCCCAAGGCCACACCTCTCTCACTTGTAGTGAATAGACAGCTTTCGAAAGATTTCTGCTGCTGGTGTGCAGTTTGGCGGACAAGAAGCTCTAATGTTGATTTGACCCCACTCTAATACGTTTTGGACACTTTTTAGAGCCTATGTCAAATTCAACATTAGATTAGACTTTGTTTATTCCACAAGGGGATAGAATCCCCTGACAAAATAAACAAATCAACTCACTCTAATATAGAATAGATCACTCCTCAGAGAATGCAATGTGACCTCAAGCTTCTTTCTCAGAGTAAGCATCTCAAGTCTTGTTTATTGTTAGTCACTTCTCATGACTAATCAAGGCTACACCAGGGGTCATCCTCTACCAATCTTTGGTCACTTCTCATGAACTCTTTGGGAGAATGTCTATAGAATGTTGCTTGTGTTGTTGTAATTGTAACTTCGAAAGATATTCCCTTATATTTTATATTGTTACTATTATTGTATTTTATTTGTACCTCTGACGAAGATGTCTTTCCTCCGTTCGGGGATGTCATTATTATGCTTAGTCATTCTAGGCCATTGAGGTAAAATACTCCATTGTAAGTTGGGGCAATAGATCCCCAAAAGGTCAAATGTAATTGTATTATTGAGTCTCCTAGAGAAGTCGGCCCAGTCAGGTTAGTTAAGGCCGACCTAGTCAATTAAAAGGTCACCCCAAAAGTAAAGTATAAATAGAGAGCAAGGCTCTCTCATTTGGACACACACTCACTCACTTGAGTTCGCACAAGTGAGAGAGAAAAGACAAGTTTGCATAGGAGAAAGAGAGAGTTGCAGAAGACTATCTTGGTTTGGGGTTTTCCATTTTTGGATATTGTATTGGTGACGATTCTATCTCTGAGGAAGTTGCGGGGTTTTCTCCTTTATGGTTTCCCCGAGGAAAATCTTTGTGTCTCTTGTGTTATGATGTGCTTGTTATTCTTTTAGATAAGATCCTAGATAATATTGATTAAAAGTAGAAAATCTAGTAGCCCGATGTTGTAACCATGGAGAAACATCAACACATCATGCCATCTCTTCACCCTCGTAATGGTAGAATTCCCGAATCTTTTAAATTCCAGAGTTTTTGAATTCCTCGAACTCCCAAACTCTCAAGTTTCGAATTCCTCAAATTCCCAAATTCTTGAATTACTTGGACAACAATCCATGCTAAGTTAAATCATCTTGGATTCTTTCCTGTAGTGAAAATCTGCTTGTTCAAAATAAGTAATCTCCCTTTGGTTAAATCTCGCATTCAGATTTTGATGATTCTCTTCTACTATGAAATTTTTTGTTGTCAATGCCAAATTTTATTTCCTTTGTCTCTAATTTTTCCTTTTGGAAGATCATTTCCTCAAAATTTACAATTCCATGTTGTATGACGTGTTTTCCTGCAATAGTAACATTCAATATCTTCCTTGGTTGTTTCCCTGCTTTTCTATTCATTCGATTTTTAGCAAGTAATGCTTTGTCTAGGTGTAGATTACTCTCTGAATCTTCTTCCTTTAGCATTTCATTCAACCATTTATCTTTCTTGTCGTCGAGTTAGCACACCTGGTTAATGCAGCAGAAATCTATGCTACTGCTCGGTGTGCCCTTGGGGGCAAGTCTTGAGTCAAGGTTGTCACCTGATCATGACTACTCCGTTTAGGAAAAACTCCCAACGAAGCCAAGGGGGGTAGTCCCTAAGGAATGTTTCTAAGGTTGTTAGAGTTCTTGTGTAAATGATTAAAGTGTTTTATGTTTTAGGAGTTGTTTTTGGGTAGTGATTAAAAGGTTCCAAGATATGGTTGCAACAAGGTTTAAGTAGTCTTTCACCAGCACATATTAATGATCATTGTAAGAAATATAGATGCACGATACTTTAGATTGATAATAAGCAAATAAAGAGTGCAAGGACCAGTGCCTTATGGAGTCAATTACAAAGTAAATGAAAAGTGTTGAAAAAGGCAAGTGTTGTGCAAATGTCTCTTGGTTGATTTCAGATTAATTAGATATGAAACTTGATTAAAGGGAAAAAGGGGAAAACTCCCGATATACCGTAAGGTACAATGAGGAATGTCCGGAAATCAAGATTTGGTGGCTTCGTGCAAAGACATGTGGGTTGGCTGGAGTCTCAGGAGCGTGTTCAACACTACACCAACAAGGATGTAGTCTAACAGGTGACCCGAGGTCTCGTCCCAATGGTTCCCGCGTCCCCAGGCAGAATTTCCCCACACAAAAATTGTCGAAGTGCCGGATTTTCACTGATCTTAAGGGTGGTTGATTTTATTAGGTGACTATTAAGTTAAGTGTGGAATGTTAAAAAGTGCTTCCAACTGTTTTTGGGTATCCCACAAGTGGGCAGAGCATACGCAGTGTAAGCAAAAATGGTTTATTCAAATTTGGAAAACAAGGACCATTGTGCTCTCCGACAGAGAATGCTCTTGACTTGCTTTTCGGCTAAGTTCAAGAGACTTTAGATTCCTTTTATTAAACAATTAAGTTATGGAAAGTAAAACCAAAACTTGGAAAAATATATGAATGGCCAAACATATGCGTCACTTTTCTAGTCAACCTCCACTAATCGGCAATGCCTTTAGGTGGAGGTGAGAGCATACTTCGTGGCGACGAAGATGGTTTTATCTCTAAGTTACTTTTGCAAAATGAAATGACCTTAAAAGTATACACCCTGCACTTCAAAAGTGAGTGTATGAACTTGTGGAGTTAGAAAATCTTCAATCTCACAAAAATGACAAAAAACGCAAATCGCCCCAGGGGGGATGGGGTGTGGGTGTTGGGTACCCCACTGCTCTCGTTTAATATTTACAATTTTGAAGAAGAAAAGAAGTGCTCCTTAGTCCTTAATACTTGGATCTAAGCGCTTACAATGCTATAATTTGAAAATAGAAGTTTATGGGTGTCCACCGAAGGGTTTTTTGCACTTTGAGGTCTCTTGATCACTCCAAAACTTCGATTTTATTTGCAGACCTGCTAAAAACCAGCAAGCTAAATGTCTGCAAAAAATGTGATTAGAATGCACAAATTTACATAAAAAAATACAACTTTTTACTTGTAAAAATTTATGGAAAAATTGGACACATACAAGCTTAATAGTGAGATCTAGATTTAGCCTTTTGATATGAAATGGATGCAACTTTCTAGATCTGAAATTTGAAACAAACTTTAGAATGATTTCAATCTTTTAAAAGTACTTATGCTTGTTCCAAAAGAAACACAAAGGAAAAAGAGGTTTGCTTTGGAAAAATTAAGAAGAAGAAGGAGAGAGAACCAAGCTTGTTAGCTTGTGCAATATTGGAGAAGGGGAAGTGATTGCAAAGAAAGTTGTTAGTGCTTGAATATGAGGTGATCCACTACCCAATCCAAAAGAGGAGTCAAGACTGTTGAAATACTGAGAGGGGGGTGAATCAGTGTTTGCCAATTATAAAATTTTAATCGAGAGCAAGTTGCTAATCACCAATCATAGCAGCATATCATCAACAATAAAAAAAAAGATGCATGGTACACAAGATTTTTACGTGGAAACCCAAGTCCTGGGGGTAAAACCACGGAAGCCTTTTATGATAAAATTTGACCCAGCAACAACTGGGGTTACAAATTTAATACAACTTCTCCAGCTACAACTGGAAGGAGCCACAACCCCTAGGCTTCGTCAGCTGCAACTGACGAGCTGCTACAACAGCTCAGCTCACAGAATTGTGAGCCCTAGCACCACCCTACCACCCTATAGAAAAAGATTGCTGAACCTGTGGACCTTTCAAACAACAAACCCTGTACTCTCTGCTGCTGATAACCTCTGTTCACTGTTCACTGCCATGTCAGCCTTGTCACTGACAACCTCTGTACCACATAGCACAACCTGTAAATCTGTCACATACCAATCTCTGAATCTGCTTGTGCACGCCGTTCACTGGCAAATCATCCCTGTATATCAACAAGTCTTTTCACTGCCATAACCTGCTCATGTATAACCTTGTACACTGGATTTTATTCTCTACTATGATCACTGTTATGAACTCAGTCCACTGCTGGCATTGTCAATCAACTGCTGCAACGTCTCCAATTATCTTCACATGTCACTAAACCCGTCATATTAATCAAGTCACTGTCATTGTCATCAATCCTATGATTTTACTACCATCTCTGTCAAATCAAAGCAATCTAAAGACTATTCACCCACTGCTCATGTCAAATCAATGCATGTCACTGTCGGTCTTCAGTCATCAAAACTGTCACTGTCTAGGTATGAATGGTTTTACAATTAAGTTGTCACTGTCACCAATCATTTGTCAAAACACGACCGTCACTGTCATCAAGTCAAAGCTGTCAAGTCAAGCTATCAATAAGCTGTAACTGTCAGTACAATTCAGTTCTGTAAGCACACGATAGTTGATCTGAAATGTATAGATGATCCAAGATATAATAGGACTGTTTGCTTGCTGTAGATGTTCATCGATGGATATAGAATGATGCCTGGAATGTGACTTTTGCTGATCTGGAAATGGTGCCTCTTCAACACTGCCAGGCTCAGTCAAAAGACCTCTGCTACAAAACACAATTAGATCTGCTATGGATCTCAGTCAAGTTTAGTTAAAGATCTTCCCAAATCTCAAAGTCAGTTCAACCCTTATTTTAATAACAGTTTTTCTGTCACCAAGCTATTCAGACAACTTCTGATATGAGACCACGGCTACCCTGAATGAGACCTTGGATGGCTAGCAAATAACCTCGGGTGCCCTGAAAGTAACCTCGGATGCCCTGCTGAGACTTCGGATGGCTATCATATGACCTCGGTTGCCCTTGAGCTGGCCTAGGGTACCTTACTTAACCATTTTCAGGGCTATGGCTGTCATAAAGAGACTGAATTGAACATCAAACCCTCGTTGCTGCCTTCCACCAGATGCACCAGACCTCACAATGATAAGAGAAAGAAAAATTGCCAACATAAACCCCACGAATTGTTCTTCTTGGATCAGAGATAAAAGATCAGAGTTGACTGAAGCTACTGCTGCTGAAAATCAGAGAGAGAAAAAACCCCACGAGTTTTCAGTTAGATCAGAGATCTTTTCCCCTTCTGTTACTCTCATCTCTCAGGTAGCCGAAAAAAAACCAGAGCAGTCCTTCTATAATCCGAAAATTCCCAGAGCTAATTCCCTTTTCCTTCATCTCCAAAACGAAAATTAATAGGGTATTTATACTAGTTTTTTAAAACAAAAATTATGGAGCCGACCTTCAAAAAATTATAATTTTTAAATTTTAAGTTTAATTTAATTCCATTTTCTTTGGCTGGCCGACTTCTCATTTTAATTCAAATGAATATTTTTATTTTGGATTGCTCAAACACCTCATCAAAACGTAGATATTTATTATTTTGATTTAATGTATTTATTTAATTATTAGTATTTTAAAATGTGCTTGATTAATTATTAAAGTTTTTTTTTTTAAAGTACTTACTTTTAATTTATATTATTATTTAAAAAAAAACTTTTATGAAATTTTTAATTTGAACCTCCCCCTTTTTATTTTAAATTGTTCTATTAATTGTTTAATTATTAAAGTATTTTATTATTAAGGTTTTAATGTTAACATATGTATGGGTGTGTTCTATTAGCCACCAAGAACCCCATGACCATCAAGGTGTGGGTTCAAGAATTTTCTTGACCATTTTGACCATCTTCAGGGTATTACTTTTGCCATTCCTTCAAGGATCAATAAATTCATTAAGTGTGGGGGTGCCTAGACTTCTCCTAGGGTACCATGAACTCATTAAAACACAAATGACCACTGAAAGGGTCATTTGGCCTATTGCAACACACCAAGGACACATTCTAGGGTAATAGGGCATAGGTTGTGGTACTGGAAAACAACTAGAGAACCATAGAAACACCTTAGGGGTCACTCAACCAAGTTAATGGGTAGCCAGGGCTTTTGGCATTGTCCCAAGGCCTCCAAGGGCTTCAAGCTTGGGCTTGGACAAAGTCAAAAGGTCTCCTCTGACACAGACAACCACTAAACAAATACTAACCCTCAGGGGCTCCACAAGGGGCACCAAGACTTAACTGTTGGCATCAATGACCAGACATTGTTGGCATCAATGACAACCTAATCAACAAAGACAAGATCCACTCTCACAATAGGGCACTAAATCCTGTAACACAACCAAGAAACTCACACATACAAGAGATTAAATCTAGTAGATTAAATGATAAGAAAAATGAAGAGCAGAAATACAACCGAATATTATTTGCTACTTCTAGATCTCTACACATTCAAAATAAATAAGCAAGTAAAAACAAGAATGCTTACCCTACTAGGATCCAAGATCCTTACCAAGCTAAATAGATCTACTTGTAAATGAAAGTAAAAATGGAAGATCACAAAGTTACCTCAACCAAAGACTAACATGCATGAAGAACAAGAGCCACCAATGACCTCCAAAGTCTCAACAATATTATTCATCAAAAGTATTACAAACATAAGCAGAGGTTCTATGCAATCCAACCCTTGCGAAAGATGGAGCATAGACCTTGCTTAAATAGAACTCTCCAAGAGAAGGCAAATTCGTTTAGAGCGAGGACATGTGTGGGATGAGATCCACAATTTATGCGATTGGAGGTTGAGTTCTATTAAATGAGAGGGATGCCACCTCAAGAGGGCGCCCTCTCTTCCTTGTAATCCACGCCAATCCCCATAATAGTAATAATCGCCCACCACTCATGTGCATGGATAGAAACTCACATGAAGGAAATGCTCACGTCATCCTCAAAATCAACTCGTATATCCAAAGTTGGGTATTCCACATGTGCACAAATCTTTTAATAAGTGGTCGCCCTCCTCATTTAAATAATGCCACCCCTTTTCATTACTCAAAAATCATGTATTTTGACTTTTTAAATTTTTTGTCACTTGTGCATTTTCTCATTTTTTAGCATTTAAATGCCAAAATGATGCATCTTTAACGAAAACTGCTCCCAGAGGCGACGTAATCGCCCGAAACCTGAAGAAAGTGAGCACAAGGGTAAAGAGGGTGCTCTGAGCGTCAAAACGAGCCTCCCCACACCAAATTCCGCCTCCAGATGACACTTTTATTACATTTTGAAATTTTCCAATTAAACCATTAAAAAAATGGTCTAATTTACGGAAAAATTATTTTTGTCGAAATGACTTCAAACTCCTAGGGGGCCTAGTGCATGTCCATACAACTTATTACTGATGGCTAGCATGTAAAAAATACATAGACATATAGACTTTAATAACCTCCCTAGGTTCAACCATCATGAGAATACTCAGCTTTGGAGGCGTGAGTGAAAAACTCAGAAATTATATGCCACTGAAGAGTAGCGCATAATTCTTAAGGAAAAAACACTCTAGAGTATCCCCCTGATAACCAATCCTAAGGTAGGTCAAGTCTTTTACATAATAATCATGCTTAGACCAACTTATTACAATTCCGCCGTAGGGGTCTACACATGCAAATTATTACAAAGGGCAAAAAATTGTCTGATGAACACTGAACTCTCGCAAGTGAACAATAATATTGTTCAAGTCTTCTATGGTTCACAAGTTGTCCACCATGGTGCAACTTCAGTGGACAACAATCTTCAACCAAAAGAGATGATATCATATCATCTAATGATTGTGAAAGTAATTGACTTAATGTGAAAACTGCATTGTTGTAAGTCGAAGGCCAACTATTTAATAATATAGCTTTTATATCTTCATATACTTTTGCATCAATTTCAGCTAACTGTTTTATAACGGACTTTAACACATTAATATGGCTAAACATGGTGGTTCATGTTATCACGCAACTTGTAGTTGCCTCTAAAGGATGATCCTATCAAGGATGGTAAAGGAGCCAAGCAACTAAAGAGGTGACCTAAGATGGCTTAGATCCCCAGATAGATTGGTTGTCACGCCAATCAAGGCACTCTTCGCTTTATCCCACCAAAGCCCAAGGTAGCAAAGGGGGAGACCCTGATCTATCCCGTTAGGAGAGATCTAGACCCAACCACCAGATCACACTATGAAGCAATAGAGTACGTAAGGTGATGGATATATAAAACCCTAGATCTAATGGATGAAGTCACTTCAGGGGTTATGTTTGGGTTGAGAGGCTTAAGAGAGACAAAATATCAACCCAATGTGTTTGATTACTGTGACTTAGAAGTTTATATGTAGATCTAGGATCTAGGTGCCAGTATAAATGATCAAATCTACCTGCCTTGGGAAACGTGAGCAAGGTAGAAGATCTAGACAAGGTTAGGGATTTCTAGCACCAAAGGGATGTGACTTGATAATAGATATGATAGTATGGACACACACAAGCCAAGACTGGATCCTGAAACAACCCAAAAGACAGCCAAACTAAGGAGGGCGAATTAGTAAAAGATCAGTGCATAGGGGAAAGGGTAGATGGAGTCCTCTAGGGATGACGCCCTTGGGAACCCACTTAGGGCTAAGCCTTAAGGAAAAAAACCCAGAAATGGTTTGCCGAAAATTTAAGTTATTAGACCCAGAGAATTTTTATATATTTTTAGCAGTTAGGGTTTTAATGCAGTTTACTCTAAGACCAATGGATAAATTAATAAAACTAAAGAAAATGAAATGCAATCACTTACTTGATGCCCATAGATGAATGTCGTATGGTGAAGACTAGCCCTAACAAGAAAAAATGAAGATTTTGAGTACCCACGTCCAAGAAAACACCCAAGGAGCCAAGTGCATCCCACCTAACCTTCACAACCGAGGACAATTCAATCAGTAACGCAAATAAGATGGATGAAAAACAACGAGAGATAAACTAAATGATGAGTAAATGGTCATAGACAAATTCACTCCCTGTTAAAACGCCTGATTCGAGAAAGAAGCAAGGTGAGCTTCCTCTACAAATGCGCCCCTCTTCAAATCGGCCTCCTTGCTGCAAATCAAAAAATGGATCCACAATATATATACGAAACATGCATCAAAGATCTAACAATGCAAGAGAAGACTAGCATTCAGTCACCACATCTCACATTCAACCATAGACATAAGAGTTTGATCACAAAAGCTTTCTTTATTTCCAATAATCCAAAGCCAAAAGTCCCCTTACAATGAGGGGGTCCTCTCTCTTAAATAGAATCGAGAGAGACCAAAACCCTAACCACTTTTTGAATGAGTGGTTGAGATTAAAAGATACAATAGAGATCATCAACAGCTAATAAGTGTCAGATACAATACACATGGATCACTCAAAAAGAGGAATGCATTCCCTCAATGACGCCCTAGGGGGGACGTATAACATGACATGACACTAGGATCATATAACATCATGGTGGGGGGGCTAAGAGGAATGAAGCATCTTCACTAGCCAACCCCATATACATCATAATCATAAGACATAACATAAAGTATCAAAAGACACTAGGACATGTGCCCCAATAACATAAGAAGACACCCCAAAGAGATGACTAGGAGGACGTGTGGACCCCACTGATGATGGAGACTATGCCGGAGGATGTAGGAAGCATCAATATCAAGTCTCGAACCAATCTCATGCCATTTCCTTGTATCAATGAGCCAAATCGATTTCCTTGCTAGCCATTCTTCCATTTTTCTGTTGCCGGAACATCACCTCAAAAAGATGAAAATGCCTGTAACTCACTGCCACATGTTCTAGGCACCTATCTGACTACACCAATGAGTTCGGGGACATGGGAATATGGTAATAACAAGTGGTTGCACCCCATATCTCCTCTGTAGCGCCCTAGGAGAAAGATAATGATCTCTGCAAGTCCTGTACAAGCCATTTTTACATGGCAATCTGCTGCTAAGTGATGAACTGACAATATCATCAACTGTATGTGCCCGGAACTGAAAACCGAGTGTGCCATTGGACTCAGAAAGTCCAAATCAAGTAGGAATGAGTACTCATACACCATGTGTCCATCAAGATAATCATTTGTAAGCTCATCTATGCCCGGACAATAAAAATAATGGCCTGTAACTGCTGATAATAATAAAAATATCACAAAACCATCATATGAAACCACTATCTGAAGCATGGAACCATCTAATGGCACCAAAGAACCATGAATAATCAATATCGAACATCATCGACCAAACTCATCTCGGAACCTGCTGTTGACTTGGTCAAACTGGGTTGACCAAGTCAAGAATGATCAAAATAATGACCCAGACTTAAAATAATTGATGCTGCAAGTACAAATGGATAAGATATGCTCCATTATTTATATTGGCAGCAAGACTAAAGCATAAACTGGCATTTAACTGGCGATTACACATATAAAGTATCAATAATAAGTGTAGATCAAAGTAACCAATCACTTCAAACAAGAATATCAAGTGTATACTCATTTACAGACTTCGCCATTTTGCTAGTTACGGGTGAAGGTGGAAGAAGCAAATTTAGGCCTAGGGGTTTGACTTGACAACCTCAACATTGTAACATCTCAGATGAAGGATAAAGGGGAAACCACCTATACATATGCTGGATAGAAAAACACTAGTGGATGGTGGTGTCTCACAAATGGGTAGAGTGATGAGACTACTTCCAGTAGACTCTAAACAAGCAACCTTTATTGCAATTTAATTCATTGTCAGCTTTGCACACTTTAATATTTAACATTAACTTTAACTTCAAATCAACTTTCACTAGTCATCCTCCCTGAATAGCCTTGCGGGCCTCAAAGAATGACTCAGTATGACTTCCATTGCCCACCACCGTCCATAGGTGCGATGGAGTGACCACCCTATTTCCCTATAAAGGAAAACGACCTTACCTCATACAAAGGATGAGTGCTCGTCCCTTGGCAACTGACTAGCTACGATAGACATTTGATTTATTTGCAATAGTGTTTAGCAACATTGTTTTTGTTGACTTAGCATTCGTTTAGATACGACACACTTAAGCTCCGATGCTTTAGTGTCTAAAGACACTTTTGTTAGACATACTTGGTTTTGAGGACTAAAGGAGAACAATCACTGTGACTAGAATCACACCCTCCAGAGCCACGACACAAGGTAAACATGGAGTCTATCCAACACAGAGGAATAAGTGGGGGAAGCCCTTGATATCACTAGTTAAGGTGTAAGTCGGGATATAATCAATAATGGATGATAATGGATGGATGGGGAAGGTGTCAACATGATGCCATGACTAGCAAAGACCCTATGGGGGAATGACCAAGTCCATACTATGATAAGGGCATGACCAACGAGTATACACAAGAACCTCTTGCATAAATCACCAACTGAATCACCTCTACTCTAAACCAGCCAATAAAAACAACATAAGACATCACCAATGCATGACCACCATATACCCAGTCAAGCTACCAAGATAAGTAAACGAGCACAATACAAATATCTAAGTGCACAAACCATATACTTGCTGGGTCATATACCTGCATCTGTAATATGTAACCACTAAATGACACTGGAACATTGCTACTGTACATACCATAGGCATTGTCATCATATCTACTTTGTATGATAGAAGAATGGCTAACCCAGTCATCGACCTGAGATCATGAGGCTCAGTCCTGACATGAGACTGAATAGATATAAGCTCTGTGTCTGCTGAAAATAAGAGTGATCATCAATAAATTTTTCATCAACTGCTGATCTCGTACATAGCATAGCAAAGGACTAGCTCAAAAGTATGCTCAGAAAATTAGGACTACATCATGTTAGCCCCAGCTACAATGTATGTGATAACAGTTCCATCAGCCATTTTGAATCTAAAAAGTAGTAACTTTAAAGAAAACTTTGCATCTGTTGCCTTTCGCCAAACCATTGTTGTAATTCTTCTCAAATTTCTTTGGAAGATTTGTCTGGATCAATAAGATGCAATTCAAAATCTAAGAGTGTAAGACCAATGATTGACTTGACATCGTTATCCCTTTTTTTTCCACTCAATTAATTTATTAGGCGATTCAGGTTCCGGTTCAGTACCCTTCACAATTACCCATAAATTCTTACTCATCAGATGCATTTGCATCTTTACTTTCCAAGTATGAAAGTTATAATTGTTAAAAATTTCAAGAGAAATGTCCATTGTAATAACTTGGAATGCTAAAAACAAATTTAAATAGCTATGCAAAAAACCTTTGACACTTCAAAATACCTTTGAAAATGCTTTAAATCTGTAGTTGCTTATGACTTCCAGAATCCCTTATGTCGTCCTAAATCAACGAATTAGACTGTTGAAAATCTTCAAATCTTTGAACATGAATTTTAAATACTGTAGCAAAAATGAAGGTACCTCGACTTTCCTTCACATAGGCAGATAATACTGGAGCAAAAATGGACTTTGACTTTCCTTCAAATCGACAAACAGACTAGAGCAAAAGATGGATTTCAACTTTCCTTCAATCAGCAGACGGCAACCCTTTTCAAATAATTCTTCCTTCAAATCAACAGACGGGGGCCATTTTTTTAAATACTTCAACATTTCTTTATAGCCTGCATGCGCCGCGGAGTAATTATGGAGGTGGTAATTTTCAGTTTTGTGTTTCTTTATAGTCTGCATGCCCTTTCTTTATAGTCTGTTTGAGTATTCTTAGCGGTGGTATGTTAGCGTGCCCTCAATATTTTGATTCTACGTGCCCTCAACATTGATGGTGGTAATCTACTAGCGTGCCCTCAATGCTTCGATTCTGCATGCCCTCAACAATTCAATGGGTAACTCTTTCCTTCAGCTCCTCCCTATGGCTCTTCTGCAACCTTGAATCAACAATATTACTTCTTCACACGACGTAGACTAGTCGGCCTGTTCATGCGGTGTCTACACAGGCTCTCGGCTCTTCTCGATGGCTCGACTCTGATACCATGTTGCAATATGGAACATGGAAAACACAAACCAAATGATAAATCTTATTGATAGAAGAGACAACAAGTACATTGGATCAAGCCTCTTTTATTTGGCTTCTGGGAGATTACATAACCATATAACTAAAAACAATTAAAAATAAAATCATTTTATTTGTTTGGAGCATTATAGTCCAAGAGATAGAGAGTGTTGCATCATTCAGTACAGAAGCCAAAACTCAAGTTCTATATGTGCCAATGCACAAACCTATTCCTAGGCAAAAACATCAAGTCATATGACATACTTATGGTTTCACATGCAAAAGTTATAGATATTCAAAATTGTAGGTAGAAATCCCTAGTGATTTCAGAATTTCTCTATAAACAGACAAGTGCACAATAAGTGAGGTCAAAATCCATGAGGAGAGTGCAAAAAAGATACCTCCTTGACCCATGTTTATACTAGTATAGTAGTCCTCATTAAGTTTAACCCAATAGGGCAGCCTGTGTCGAGTTTAACATGAGCCCACACCTTGTCAACATATTGTAGGAGGGTCCAAATCACAGTTCTATATTTAAATCAAATCACTTTTCTCTTTGCAAGAATCCTTTTATTCGAGGTTGTAACAACTCTCCCCCTATCAAGAGACTCGTTGTCTCCAATAAGACTAGATTCCCTTGCAAGGTCGTTGAGCATTAGCTAGCTTTCAAGATTATTCTTGATTTCTTCTTCTCATTTTCTGAATCCTTACTTTTAAGGGGTTCATGGTTTTTATTGTGGCATTTGTTATAGAATGAAGCCATCCACATTGTCTATTCTATTTTTCTTCCTTCGAATGCCTTCTTTTAGAAAGAAGAGTGTTTCGTAAAGATTATGTTTGATTCTTCATTCTTTAATTAAGTTTTCTCTCTCTATTTGATGGTAGAGGATCAAAACTTTTTGACCTTTACATTTTAGGTACAAGGCTAGTGACCTTTTGCATAGTGTCTAGTTCTCCTATAGTTGCTTAGATTTGTAGGTGAAATTTTAATCATTTGTAATTGGAGTATTTGATATTTTGTTGTTGTTATATTATGTAACATCTTCTATTTGTTTAGTATTATATTTTCCCCTTGTCCATGAGCCACCTCTATCCATATAGTCATCTCAAAGAAACTATTGTTGCCTCCCATGGCACAAGACGTGAGAGTTCCTTGCTACTACGAGAAACTCTCTTCCACCTAACATTGACCACCACTTTGGTTTCTCTCATACCACTTCCCTCTATGACTTGACAAACTAGCACCCTACCCATATAATTTATCCCCCCTCCTCCTACCACCTTCTTTCTCTTGGAGACATGATGCAAGAGCATCATGCACAACAATAGAGAAGATTGCTCAGAAGGAAAAGATAGTTGCAGATCAAGGCATAAAAGCAAAGATCTATGCAACAAAGGAAATATGTCAAAGAAGTGCAAAAGATGCAATAAGATTAGATAAGATAAGATAATTTTATTAATGTCCAACAAATGACCACAAAAGTAGGTCAATGGGACTATTTGGTATCATGATGTCAATACAAAGTGAGAGCCTTAAGGTGGCTCCTGTAAAAAAAGTCAGATAAAGAAAGAAAAATATGACTCTAACCTAAGCGCCAAAAAGCTAACCACAAAGATGGAGAGTTGATCTAGGAGAGCTGTACAAAGAGAGTGGATTTAGGATTTGTGATGAAAAAGGTGTATGTCATGGTTCACTAGAACCATCTCTCCTAACATCTGAGGCCGAATTGAGGAATTTCAAAATAGAACTTTGTTTGGAGGAAGAGTTGGAGGAGGGAATAGACTAGGTAATGTGACATTGCCTAGAGTGGGGGGCATTTTGCTATGACCTAGATGAAATCGTTTGACTGTTGGGATGTGGCCAATATTGGCCATGCCATTGGGGTTTGGTTGAAGTGGAGGTGCTCCTCTACATTCAAACTGATTCGAGTTTGGAAAAAGTACCCCCATCTATTTGTCTCTTGGTTCCACTAGAAGATGGGAGCATCGAGAAAAAGAAAGCAATCCATTGAGTGGAGGCTAGTCCCGGATGTGGATGTGGCTGGAGAACAAGGGAGTGAAGTTGGAGGGCCTCTTTCAAGTATAAAGCCACTAATATCTGGTCGGGCTACATGAAGAAATTGGTCAAAGAATGAAGTTCCCTGAGAAGAAGCTCTCTAAAAAGACAGTGGAATTGCCATCAGATCTCGTAGTAAATGGGGAATCGAAAGATGAAGTGCTCCTCAATCTCAACCTCCTAAAGGTGGCATACCTGGCAGATCCTGTTTGATCGGCCAGTGTGGTTATCCGTCTCCACACTAAGATGATGAGAACCCACTCTGAACTAGCCTGCTGCTATGACCTCGGTGGAGCAGTCCAGCTATTGGGATGGGGCCGAGATTGGCCATGTCGCTGGTGTCGAGAGGAAGTGGAGGTGGTCCTCCATGTCCTGACTAACTTTTGGTCCAAGACAGTATTGTTGTCCGTCTATCTCTTGGCACCCCTAGAGGAAGGAAGTACCGAAAAGAAGGAAGTGATATACTGAGTGGAGGATGGTCTCCTCCTGCAAGTACAAGGCCAGACATCGTTGATCGAGATATCTGAAGAAGCTAGTCAACATATGAAGCTCTGTTAGAAGGAATTCCATGAAGAGATAGTGGCACTGACCACAAATCTAATAGTACAGGGGGCACCGAAATATGAAGTGTTCCTCTACCTCAACCTCTCGAAGGTGACAAAGCTTGTAGATCCTATTTGATCGATCAATCTGATGATTTGTCTTTACCTTGAGATGATGAGAGCCCACTCTAAACTGGCCTAAAGGAATATGAAGCATGTGTGCCCAATGGCAGATTGTGTAATGGGGCCGAATGATGAGACCGTCATTCAAATCCATGAAGTGTGCAGTGTAGAAGGCCATCTTTGGACGTAACCCACCCTAAGGGTTGATAAAAGTAATTTGCACATATTATCTATAAATGTCGTCTCTGATAATGGTGTTCAACTCCTGTCTAGTAGGTAAGAGGCTTCCAGGTGCGCCTAGGGAATACCTAAATAGAGAAAGTTCGTCCATTTCAATGCCAACTGATGCTAGAAGATCTCCAACCCCCGCATTACAACTATGGCTTGAACGACAAGCTGAGCCAATGGACTCTGATGAAAGGTAGGCTAAATACGGGTACCGATATTGCTCCTTCGTCGAGTCGGTGAAACTTCGAAGGCAATGTAAGAGGGAAACAAGTCTGAACACAATCTCCAGCTGAACTAGTCGAGCACCGAACACTACCAGTATAATGGGCTGAGGTACTGACTGTTTGCACTTGATGATGTGACTGAGAAGGAGAATCTACACTCTCTCTGTTTAAGCCCAATCACAATCTAGTAAGCGAGGTCCCAAAACCTATGAGCCATAGAGGACTAAGGGTCGGATGAGAGGGTCCATGAGAGACATCTTGGATGAGATGTCCTAGAAATGGTGTCTAAAGCATTGTCTCTTGAGAAGGGCTAGGGATTTGTATCCTTTGTTGACGTGGAGTTGAAGGGCATGTTACAGACTAAAGCAAGGACCTATGAACTGAACACCAAATAGGTATAGGTATTAGTGATCTCAATCTCCCCCCCTCTACAAAAGAAATCAAGATCAATAAGTAGCCGCTTTGACCCATTGAAATCATGACCTTGGTTTTACCCAAGTTGACTGTCAATTGTCGAAGATCACAAAAGAGGGCCGAGGCATTTAGCTATCTCTACAAACCCTATGTAGATGAGGCCAAGAGGACCACATCGTCAGCGAAGAGTAGGATTGAGATCAAGATCTAGTGGAGAAGGCACCATCGCCATCTTGAATAGAAGGCACCCATCGCCATCCTTAATGTGCCCTTGAAGGAAGGACTCTAACTCATCAATGTAGATCCTGAATAAGGTGGGGGATAGCAGACACCCCTACTTCACCCTAATGGTACTCCTGATGAAGTCCGAGATCTCGTGGGTGGTACGAAGATGGTTAAGAACCAACTCATATAGCCTCATAATGGCAGTTAGAAGGGTCTCGAAAATGCCAATGTCTTTGAGCCTTTGGAATAAGGCCACTCTAGGTATGGAGTCAAGCGCCTTCTGAAACTCTACAAAGCAACAACACACTTTCAAAGAGCGATGGCGTGCCTCATCAATGATGGCCCGAAGCATATGAATGTGGTCAATGGTCTGGTGTGTTGGTCTGAATCCAGCTTGTCCTCTCGCCCTAAGTTGTCTCCGCTCAAGCTCCCTAGAAAGATGCATATGGGGAATGGTAGCGTATAGTTTGGAAAAAGTGTGGCCCAGCATGATCGTTTTGTAGTTATTGGGATCTGTACTAGGAACTAATTTATGGATTGGGTGAATAATATGATGTGACCATGGTTCTAGAAAACCTATACAAACCATGTGGTTAAACAAATATGCTAGGTGGCAATCAAGTGCATGAAGACCATGCTTAAAGAGTTCAACCTGGAACCCCTCCTCAGCTGCTGCCGTGTTGGAACGCATGACCCAAACAACCTCCCAGATATCATGGGGGGTGAAAAAGTACAAGTGGGGGGGAGAGGAAACCTACATAAGGGGTTTCCTCGAGATGTCATGGAGGGAAGAGGTGTGGGAAAACATAGAATTAGGATCAAGATTAGGCGGGAGATGGGAATCGTGAGGGAAAATGGTATGTCAAAAACTTTTGGGGGAGTGTGTAAGGGAGTTCTAAATTCATGTCTCCTACGGGAAATGAAGAGGCGTTTCTTGTGGCGGAGTCGATGGTAAGAAGCTTAAAAAAAGGGGGTAGGAGGAATGACCAAGAAAACTCAACATAGCAGCAAAGAAAAAGGACATCCACATACACTTCTCACAAAGTTATTTAATTCGAGATGGATAAAGCCTCTTATTAAAACATGGTTTCCAATCTATGTCAATCGCAAAGAGGGAGGTTGATACCAAAAAACCTTTACCCAAAACTTTAATTGACAAGAAAGTAATAATATGAACACGGGCATGGAAATAGCGAAGAGGATTTGGCTCTCAATGGCAAAACAACAATACAAAATACAAATGGTCAAGCTCCTTGAATAAATTGAGAGTGAAATTTTAGAGATTTTGAGACGCCATCGAAAGGGAAATGCAATTAAACTGAGCAGAAGCAATTGGTGTGCTTAACCAAATATTGTTCCCATTTTAATCTAATAAACTATTGAGAAATGCTGATAAGAAAAATCCATATCACTAATCTCTGTGTTTTCTTTGGAATTTTAATACAACATGGAACCCTCTTCTAACTAGATCTAAGCATTCGACCTTGCATCTTCAACCGATGGCAATACTATTGATTGAGAGTCCCTAGCGCATGAGCCACACAACCCTAGGTCACAAAGAGGAGGAAAAATGCAAATAAGATAAGATGAGATAAGAAAATTGTATTAATGTCAAACATATGACCACAAAAGTAGGTAAATGGGACTATGAGTTAACAAGAAAGTGGGAGCACTAGTATGGCTCCTATATAAAGCAAGAAGTGAAACTCTATCATAAAGCCAAAAAGAGTTATATCCATATATGCAGAGCCAACCCAGAAGAGATAAGTACAAAGAGCGCTAATACATAAGACAAGTGTACAAGCAGTGTGGATCTGGGATCTGCAATACAAAAAAATGGTGACACTAGAGACACTTGAAGCACTAGAAGCATCTCTCCTAACATCCAAAGTCGAATGAAGGAACCTCAAAATAGTAATATGTCCGAAAGAAGAACTATAATGGGTAGTGTGTCGTCGCCGAGAGTGGGGAGCTTGCCATTGTTGTGATCTGGATGTAGTTGACCAACTGTTGGGATAGGACCGAGGCTAGCCACGACGCTGGGGTTGGGCGGATGTAGAGATATGAGCCAATTCAAAGTCACATGCAGATAAATATGCATGCAAAGAATAGTCACGAGCCTAGGATATATGAGCAATCGACTCAGAGTTACCTTCTGCGTAAGAATGGTCGTGAAAGACTAAAGGGAGCCACACGAGATACCAATAGAAAATTAGGGTTTGAGAGGACTGTGTGAGGTTGCGCCCAATGAGGGAGATAATACTAGACTAAGGAGGCAGTGCTAGCAAGCAGACTAAAGAAGATAGTGAGTAATAATAAATTAGGGTTTGTAGGTTGTAGGTGTGGTAGAACAATGTGCAGAGGAGTATACTGAAGCAAACCATGATAGAGGGAATATGCCAAGACAGAGAGGCAGACCAAGGAATTCAAAATAAACTAGTGCTCTAATATCATGATAGACCTTGGAAAACTCCAAATTGGATTGATTCTCATTGAACGTGAATGCCTTATTAATACATGAGAAGAAGTGACCTTTGGCCTTCAGCTTCCAAAGGTACATGGCTTTGCAACTCATTCTCTAGTAACTGAAACTAAATATTTATATTATGTACAAAAAGAACCATAATCCCTACGGATTAGATTTCTAAGAATATGATATGTTTATTTCTCTGTTAAATCACTAAGATATAAAAAGAATAGTTGCACAATCAAGCATAGGCTCGTTATAAGATCTATTTTGATCAGCTAACCATTGGTATAGCCAAAGTGGTTTACAAATCACGCTAACTCAAGAAAGAAGGCCAATAGCATACTTTAGTGAGAAGTTGAACGAGGCACAAAAGAAGTACTCAACATATGACAAAGAGTGCTAGGCATGCAAGCACTGAAGCATTGGAGACACTATTTGGTGCCAAAGCAATTTCTTATGTATGCAAATAATCAAGCATTGAAGTTCATCAAGAATCCGACAAAGTTGAACTAGAGACATATGAAGTGGATTTGAGATGAAGAAAGGCTACACTTCAATGTTGAAGCGCTAGTTTGGGAAAGAGAACAAAGTTTCAAATGCATTGCTCAGGAAAGTTGATGGCAACGATGAAGAATGAGATGGTAGGTATGCATAGAATAGGGAGATGTATATGCAAGATGGGGATTTTATGCAGATACGAGAGAGATACAAAAATCCAGTGTTGTAGGATCACAACACAAAGTTGAATTATTTCCTACAAGAAGGGTATTTGTTCAAAATGTATTAAAAAAAAAGAAACTAAAACAAATTAGAACCCTAACTTTGAAACACTTAATAAAGCATATAGAATTGAGAATAACATATATATTTGGACCTTCTAATATTGGAAACAATAAAAGCCTTCAATTCTAGGACGACAAAAAAGAGTACTTATGATTTATTTCATAATTGGTGCCTTTATTTAGTTCTATGATTCCATGTTGTATAACTTTCATTTTCAATTTGGAAGTCTTGAGAGTAAGGGGCACTCATTTTTAACGTATGGCATTCCATTGTTTATGAAAAGGTAGGCTAGTGAGCAATAATATATGAAAAGATAATGATATTTTTTTTTATTGTAGGTCTCAAGGTTTTAACATAAATATTATCTCCTTCGATATATTGCTGTATCTATCATATCCCAAATGTAACATATCCAAGAGTTTTTGAAAATTGTTGTATTTGTATCAGATAGGAACCCGTATCAGATTATCGTATCCATATCGTAAAAAATAAGCTCATAAATTTATGCATCTTCCATGGAACATATTATAATTCCAAAACGAACATGGATGTAAAATTGTGGCAAATAATGGTCAACGTTTAAAATTTCAACTAGATTTGCTTTGTTACTTGTCAATTTATTCATCGACCAAGACTTCTAAGTAATTCATACTTATTAATCTACTATAATATTTCAATGTTACTATGCATTTCATGCAAATAAATGGAAATTGCACAACAATTATGGCATTTGTTAATTATAAACAATATTTTAACTATTTTCATTATGTAGTAGTTTTAGGAATGACTGTTGACTTCATGTCTAAGTTTATTCAAACTCTACACTTCGTAATATTGTTAAATGTCAACAGAAAATTAATCTGGCCATATAGATATGTGTGTTTTCGCAATTCTTGATTTTTGGCGAGATGGATGTTTTCTGTAGCTTTCTATATTTGTGTATGTAAATGATTTTATTAGTCAATTTATTCTATCAAGTATTTTGTGTCCAATGTATTCTTTGCCAAATACAGTGTTAATATGCTTGAGGTGCACAGCTTTGTTTGAACTGTTTCAAGGACACAACAAAAACTCCTTTAGGATCTACCTAGACACACTACTCTTCGTAATTTACAAGATACTCTTGGAAATAAAATATGATGTTAATATTTGCCCGATGAATCTTTTCTATACCTAAGAATGCTCACAAAATCTAATTTTGATTTTGGAATAATAATATAATTATTTATAACTTTGGAATAAGTAGATATGCAAAGCCCAACAACTTCTCCTTAACAAGAAGGATTGATGCCGAATCGAGTGAAACATATAATTCCAAGTAATTGAGGACATCTGGAACAGATTGAAAATTGTACAATGATTTGTACTTGAATTCACTACAAATAACCTCACAAGTGGAAAATAAATTTATACTTAGTTGTCTACCACTTTACCAATCTTTTTGCTTCAAAAAAATCCAATCTAAAAATGCAATTATGAAACCGTACTATGATGTGTACATGAATTCACTACAAATAACCTCACGAATTGAAGAAAAAAATTATACTTAGTTGTCTAGCACTTCAATAATCTTTTTGCTTAAATAGAAACAATCTAAAAATTCAATTATGAAGGATCCTAGTATAATCAGCATGCATCTCTGGAGAATAAATGACAATTATAGATAAAACAAAGATACATGAAACTATTTCAAATTCCCGTATGAACCAACGTAGGCTACCTCTTTTACAAGCACTTAGAGAATAAACAGACGTATTTGGAAAATCAAGGACAGTTATACATGAAACTATTTCAAATTCCCATATGAATAAACCTGGGCAACCTCTTTTACAAGCACAGAGTAAAAATTTTTAAATCAAATAACCTGTCAAAACATAGAGAAGAAGATATCAAAATAAGAGATTAGAATGAGCACCGGTTTCATACTCCAATGCTTGAAGAATCATTTCCACCTAAACAAAAGGAGAGTGAATATAAGAAAACCTTTTGGCAGACAAAAGATCTTTCAATGCATCATCTAAAATACTTGTTCTGTTAAAAAGAAAAGAGCCACGCTCTCCAATAAATACTTTGCTTTGTCTTGATAGTTAAGACAAGAATAAAGTCATCAATCAAAGATTCAAATCCTAACAATGGTATAGAATCATAAACTGCTGCAGTCATGATGACTGCGATGGGCCCTAAGTACAAATTCAAGGCATCTGTCAAGAAATAAACTTGAATCCTGAAAATAATTGCTGTATATATATATATATATATATATATATACAGAGAGAGAGAGAGAGAGAGAGAGGAGTGGTCTATAAATGTGAATGGAATAAAAGAGTGGGGCCAAGCATATATACATTGAGTTCACAACCCTTGACCTTTAGGTGATTGCCCTTTGATAAAAAAAGCATATAATTAAAATTAATTGATAAATATTAGTTGGTTGTCAAGAATATATACTTCATGCTATGACTAGGATGACTATAACATGTCCCTCTCATTAGGGATGATTTGTATCTTTGATATAGCGCTTATCAGGAAAAAACTCAACTTTGCATCCTTCATCAACAATTTGAGGCACATAAAGCAACTTCTTTCCCAATCAAAGCACATACATCACAGTGCTAAAAGAACCATATTCCATCTCAACGCAACCAACACCTTTCACTTCTTTAGGTGCATCAGTTCCAACTTCCAAGAGATACACTATCCTTTTTCTTTGTATCAAGGGATCTGAAGAAATTTTCAACATTGAGTGGCACCAATAATCAACCATCTATCTTTAGAGGCATTATTTGAATTAGCAATCAGAGAAAGAACAATACTATTATTACCTTTTTATTCTAACCATTATTATGTGTGCCACCTTTCTTTCGATTTTCTGGATTTTGGTAACATTCTATCACCTTTTATGTCCATACTTGAAACAAATTCTATAGTGAGGATCAAATTTAGGACCCTTTCCTCTACGATTGTTCTTCTTTTTATTCCTTTGTCAATTTTACCTTTTACTCGCATGTGGATTTTCATTTTGCCTTTCTGCATTCAAATAAACTCATTTTTTAAAGTTTTTCCCTCATGATCCTAAGCAATCATCTCTCCCTTATTTATCAACTTTACAAAGAGACCATCAAGCTTAATAATTGTCAATTTATCAGTAACATCAAGGATTAAAAAAGAATGGCTTATAGGTCCTTGGAAAGCCTTTCAAAAGGCATTGATCAAACATCTTTTCATCAAGTTTGTAATTATACTTTGCAAAATCTCTATTGATATTTTTGAACATTTGTATATGAAGATGAATTTCTTCTGGCATATTTCATGTACAATTTTGAATTGTTCTAGGAGTTCCATTATAGAATCATCCAGCTGAATCACATCATAGGCATCGTTTATTGCATTCCACACCATGTGTCCATCGCCATAATCAAAACAAATCTTGCTTACCATGGTAAGCCTCACAAAGGACACTCTCTTTCTGGTACTTCGAATAAACTTACATTTTTCTTTTGCAACATTTGGAACATTCTCATTTGCACTAACCAAATCAGATAAATTGCAGTTTATCAATTGGTCCTTTATATAGGGCTTTTAATGTCTATAGTTTATTCCATCAAAGGAGAAATGAATTAAGTGCTTGCTATTTATTTCCTAACATCGGCATGATTGTGAAGTGTCGCAACATGATGTCGATGCCAAGCATGCCCTTTTAAGTCACTTACATGTTATCCCTCTACCATGGAGTCACGCCCAGAGTTCGCCTTATGCTTATTACCAATTTCACAAGGCACGGCATCCTTTGCCTCTCATGTCACTCTTGGGAATTTTTGCCGTGTCAAACCAAGTCCGTCTTGTCTATCAAATCACACCAATTTATGTCAAGTGTACTTGACTCCTTGGAGGTCTTAAGTGACCAGAAGGCATTCTCCAACAAGAGGTCTTAAGTGACCGCCCTAAGGCTAGCCAGGGAGACTTGGAGATTAAACAATCTGTTATCACATCTATGTTAGTTGGAGCTACCATACTGCAGACTGTGCGGCCGAGGACCACACAGTACTTTTTTTTTCTAGATCAAAGATCAATCGTCTTCAAACGAGGCAGTTTTGTTCAGACTTCCCCTAGCAGATATATCAAAGGGGACAAACAATTGTACAGTGCTACACACATTGTCACTTACCATCTACCACAGGGTCACCTCTTCCTTGCCAGGCTTTGACATAAGCCCATTTGAGACAGTTGCCTAGTCTTGTTTTGATCGAGACTATCACAGTACATTGCTGGTTTATTATGATTGCCCGGATTTAGCCGAGATCCAGCTCACAGATCGCTTCAGTAGCAGCAGGTATTGCATTTGATGATTATTGCTCATGTTGTGGATTAGACTTCTTTATACTTGTTAGTACACTACCTCTGCATGAGATGATATATTTGGTTATCCAGCTGTTGTATGATGTGATTGGGCCCTTGATGATGTCAGTCCACCCCTCCTGTTAGCCTTATGTATATGCACGCTGAGTCATGTCCTCTACACTTGGCATAGACTTGATCACTTAGTCCCTCTCGGTAGCTGACTTTAGCTCCATTATCACTCTCCCCATCCATCCGACTCATCCATGATACTTGTTCCCGACTTGGATTTTGATTTGTGATCCCGAGGACCCCTTCCCCACTGATCTCTGAGTTTGCCATGACTCCTTGCGTATTGTGCCTCGGCTCTTTAGTGCGTGAGATACACTTTTAGACCTGGGATTTGCTCTTGTCGGTTGCCCCTGATGTTGCAATGCAGTTAAGATTGTGTAGCCTCATCGGGTGTTCCCCATTGGTCATCAAAGCATGTATTGCTCACCCCCATTACCTTTGCAGTATGAGCACCATGTTTATATCTTTTGAGATATGTATGTAGCCCAAGAGGGCCTTGATGTAAATGAAGAAATAAAGAATTGTAAATCAAAGCCAACAAGGCTATTATGTTGTAAATGTAAAATCTAGCCAAAAAAGGGCTAAGTATGAAACTCATTGTAAAATCCATGCAATGTGTTTATCAACACACATGGATTCAGGTCAGCCATACATGTCAACATTTGTAGTGGTTATTCCTCACCTAGTCCCGCGGGGCAAGGAGGTGAGAGGGAGCAAGGGACAAGCTCAAGATTGCCCCCTAGAGTCTCAAGTTACGGTTTGTCAGACACCCAATTTGGCGGCTCTAGAAAAGAACCTCACGAAGTCTTCGGATACGGATGTGAGTTGTGAGATACTTGTTAGATGACTAGTGGTGGTTTCCCTACACTATACCCATTTGTGAGGCACCGCCCTTCCCCGTGTTCTGTCATGGCATACTTATCTCAGTGAACCCCGCTTTCCCGAGTTGTCCGAAGGGTCACATGATCTTCATCCTTGTCTTCCCGTGTCCATTGCCTTGTTGTCCGCATCACCTAAAGTCAGCAAAGTGGTCAATTCTATAAGATGTGCATAGCATTTTAGTCTTTTGGAGGCGGTGGGCCCACCTCACCGAAGCCTTGTATTATCTCGAGATTTAATGCATTTTTTATCACCATGTTATCATTGTATTGCTTAGTAATGTACTAACTTGTATAATTGAGCCTGAACACTCCATGTATTCAGCTAGCACTGTTGTTGACCAGATTTGGCTTGGTCAAACTGAGTTGACTAGGCCAAAATAGGCCCAAAAAAATGTTGCGATCGGAATTTCGATTTCAGTCAATTATTATCTACAGGGATCCCATATGAGCATGCAGGTGTCAGAATTGCAAAAGACCGAAGCATTTGAGAAATTTTTAATTATTATTGGTCAATTTTGACCTGTTTTAATTAAAAATTATGGATTTTGGGCAAATAATGCCTAAGTGATGGATCGGGATCGTTCGAGTGGTCATCCCTACTACTTTTGGGGTCCACGATCGCATTGCAACAGACGGTTCGGCAATCCAGGCAATAAAAGTGGGTCAAAAGCCCAAATTTCATCTTCAGCCATATAAACCAACAAAAATTACATGGAAAATTAGAATTTGACTAAGGCAACTATAGGAAAATGGCAAAATCAATGGTTGGCAAAGGAAAAGGTAATTTCTACGGTATTTTGGTAATGTTTAACAATGTATTTGTGTATTGTGGGGCCCTCTATTGCCCAGCTCACCATTGGAGGTCAAATTGCCCATAGGGGGCGTTTTTTCTCCACCTTGGGAATTCGATTTGGTTGGTTCTATTGATATGGGCCTTGATGTATTACGTTGGGGGGATAAAACATCCCATAGACACCCCCCAACTCCACCTTATTGTATTGTATGGCCCACATGGGTCCCCCTCTCTCCACTAGTGCGCTCTCCTTGGGCAATTCGCACCCCCACCTAGAGATGATCTCCACCATTCGATTTTGTGGATTGGGGAGTGATCTCAACCCTCCATGTTGGGGGGAAACCTATTTTGGGAGTGGTCATTCTCTATAAGAGAAGTCACTCACTCCATTTGGAGCCTCTTGGCACATTTGTACACTTGAGTTTTTGATGATATAGAGCCATTCTTCCACACGTTCTTGAGAGTTTATGGATAGATGTGTGTTGCTTGACTGATATCTAGTTTTCCATAGCTTTGTTGAGTTGCTAGTGTATTG
Organism: Larix kaempferi; assembly: GCA_027924585.1. Classification (NCBI taxonomy): domain Eukaryota; kingdom Viridiplantae; phylum Streptophyta; class Pinopsida; order Pinales; family Pinaceae; genus Larix; species Larix kaempferi. The sequence goes on along the minus strand of BSBM01000147.1, from coordinate 10,257,642 downwards.
TTTCCACATTGTCCTTGGCCATTTGATCTGCAGGTGAAGAGCTCAGCTGGAGAAGGGCGCAGTTTTGGGAGTGGGAACCCCCCAACTGCTCAAATTCTTCAGAGTTTTAACAAGGGAGTTGTTATTGCACTTTCAGCCTTTCAATTCTCTCATTTTAGTCATTTTTACTTACTGGTTTCTCTTATTATTTGCTGCATCACTGACTTGATCTTGTTTGTGGCAGGTACCTAGGGCGAATTTGGCCACTGGAAGCTCAAAACGCGACTGCTCAGCAACTGAGTTTGGGGAGCTAGTCTTCAGCAATCTCATCCGTTCATTCACTCTCAAGTAGGTTATTCTTGCTGGTCTCTAACATTTTAAATTTAAATATGTGTGTATTGAGCAGAAAACTCACTTAAAAACCCCTAAAAATTAAAAATCTACAAAATTAGCCGTTAGAATTTGTTTATTTTGTAAACCCACTAATGAAATGTGCTTAAAAGCTTATATTCCAAATTTCATTTGATTACAACTCCATTTACCCACTAAACCAGGCACTAGTCTCCCACTGAATTCGCCCCACTTGGGAAAACTGACCAATCACGCTGTCTGGTAGATTTTTGGGTTATGGGTACTTGATATTCAGTTTTAAAATGTCATTTTACCTTAAGGTATCGAGTATCGTTGGCTGGAAGTGAGTATAAACGCTTATTTTTCTATGCCCTAAGTCCATTTTTCCACTGTTTAACTCATTCCCCTAGTGCAGTTTCACTTCACTTCTTGCTGGCCTGTTTTTTTTGTTATAGATCAGCTCAGTAATCAATTTATAATTACTAGAAAGTGTGTTTCAATTGCCTAGTGCACTGCTGCCATGTATGAGTAAATCATAACGAGCTTCATTTCCCATTGGCAGGGTTCCCAATCGTTCTTCTAGTCAATTTCTGTTTGCTTATTTAGTTTCCAGCCTTCTAATTCTTCAATTCACTCATCATTTACTTTCATAATCGAATCTGATTTCATCTCACATAGTCTATTCTTTCATTTCAGAATCCCGATCTCACTAGGCTGGAAGAAATCTCACAATTAGTCATCCATCTTACATTTCATTTTACGTATCTTTTGGGTTGGGTGTCTGACTATTGAGTCTCAACCATAACTGGTTGAGTGGGGTCTCCCCCCTGACTTGGCTACGTGCCTCGTCTAAAGTGACTGTCGCGTTGTCCAGTGTGACTTCTGTCCCTTGGACGGAGGACCTGGCTACTGTTGGTTACACCTCCCTAGCTATTCACCTCTGCCATCCCTATTGGGACACCCACTTCCAAACAGCTAGAGCTTGTGTGATAACACAGTCTTCTGAGTCATGGCAAGAGTCAAGGCCAACGTACAAGCCTTGTGAGACAGGAAAAAAGTCAAGACAAAAGAGATGTTGCCGGAGATAGTCTTGTGAAGTCATGGCAAGAGTCAAGGCAAATGTACAAGCCTTGTGAGCCAGGACAAAAGTCAAGACAGAAACCTTATGAGCCATGTGCAACAGTCAAGGTCAACCTTGTGAGCTTAGTGCAAAAGCCAAGGCAAATCTAACAATAGACAAGATGACTGTATAAATCCTGTGAGCTAGATTGATGTGACAAACAATCTTCCTTATCACTTATGCAAATGATGTAATTATGATGATCTAGTGCATAGGCACATGTCCTTATCCACCATGAGAAAATAACGAGTTGCCAAAGTAAAAGCCAAGTTATGAACTCTTGTGTAAGGCCAAGTGTCTAACTAGAGAACCAAATCAAGTTGCCTAACTAAAAGTTGAGTTGCAAGAGTCATGCAAAGTCAAGTTGCAAAAGACGAGTTACAAAAGTTGAGTTGTCAAAAGTCTAGTTGCAAGATTGAGTTGACAAGTACGAGGTTACATGTCAAGTTGGCATATCGAGTTACAAGCCTATTTGCAAGATTGAGTTGTCAAGATGTCAAGTTATAAAGTCGAGTTACAAGTCAAATCGAGTCATCATTTTCAGTTGCAAACAAAGTCGAGTTGTAAAATCTGTTAATCAATAAAGCTGATTGTTTAAGGTGCAGATCTAAATCAATTTATAAAATCAGCATGATGCATGGCGAGTTGAACTAGAAAAGCATGGTGAGTTGGACAAGTCAATTGAGCAGCAACAGCTCCTCTCTCTCTGAGAAAGTCGCCCTGCATGCACTAATGTGCCCCCCTCACTCCTGATCTATCACTCTCTGATAAGTCAACTGAGTAGCCTCATCCAGGGACCCCCTGCCTCTATAAATAATCTCGCCGATGAATTAGGTTTACCAAAAGCCTAATCTTGGTGCATGTAAAAAGTCACTTTTGCATGCAACTTTTAATCACTGACAGGTCATGCAAAACTCATGCATGCAAAAGTCTAAACATCCCGGAGAAGGTCCACATGCAGCCACCAATGGACTCATGCCACTGAGTAGAGTTTATCTCACCCTCTACTCCATCCTGATGCCTATACTGTTGCTGTATCTTCATGTAAGGCTTCTGAACCATGGAGGACATCCCAAGATACCATAAAAACTAACACCCTCTTAACGAGGGAAGTCCTAACACTGATGCCTAGATCCAACAAGTCCTATGTTGCTGACACTGAACCAATTGTCCTCTGTTGCTATCACTGCTTCCCTCTGATCTAAAGTGCCCTCATCTAGCTCCATCAAGGAAGCCGTTGATCTACCACTGACTCTATCATTACACTCTGATTGAGACTCCCTTTGAATCTCTATTGTAACCAATCCCGAAGACTGTTGTCAATTGGATCCACTAGTATGTAAGTGGGCTCCCTCTGTCTCTGAGATGACTCAACTCTCTATTGAGCTAAGTCCATTTCTACCATCTTGTACCAACTCAGCCTCCGACTAGTGCATGTATGAGCATCATGCTCATCCATCTGCTCTGAATCCAATGGCTCAATCCCCTGAGTCTCATCATCATCATCATCATGAGTATCTCACTCATCCATCTCATAACTAGAGTCACTCTGATGATCCTCATCATCATGGTGAGCATCTCGCTCACCCATCTGCTGAATGGACTCACACCTCCTAGCATCATCTCTGCTATGAGCATCTCGCTCACTATCCTCATTTGACTCAGAAGAGGATGCACTTAGCCAACCTGATGTGCCAGCAGTGGGTTGTCCCCGAACCAAGTATTCATCATCAATCCTGTGACCCATCAAGACTGGGTCTACTCCTCTAGGATAGGTGAAAACCAAATCCCGCTGGAACAAAACTAAGTAACCAACAGCTCCCAAAGCTACCACTGAGAGAATGCTCCCTCTCAGTCCTGGAACGAACAACACTCCTGATACCTCCAGGAGCTCTCCAAGATCCAATAGAAACCAAACTCTACCCACCCCTATGACCAAGTGATCAATCCTCTGCACATCCCGAACCATCTGTATGGGGATGTGCTCTAGGATGAGGAATGCATCTTGCATCCTTGTCATGTGATTGCTCTACATGCAATTAACCCTCCATCTTTGATCAACTGATATGAGGCTAATGAGAACTCCCTCTCAAACCGAGAGGTAAACTCATCAACCTCCTCTGCTGTTGTTAATTGCTCATCCTTTGACCGCTTACCTTTCTTCTTATGCGGACATTGTCCCGCATAGTGTCCATAATCATTGCAGGCAAAGCACTTGATCTTGCTCAGATCCTTCTTCTGTTTGAACCTCTGTTCCCTTTGGTTGCAAGTGCCACATCCTCCTCCTCTGGAATGGTTGAAGTTGATCCCTGAAAATAACCTCTGCGGATCTCCTCCTGGGTGAAGTTGTCCCACAGACAATCCCACTTGGGAAGGATCTCCCTAGCAATAATGGACTGGACAAAAACTACCCATGGCACAGTCACGCCATTGAGTGCTTGTCTTACCAACTCGCTATCCTCAACCTTTTCACCCATAGCTCCTAACTCATCCCTCACCTGAGTGATCTTGGTGTGGTATGTGGACATGCTCTCATGCTTACCCATCTTGATGCTTCTCAGTCTCTCTCTGAGAACCATCTTCCTGTTGGCATTGGAACTCTGGTACAAACTAGTCAATGCATCCCACATCTCATATACATTGTCTTTGGTCGAGACATGTGGGATGACATGATCCTTAATAGCATCAAGTAAGATCCTCTGAGCCTTCACATTCTTTTTATCATATACTGCTTTAGCAGTAACATCTGATGGAACTATGACTGGATTTGCAACTATACTGTTCACAACATCCCACAGTTCGCACTCTTTCAGCAAGAGTACAATTTGTGCCCTCCATGAACTATAGTTGGAGGCCCCATCCAACCGGCCCTCCACTCTCAAGCTAGTGGCCATACTCTCTGAACTGAAATACTGTAACCCACAGTGAAACAAGAATCTCTCTTGATCACAGATCTGGCAAATCTAACCTCTGATAGATCTGACCTCTACAACCTCAGATCTGTGTTGTGCTCTTCAGATATGGTAGATCTGGTCTCTATCATCACTGATCTCTAAGTGATTTCCCTTCCTCACCCTTACCAAGGCTCTGATACCATGTAAATTTTAATCCAGAGATCACTACTCCCTCTGGATAGCCCTGAGATCTCAAGCGGTTTGAGTTTCGTATATCAATAAATACTCATAAAGACATAAACTCAACAACTAGATCTCTTTACAACTTTAACACACATGCAATCACACAAATCACACTGCATATACCTTAAAAACCCCAACCGAGGAAAACCAGCAATCCTGTGGTGCTATCTTCTCTCTCGAGCCCAAAACATATATGTAAATAAGCAAATACAACGAAGTTACCTCAAAAGTAACTCAATCCCTGAATGAGTCAAACTCTAGATCTGCATGCATCACACATGCAATCACACTTTAACATACATGCAATCACACAAATCACACTGCATATACCCTGGAAACCCAACCGGGGAAAACTAGCAATCCTGTGGGGCTATCTTCTCTCTCGAGCCCAGAGCATATATATAAATAAGCAAATACAATGAAGTTACCTCATAAGTAACTCAATCGTTGAACAGGTCAAACTCTAGATCTGCATGCATCAGCTGATGCATGCACTGGGAGAATGTGCCCTAATTGTCAATCTGGATATGAGACACCCTGCAGGTAGCTCTGACTATACTGCCTCTCTCTATCCTCTGCTCTGATCTGCTCTGCTACTGAAGACAACCAACTGCTCAATTGAAGAATGCGAACTCCTCTGCATAGAGAAGTGCGCCCTCCCCTCCGGATGTCTGATGCTCGTATTGGGCCAGATCTCAACAAATCTGAGCTCTGATCATCATGAACCTTCCTCAAACACTGAGGCAAGGCTGTTCTGAACGTCTCAAACTCGGAATCGATCGATTGGACTCTGAATGAGATCCTGTCTCCTCAGGTAATGCAACCCTCCTCTTTTGTGGAACACGTCCTCCTCAAACTCAGCAAAAACCACCTCAGTGAACTATCTTAGTCCACAACACTGAGGTGCCAAGTGCCTCTGGAGCTAATGGTCTCTGATCCAACTCAAATCCGACACCCTAGCTCCTGCAGCAACTCCTCTCTCTCTCAGAAAGTCGCCCTGCATGCACTAACGCGCCCTCCTCACTCCTGATCTATCACTCTCTGATAAGTCGAGCAACCTCATTCAGGGACCCCTTGCCTCTATAAATAATCTCACTGATGAATTAGGTTTACCAAAACCTAATCTCGGTGCATGCAAAAAGTCACTTTTGCATGCAACTTTTAATCAATAACAGGTCATGCAAAACTCATGCATGCAAAGGTCAAAACATCCTGGAAGGTCCGCATGCAGCCACAAATGGACTCATGCCACTGAGTAGGGTGTATCTCACCGTCTACTCCATCTCGATGCCTATACTACTGTTGTACCTCCATGTAAGGCATCTGAACCATGGAGGACATCCCAAGATACCATAAAAACTAACATGTTGTTCGAATAAAGTTGAAGCTTTGGAGGCTACATGGTGCCATGCTCTCTTATGGATTATCACTGTTGTATTAGCTTGAGGTAACATGTATCTTTAGTTTCTTGTTCAATCGTATTGTGAATTTGGCCTTGAAAGGATTGGTATCAATTGATAGGAAAGGATCAAGTAATAATTTTATTGCTAGTTTCTTTTAATCATGCATATCTAGAGATCTAATGTAGCATTGTTTAATAAGTTTATTGACATGCTTTCTTGATTTCTTATGTGGTTATTACCGGATCTCACAATCTCTTTGGTAAGTTTCCAATTAGTTACAGGTTACAAAGTGTGGAAAAGTATTGAAACAAGTTTGTTCTCTTATTCTCCAAGGATTCATCCAACATAGTCAACAAATTGTCACTGAAAGTCTCTTCAGTTGATCCATCCAACACCAAGCTCCCTTTCTTCCTTTCTCTCTCTTCATAAGTTTAAAGAAAATCTCCTTGGTTACTATTCTTCTCGGATCTATTTTTGTTGAAAAGAAATATCATACATATATCTGATTTTGTATTTTGCTTAGATCTTAGTTTCCAAAAGTTTATATTCCGCTCTAGATCTAGCATCTTTAAGCTTCCTCATGCAAGTAATTTATTGAAAAATCTTAAGGCTTGTTAGAGTAGCTTTATATTGGGTTTTAAAGTTTATTTAGCATTTTAAAAAGTGTTTCATTGGCTGCCCTCAAAAGCAATCCAAGATCCTCAAAAGGACTTGTCCTTTTGAGTCATTTTCATTCAATTTTTGCAAGTAGTTTAGCTTAAAAAAATTTCCATAAATATTTTGTCACCCAAATCACTTTTAAAGTGATTTTGGGCATTTTTAAGTACTAATTAGCTCGCTGTCCTATTTTACTTTTTAGCAGGTCTTGGCACTTTTTGGTCAAAAATTTCAAGTTTGGGCCATTCCGGAGCTTCCCGGGGCATCCCAGCTTCATCCTGCATTTACCCTTTGCATTTTTGTAATCCTTTTGGATCTAGATCTGTAAAGATCCAAGGCATTTTTGATTTAAAAAAATCATTGTAAATCATAAATAAAAAGAAGAGCAAGTGGGTTACCCAGCACCCACACCCATACCCCCTAGGGGGATTCGCATAATTTTCATGGAGTGATTTGTTCTAAAAAGTTTAATTTCTGTTTAAACACAATCACACACACACAATAGGCTGTATACTTTCAAATTCTAAACATCATAAATTTTGTTTTAGTCTTTTCCTTTTCTGTTTCAAAGTAACGAACTTGGCATTGCTTTCCCGAAGTATGCTCGCGTCATCACATAAAGGGCTTTGCCTGAATACGTAAGCGGATGATCAGAAAAGAGACTCTTTGCCCGTAGTAATTAGCATAACATTTTACTTTAGTTGTTTATCTTTTCTGCAATCAAAACGGAACAAATATTTAGTTTCCAACTCAAAGTATGCTCTTTCCCCTTGCGGGCATTTGCTTGGGCCTGTGGGAAATCAGAAAGAGTTGCAACTATTCCTTAATTTTTCACATTTAATAAGAACTCATACTAATAAAATTGACTACCCTAAACATAGTGAAAATCCGGCACTAAGAACTTAACTATTGTGTGGGAAAAATTCTTAGGAGAAGCAGGAACCACTGGGAGGTGACCTCAAAGCACAGTTAGACTACACCCTTGTTGGTGTAGTGTTGAACACCGCCCTCGAAACTCCATTCTAGCCCACACGTCTTTGTGAGGAGCCACCTTTAATTAACTTTCGGACATTACTCCTTGTACCTCACGGTATATCTGGAGCACCCCCTTCCCGTAATCAAATCCTATCTCATAATAAATTAAAATTAACCAAGAAGCACTCGCGGAACATTTTTTACAACAACACGCATTTTTTGACTCCATTTTGGCACTGGTCTTGTCTATTTTTTATATCTAAATCTTTGATTCAAATTTCATGTGTTATATGATTATATTATGTTCTTGATATAAATTTATACTTGCAAGTGATTTTTGCGTTCAATTAAATCTTATTCAAAACTCCTAAAAACTTACCCAATCATAAATCTAAATCTTAATCAGCCTTAGTAACTCATAGGGACTACCCCCCCTTGGCTTCGTTAGGAGTTCTGCCTAAACGGAGGAGTTGAGTGTTGAGTGACGGTATCTCAACTCGAAACTTGCCCCCAAGGAACACACCTAAGCAGCTTGAAGATTTCTGCTGCGATAACCCCCGGGTGCATGTTCCGGCAACAACAAGGCACCAAGAGACAAACAGATGATGGCACAGACTTTGACCGCTCTGTTAGTACACGACAAACCATCTCTACCTCCGCCCAACACCAGAGACAGGGGCAGTCTCGACCCCATCACGACATACGGACGACTTCTTCCAGGTTGCAGCATCAAGCACCCTCCTCTAGGCAGCGGCGCACTACTCATTGTAGTTCCTCTTCTAGCTCCTCCTCCAGACAGAGTACTATTTTGAGCTTCCTTCAGTCGGCCTCGGATGGTAGGAGAGATACTCCCAGGGTTTCCAATGCTTTCAATGGCCCATGACAGTTTCACCATCACCATCTTTGCATCAAAGATCTTGGATCCACTTTCCTTCCTTGGATCAGTTCTCTTCATAGCTCTCATTGTATATATTTTTCTCCGTGACTGGCTCTCCATTTAAAGGACTAGGGTTTGGTTTGATTTATGCTTTTATCTTTTTATAGGAGCTAATTTTACCCTCCCACTTTGTATTGTTATCAGGGTACTACACAGTCCCATTGACCTACTTTTGTGGTCATTTGTTGGACATTAATAAAATTATCTTATATCTTATATGCATTCCTTTCTTTTGCTTCTTACTTTCAGTATTGATCTAGGAGTCAGTTTTGCACTCCCACATCGTATTTAAGCTGGATTATATTTGTTAGTCCCATTCACCTATTCTTGTGGTTATTTGTTGGACATTAATAAAATTAACTTATCTTATCTTTGGCATGTCCTTTGATGTTCTCCTGTCAAATATGATACAGATTATATGACAGCTATCTGAAACAATAACCTCTGTAGCTGTTCATCGGCCTGCAATAATCTCTTATGGTATGGGTTAATCCTACATAAAAATTACATGTTTGGTACCCTATAACCTAGAATTTGAGTTAAATTCGTCATTTGAATTTGCCTCATGATATTATAGACATTAGACATTTAAAATAAAGAACTAATAGATAGTTTGCTTAAGCTTGTTATCTTTCATTGAACTTCATATCACCTTTCTGCAATATAGAATAAACAATGTCTTTTTATTATTTGCATATCACTCATTTTCTATGTACTTGCATAGACTTGCAGGTCACAGATAAGGTAATCCTATGTCGATGTACAATGTATAGAAGGCACAGAACAAAGTCTTCATCTGTAAATTGGGGTACCATTTCGATCAAATGATGAATCATGTACCTTGTCCAAATCTTTCACAATTTTTGCTTCTGGAGAAGAATTCTCTTCATACTCATTCCATAACTGGTGTATTTCATCAGCTGCAAAAGACAAAGCACAGGCATAGAATTTATAGCTGTATTCTTTTATAAATATAATTGCTTGATTAAAAGCATTAGTTAGCTTGAAAATTAAGTTTAAACCATGGAGATCATTCAATGGCTTTGATGGTAAATTGTCAGTCTGATTTGTAATTTAAGACTAGGACAGAGAAATGCATCACTTCTGTAAGTTCATCACTCAAAACCCACCCAACATATTATATTCAAACATGTTTCATTTTCTGAGACAATTATGTGTCCCAAAGAAATGTAATCAATAGAAAACTGCCCTCTGATCATTTCATTGTCTACCAAAACCATTTCATTGTCTACCAAACACCAACAACGAAAAAATAAGATTATCTCATATTTAAAACATTAGAAATTGAGCACGTACCTCTCAATCCTCCACCCAGTATTCCGCACATTTCATCCAAAGCTTTCCTCTCTCTCCGGCTTTTTTCTTCCTTTGGGACACCATCTGAAGGGGTAATATCACCAACAATGGCTAAACAAACAAAAAGACATTTAGGACACCTGTATAATTCCAATACAAAAAGGAACGAGCAAAGCAAGAAATTCATATGAAAAGGTCAGAACTTTCCATCTCAAAGTTGCATCAAAAATAAAATCTCAAATGCTTTTTGTTTTTATTGTAGTAAAAAATACATCTTCGTTGCGTCATCTCTATTCTCCTTATAGGAATTTAACTTCAAAGATATGATATGGAAAACTAGGAAGATGAAACTTTTGACAGAGTATCTAGTCCCAGTGAAAAATGAATAGATGGAGATATCAAACAGGCTCCTCCCAAGAAGAAAAAGGTAAGAAGATTGTGTTAGTCCTGTAGGTCAGTCAGGACCTCATGAAGACTAAACGGTTTGTTCTCAGGCACATCAGAAAGAGCAATAGATTGAACAGATGTTTAAATCATGTCCTCTAAATGAGGCCAGGTGCAAGCCCTGGGTGGCTTTGAGAGAACAGTAATCCCACATCTACTGCACTTGGAAGGGTTGTCGTATAAGATTTTGTAGACTGTAAGGGAGTACGTGTCAAAAGCTTCTTCTATAGACTATCTTAATGATACCAGGACTGCAGCAATCATTACAAAGCATTCATAACTTTTGCCATTCGAATCAGTGTTTTAGGAAAACAGGCCAGGCCATGCACCTGCAAACTCTTTGAACATTTGATTGATCATTAATAAAAAAACTCACTTTCAAGACATTTGAGTTGTCATAGGAAGCTTGATCCCATGACATTATGATCTATTACGTCTTTTGCAAATCATGCCTTCTAAATGAGGCCAGGTGCAAGTCCTAGGTGGTTATAAGAGAATAGCAATCCCTCATCTACTGCACTTTGCCAAAAGGAAGGGTGGTTGTATAAGATTTTGTAGACTGTCAGGGAGTTTGTGCCAAACGCAGACTATCATAATGATCACCAGGGCTACAGCGATCATCACAGAGTTTATAACTTTTCCTATTCAAAAAAATCAGTGTTTAAGGAATTAAGATTGGTCCATACACCTGCAAGTGCAAACTCTTTGAACATTTGATTGATCATTAATATAGAAATTAAATCTCAAGACATTGAGTTGCCATGGGAAACTTTATCTCATATGACATCACAATCTATAAGGTTTTTCTGCAAGGTATTAATGCCAGTGAGCAGAATTATGTTGCCCATTTGCTGGATGATAATACAAAGCTTAAGGAGCAAGTTGATTCATTGCAAGAAACTAACACTGGGATTAAGATGAAGTCATTTTTTTGTAGGAATTTGTTTCCAAGCTTCATGAGGTTATTCCACTTCAGGATGATAATACCCACCTCCTTGATGAGTATCAGGATTCATAGTACAATTATGACTTCCTCCTTCCCTAGTCAGACGAAAAGGACAAGTCCATCCAGGATCTACAAGATCTTAATCAGGGCCTTGTCAAAGAAGTAAGTGAATTGAAATGTATGAATGATCAATAAAAGAAAGGTGTTCGAAACAGGTCTCATTATTTTGATTCCAGTCTTATTGTTTCGAAGTATGATGAGCAAGTTGATGATTGGACTATGTGTATTAATGAGATGGAAGAAACCGTAGATCTTGCCAATCAAAAACTCTTAAATGAATTAGGGAAGAAAGAAGAGATTCTTAGACCTTGTGAGAGGATATTTGGACTTCTTTTGTTGTCGCTTCCACTAATTTACTGTTGGCTACGCCTGAGCAGTCTTCTCCTAAGTTCAAGAAGCACACTAAAGGTTTTGGTTCCATATACTTCATCAAATAAGATATACAAAGCAGGTGGACTTGGTAAGCATGGACAAGGAATTGCTACTCCTATTGAACCTAAGATGAGACCAGTGAGAGCAGGCCTTGGATATTTTGAGACTTCATTGCTAGATGAGAGTCATCTTTCAATGATTTCAATGATTCTTCTAGTATTGATTCGTAGGAACCAAAGCCTAAACCTTTTTGATCAACAGGAACCACATCTTACACCCTTTGCTCAACAGGAACTGAATCTTCACTGTAAACATCTTGACCATATTAACCCCCTAATCATTGTGATTGGAGGAATTTCTGCTCCTCATTCATATATCAAAATTGGCATACAAGTACGTTTTACCTTTCGAGATGAGACATAAATGGCAAAAACTTAAATTGATAGCAACTACTAGGGATTATTGTGACTGGATTGATGATTGGTCATGACAACATTTGAGCACTTGTTGGAGGCCTTCATATTGCCTTATGCCATCAATTGTATAGCAGTGCAATCCTCAGGACTCCTTTTGATTCATTGCCTATAGTAGAAATCTCAATTGAATAGCTTTTTGATGGAAACCTTTATTGTTTCTTATTTGGCACTTTTGGTGGGAAGACCATCTTGTTGTATGTAGGTGTTTGAGGGGCTTGTTGAGCCTATTGACAGTCATGAGAGCATGGTTAGATTCTTAAATTGCTTATTGATTGACATGAGAGTATGGTCATGAGCCCCTTTTCCATCTTCTATGTTTTAGAGATTGCTCTTTGATAGCATGAAGGGATTTTGAGTTCCCACTCTGACCACCTGTGCATATGCTCTTGTTGCCTCACAGTTTTCCAAAGAGGATTGTGGGAAGATAAGATAAAATAAAATATGTTTATTAATGTCCAACAAATGACGAAAAGTAGGTCAATAGGACTGCTTAGTGGCAAAGGCAAAGGGCACATAGTGGCAGTGGAAAGCCCACTCCTATATAAGCAAAAGTCAAAGCTAATATATATGACCTAGGCATGACTATGACAATGTCCAAAAAAAATATAATGCTCTAGAGTCGAGTACAAGGAAAAAATATTTAATGCTCCAAGTGCATACCATTGGACCAAGGAGGGAAGGGGTTCTCCTTTGAACGTGTTTTAGGGGGCTTAGTTTTGAAGGACTCTACATTGTAAGCTTAGTTGCACCTCATCATGGGCAAGACAACATTGATAATTTTTGGTACACCCACCCAAGTGCAAATTAAAGGGAGGGTGTTGATGTAATTTCATTTGGTCAACTTTACTTATTTCGTGTCCCCAAGTCAAAAGCTTAAGGGCAGATGTTGCTGAATTTAATGTGACCTTGACTTTTAGTCCCAATGGTTATTAGCCACATTGATGATTGTTAGGTGGTCTTGTGGTCCCACATTTCTGGGTTTGCGGACATCTAACCAAATCACACTTCTATATATATATATATATATATGAGGCTTTGCCTCATTTGTAAGCATCTTACTTGGGATTGAAGATTTGAATTGAGCTTTTTTGAGAGTGGAGTTTATTCCCCAAAGAGTTTTCCACTGTATATTGCTATTCTTGTTCCTCTTTGTATAGAACCATTTCATTTTCTCATCTATTGTTATTGAATTTGGTTTATTATGAATGAAATTATGGCTCGTTGTTACCCCCCTGTTGTCCTCCGAAATGGCATGCGTGTCGTTTGAAAGCCCAAAATGCAACACGCCAACCGAAATGACAACTCTCTCAGGAGAGAGGCCAATGTCACCACACTCCTCTCCTCTTCGCTTCAGGTTGGCTCTTCTCCAACACTAGGGGGGTATCCCTAAACTAGGATCGCTAAGGCAGGTACAGTAATGGGCAAGGTGAATGGAAGAGGCTGCCTTAGGGAAACGGAAGTGACAAAAGATAGTTTTCAAAATGGGTGATGAAAAAAAAAAAAGGGAAGATCAATCCTCAGGGAATGACCAGTGCCAGTACCAGAAGGGGAAATGGAGTCAAAAGAGGGCTCATGGAGGCTTTATGCTTCATAAAAAGTGAGACGAATCTAGAATGCATAAACAATCAAATCTTAATCGACATTTCGTACAACCGAATACTGATGTCCATTGAGAAAATAATTGTTCAAGCATAATTAACCAACTTAATCCTAAATGGCTAATCTATTGTGCTTGATAAAGCCCTCACAAGCTAGATTCATTCTGCAATTTGAAATACATCACACAAGCACATGGAGGATACTCAAATCTGACCACAAAACCGACTGATTTTTTCATTAAGTTCGACAGGGATAAAAAACCCAAAATTTTTCCATCCGGTTACAATGAAGGAGGTTGACTTTTATAGGCCAAAAACCTCTTATGAAAAGATAAAGAACAACAAAAAAAAATAATAAAATAATGGCCATAAAGCAAAAAGGTCATCATCCCCCTTTTTCTCCTCAACGAAGATATGGCTAAATCCTTGTTTAAGTGGAACTCCTACTTTATTTGATGGCACTGCTACTTAGGCTGTTCGTGGCATATCCATGAACCCCCACACGTATTGCAACAGGGAATCGAGACCTTCACCCAAGCTGTCAAATGCTCCACGGCATTCACTTCAATTACTTTATCATTGTGTTGATTAAATTGTAGAACACCTAGAGCTAAGAGAGGTGACAGATGGCGCTGATAAGAACTGCCTCTGCATCAAGCGGTTGGCTGTTTAAAATGGAAACGTGAAGACCTGTCAGTGGTTGGGGCAATTTACATAAATCACAATGGTGGCCACCGATTCATTCAGCGGTGTGCATCACTTTGTTGAACCCCGAGATCCAGCAAATTTATTTTAACTCTGCGTTTGGATGCTAGTGCGTGATTCATGCTATTTCATGAAGAACTGTGTGTGGCAACCACAGAAAACGTGCCCCCGAGCTTTGTCATTTGTGGAACAAATAATCCGGCTGCTGCCACGTCCTCAAGGAAATCGCGTGGTTCTTGGCGCTTATTTGCACACCGTTGTCATTATTGATAGCAGGAAATAAATAAAAAAGTGAAACTTCCCGTGTATTAATAAGATGCAATGACCAAACTCGATCCATAAGATCGTGCTCATGTTGGCTGCCACGGAATCGAAGGGCATCTCCTCGCTATAGAAAAAGCACCATTGACTAGCCGTGAAGTGCTCCAGAAAGTCCACGATAGCAGGCAGGACGGGAGATGTCTTCAGTTATAAAAAACGCGGAATTTTATCAGTGTGCTCGGCTGCCAACAGAAACTTCAGCTTGACAGTGCGTCGGCTAATGGAATGAAGAGTGCGTGGAGTGAATCCGCTCAAGAGGCCGCGAGCTGGCATCAACTCAAAATTTGCTGCCGGCGTGATCAAGATTTTGTGAAAACCCTATCTTTGGCTTTTGATTTTTTCATTTTAAACTCTGCATCAATCAGTTGGATGCCGAAGGAGATTTCCATGCCGAAACTCGGCTTACGGGCTGGCTGCAAAGGCTCCCTGAAACACGACGTGATGGTGTTTTAGCAAAACAATAGTTTTGTGCTGGAACGATTTCCGGATCAGGGCTTTCCACAAATGTAAAGTCAAACCCATGATGCCCTATAGTTGGTTCAAATTGCACTTTCTTTTAAAAGTACCGAGCACCATTCGCATATGATTTTAAAACTGGTAACAATTCCTTATAAAAATTTCTCTGCGGTCGAACATATCTTCATGATATTTAAATGACCCTTTTCTGAAGCAGTTGTCACAGCTAGAGCGACCAGGACCTCCCTTGTAGTTCATCAGTATCTGCTTGCAATGGCTGAAGCATGGTGTCCACTGGCTTTTCCCTTGTAAAACAGCAATTACAGCTTTGCTATAGCGTAATGAAAGGAGACAAGGATTCCCTACTGTCTAGTAATGTTGTTAAGCAAGATAAACGAAAACATTGCACTCTGAAAGTTTGCAAGCCTGGCTGGATTTGGCCGTCCAATGACACATATGCATGATTTTTTTTTTTCCTCAGCAGTAGCATCCATCAAGTCTTCGAAGTTAGCTGATTTCTTCAATATTGTAGCCTTTTGGACTGCCATTTGCATCATTTTCTTCAACAGTAGAAGTCAGAAATTCACTTTTCCAATGCCAAGTAATTTCCGGTCTTTCTTATCTCAATACAAGTAAAATTTAAAAAACTACTCCCTGTCTCCCAAACATTTGTGCTATGGGAAGATAACCATTTCTGTCTCTAGTATTGTAACACCCTGCAGTAAGCTCAGGTGCATGAGATCTGGTTAAATAATGCCAATGAATACCTGCCACTTTACCAGAGAGTCTGGCACCGGAATTCTGAAAAATTGATTCAGCTTCTGCATCAGTTGGTCCTCCATAACCCCATTCTTTCTTACCAGCAGTTTCAGCAGTGGCTTTAAGGTTAACCAGCATATACTTGTCATAGCATTGAAAAGCTCCAATCCCAGGGAATTTCCATGTACCACTACTCTCAGGATAAGAAGGATATCGCAGCTCTCCTGCTGGACCCATTCCTACTTAAATTTCTGCCAATTCGCTGATAGTGACTGAGACTGAGCATACCAGAGAGCTCCATAAGTTAACACATCTTCAAGACCAGCACTCTTTCTATATCGCCTAAATTTATCACAACTATCTGCAGTCCACAACAGCATTTCTTTTTTGTTCATCAGGAAACACAACCTGCTCCATTGACACCTTTGGCTTGTACAGATTGCTTCCTTCAACAAGCTCATTCATTTCAGTATTCAAACCCACAATCCAATCCAGCATGCGTTCCACCTGCTGATCCATCAAAAATACTCTTCACAACAGAAGATATTGCAATCCCAGTAAGCATAAGGACTGCTCCTACTCTCCCGTGCAAATAAATCTTCGGAACATAACCAGCAGTTTGATCTTCACATCAGCATAAACGACCCTACAGTGACCTGGTGTCTTAATAGGAAATCAAAAATGTTTACCCCTACAAGCTAGGAGGTAACACCCCCTAATGAGGGATGAAGATTTGAGTAACATGGCTTAAAGACCATGATCATGATGAATGTTGCTTTTGAAGCTCTTTCTACATAATTTGATGCATATTCTTCTATTGAGGAGCGCCTTTTGAGGCATTTCACAATCTTTGCGGCATTTCTGCATATTTGGAGGCATGACACATCATCCAACAGGCCTTTTGGCATTATTATTTTTTTTTGCATTATTTACGAAGCAATTAAGAGGTTTATGGAGACTTCCCTTCATGAGATGGTGATGGAGACTTCCCTTCATGAGATGGTGACACTTGTCATTTAGAAGTAGAACCCCTCTCACATGATCAAAGATGCATTCTAAGAGGAGCACCCATCATCTTGGAAGGTTCTTCGAGCATTTCATGGCATAGTCAAAGGTCACATGCACATAGGAAGAGGAGCGCTCCACCTCTTTTGGAGTTGTATGGCTATTTTGGGAAAAATAACTTCCTAGAAGATGCTTCTTGAAGAGCACTGCAAAGGAGAGTGAGACAAGTGGCATGAAAACCCTAAAACAAGTTCAAACACACGTCTTAAGGGAGTGCCCTCAATAGGAAAGGGACACGTGGGAGCAAAGACCCATTCAAATCTAATTTATGCATTTTTCTTTTATCTTTATTGAGGAGAGCCTTGCTCTAAGGAGGCTTCTAGAATCTAGACCTACCCATAAAATTTACTATTATTATTTCTTCGGATCTAGAAGTTACTTATTGGTATTTTATTAAGGATTGGTTGAGTTGAGAGCACTTTCATAGGCTACGGTATGAAAGAAGTGAGAAGAAATTTCAAGGGCTTCGCTGAAGGTCTAGCTAAAGCGAGGAAAGTTTATGGGCATCTTCTAATGTGAGGTTAACTATCTCTCCACTCTCATGGCTGAATTTGGTTGTTGGCATTGTTCTTATAAATCTTTTGTAAGGTTCTTTGTATTGAAGGGTTGTTTTGATCCTAAAGATGGGCCAAGATTGAGGTGAAACCCTCCTTGTCCTCTGTTGTTTGTCACTGAATAATATAAGGTTATGCTGCTGTCATTTCTGCTCATATGAAACGTTGTTGTTGTCTTTATTGTTCATGATAAATATGTCCTTACTGCTGTATTTTCATTGTTTGAGGAGGTGCACCTTTGGAAGGGCCCTCAATTCAATTTCTGCATACTAAAATCAGTTCATCTGGAATATTATAGCATGTTTTTTTTGTAAGCTAGCTCATATATTACATTACCATAAAATCAAGATAGTACATACACTTGTGTGGCTAGTCTGCCACTAGGGAAACCAGAAAATCCACAGAACTAAAGTTTGTCATCACTTAACCTGAGAGGACCAGAGTCAAATGTCTTATCAAACAGTGTATTAAAACCATAATAGCTATCATACTGCCTAAAGAATCTAGGCCTATCCATAATTAGTCTGGCATATCTAACAGGATTACTCGCAAAACAGGCAAATCATGTGAATACTAAAAACCAAACAATCATGAAAAGTCTAATACTAAGCATCATCGAAAATAGTCATGTTGGAAGGCACCTCTGGCGTAATCGATGACGAGCTAGGCTGCCCTATAGAGACCCTTTCCTTGAACGCCATTCTTGTAGTGGCTTTGGATAGCACAATTAAGCTTGGCTCCTAGCTCGACTTGGGCGTTGGCTATCAGTTTAAGAGTAACTTCCACCCTTCGGATCTGACACTGGGTTTCATCCAACTAAAAGAGAATTTTCGTTTTCTCTTCAATGTTATCCATAAGAGCCTTTCCTAATAGGATCTCCATCTGCCAATAGAGAGTAACCGCCTTCATCAATTTGGTATCTTGTGTCCTAGATGTTCCTACATCTTCCACCATCTACCCTACTTTAGTCTGAATCTCATCCAGATCAGTCCCAACCTGCTCGCTCTCTACCCATGTCTCCATACTATCAATCAGGCGCTGAGTCGCGGCAGAGATAACCTTGCTAAAGGCAACCTTGGTTGCCTTCGCCTCTTGAATTGCACACGGCAAGTGGGTATTGCCCTAGTCGCTCTGCCCCTTTCGAGGTCGCCTACCTTTAACCATTTCAATGCCTTGTAATTGAAGAGCAAACCTTGCAACTAGAAACCTCCAATGATGCAGGACAGTAGAGAAAGGAGAGTCCTCGAGGAAAGCCACCATTCACACCAAACTCGCAAGGCTACTGAGATTATCTTGTTGTTTAGTAGACCAAACAACCTAAATAATAGCAAGCTCATGCCAAACAGGTAAAGAAATTAACAGAGCAACTTCTTTGCGTACCTTGGCAACTATTGTATCCATCCCTGAAATCGTGCCCCCGCAACCCATGTAAGGTGGTGTCATAATGATCACAAATAGAGGAAACAATCTCATTATGGCAACCTAGTTTATCAACATTCCTCTCCCTCACCGGCTGGTGTTGCCTTCTTCAGTGGCTTGCATTGCCAGCATTTCCCGACATGAAGGGCGATGTCCTCTCATGAACTGAAGCAACCTATCCGATGCCACGTATCCTCTAGCCCGTGCCAGATGTCCTACTTGCTAGAGTGGGTTGGCCCGTGTTCATGGGAACATCCCTGTTGTAACAAACCAGCTCCGCCTCCCTCCCCGCCAACCAGCTATGCCTCCCTCCCCACCAACCACCTCAACCCTAACTTGCAACAAAATAAATAAATAAATTTTTTAATATATATATATATATATATATATTTTTATTTTTTTCCAAACCTTATAATAAAAATATTTAAATATAATATTATTATTTTTATTAAAAACACTATTAATTATAGTAATTAGCATTACTATAGTGATTATCACTTCTTCCTAAGACATTAATTGTCTTTTCCATTACCCAATAAACCAAAATAACTCCCCCATATTCACCCCCCCACACCAAATCGAGAACCATGACAGAAATGAAGGACCAACTGGAAAAATTAGAAAAAGACCAAATTAGAGATTTAAAAATCCTCGAAGGTCTAAACACTAGAATGGACAAACTTGACAAAGAGTTTCAAGAAGAAAAAGAAGAGTTTTCGCGCAAGGTGCAATACGAAGTTGTCGGAGTAGTCACATGGGAAATGAGGAAGGTACGAGAGGAAATGAAAGCATACTTCGATGTAGGACTAGAAAATATCAAGCAAGTTTTTAAGGATAGAGATGACGCTAGAAATGGTGAGTCGCCAAAGGGAGACCACTCATGTCGCAATACAACTGATACCAATGATCATCAATCAAATCCCCCCAAAGTGGAGATCCCAGAAGACCATAAAGACTACAATCATCATAAACCACATTGGGCCACAATGCAATCGATGGGAGGATACTCAACGAAACCTAAATTGGAGTTACCCAAGTTCGATGGAGAATCAAAACAGAACGTGGCATGGATCAACAAAGCGGAAGAATTCTTCTACATTCACAAAATCTTATCAAATGATGAGAAAATTACATACGCCTCCATGCAGCTCGAAGGTTGGGCATACAATTGGTACATGTGGTGGAAGAAAACGACAAAGGTATGTGACAGAAAGAATTTTTCGCCAAACTAACAAGGCTACAACAAGAAAGCAACGTGGAAGAATACACCTATGCATTGGAAGCATTAGCGACGCGCGTACCAGAATTAACAGAGGGTCAGCGACTCCAGACATATCTCTCTAGTCTTAAACCATACATAAGAGACGAATTAGAATTACATAACGTGTCCAATTTGGATAAGGCTAGGCACAAAGCAAAACTTATTGAGGAAAAATTCAAACAATCAAGACAAGGGAACCCTAAAAAGGGATATTTGCGACAGCAAGAGACCCAGTGCAGGTATTGCGAAGATACATGGTCACCGGGTCATCAAGGTAACAAATATCAGTCATGTGGCTATGAAGTTGAAAAGAGCTCAAAAACATCGAGCAGTCGCACCAACAGTGACAGGAAAAACAAGAAGAATACTTGTCGTCACTGTGGAGAAGATTGGTTCCCAGGACATAAATGCAAAACCAATCACACAGTACATTGCAAAATCATTAATGGGAAGCAAGTACAAGTATTAAGAGAGGCAAATGCAGTTGATTCAGATACAGACACAAGCTCATCTGAAGCATCAGTTGCGACGGTTACATGTACTCAACAAGTCTGTAAGAAAGAAAAGGTAGAGACACCAGAGAAATGTTGAAAATTAGGAATTTGACAGCAATGACAGACTGTAAATATAAATACAGAGATAGCTAGCAGTAATTAGACATCCACAAAAATTGAACACGGTAGTTTTTCACGGGGAAAACTTTTAAGGACAAAAACCACAAAGCAATTTAATAATTTATCTCCAAAATGAGATTACTGAGTTTGTACAATAGCAGGCAGAGAACAAGCCTTTACAACAAATTAGAATTTGTTTTACTGAACAAGAAGAACCCTTAACAATGACTACTGCCCCTAAACTCAGGGCTTCTACTGCTGCCCGAAATTCAAGTCTTTTACTGCTGCCCAAAATTCAGGGCTTTTACTGCTGCCCGAAATTCAGGGCTTTTGCTGCTGCCCGAAATTTCCTGAACTGATGCTGAGGGTGGCCGAGCTGTAAGAGAGACTGCCTAAGTTTTATCTGAAGCTGATGTGAACTTTCTGAGGCTGCCATGGAGTTGGAAAAGACTTGAGATCAAACCCTGGCTGAACTTGATAGCAGCAGAATGAAGAGAAACAAACCCTAGCTGTTAGGGTACTTTGAACCAGCAGTAGAAAGAGTGATTCTTCAAGGAGTAAGAACCAGCAATTATGAAAAGAGAACCCCGCAGAAAAGTCACCCTCGACCTGATCTAAGGAGCAGAGAAAACACTGAGCAAATCCATGAGCTGAGCAGAAGATTCCACGAATTGTATTCTTCAAATGTTGAGTTCTATTTATAGTGGAATAATTCCACTTTATTGGGGCCGACCTGTCCTCACATAAAAATATTTTTTTTTATTATTTATTTTTTTGTCCTCCAAAAACTAGGTGAAAATGACGAAAAATAACCAAGTAAAACAAGCTATAGGGCTTGTCTACTTGGGGTCTTTGCTAGCCCTTTAATGGCTGCAAATTTCAAGCTCTAGGGCAGCCAGGTAATACTTTGCAATCAGATCTAATACTACTTTAGAAAAACTTGAAAGATTTTGACAATTTGAACTAGTTTTTGAAAAGAAAGTACTAGATAACCATAAAATTTAAATTTTTCTTGATTGAGAGAGAGAGAGATGGAACAAATCCTTGTTGAAAATCGAAGCTTTGAAGATGGTTCAGTGATGTTTGAAGGGACTATATCTGCAAGAAATGATTAGTAAGAAGGGGAAGCAAACAAGATCCTCCTTCCTGCCAACTCAAGAAAACACCTGCACATCACAGATCTCACCAAACAAAATATCAAGTGTAGATATATATATACTCATAAGAAATTAAGCTGCTATAATAAACAAATTGACAACAACTTATCTCATAGATGAGCACACCACACCCTTGAAGAAATGAAACTTATGCACAAGCCATCTTGGAGAAAGAATCAAGATACTACATCCACATATGACACAACACCACAAGCTGACCTCCAAAGTCTTCTTTTATTCAAATGAGAAAACAAATTACAATCATAAGTTCGCTGCTCCAAATCTCACTAGTGAACAATGGAGAGAGAGCTGCATTATATAGAGAAATAACAAGGAGGGAGGGCGCACTTGGTGAAGGAGACAAAGGGGGAGTGGTGGCACGATTGAGGGAGAGATAGGGGCTGCCATCCCTTGCATTGGGCTGCATATACCAGCATAAAACGTGCCCACAATAGTCAGCCCCAATAGTGCTGCTCCTACCTAAAAACGTGGCTGCCCACAATAGCAAGTGCGCCCCTCTCTTATGGTGAATGCGCCCCTCTCTCATGGGCATAAATTTCTCCTTGTTTGGGGCTGCCAAATACCTTCAAAATCAGCCTAATATCCTCCTATAACAATGCTGGTCCAAAACTGAGTTGTCACTACTCCCAAAAATAATTAATTTTTTAAGTCACTTTTTCACTTTTTTTATTTTTTCATGACTTTTTTGGGATTTTTTGATTTTGACCAAAGTAGAAGCACCCAAACATTAGGAAAAGTGGGTTTAGGGGTTTAGGGGGTGCTCTGAGTTAGAAAACGAGCACCCCTAAGGCAAAAAATACCTCCAGACGCCCCAGATAGGCCAATTACAAATTTTTTTAATTGAACCATTAAAAAATGGCCCAATTTACGGAAAAACCAAAACTCGCCGAAAATTAAAAACAACCTAGGGGGACTTAGCACATGTCCATATGAATCAAAATTAACGCCTAGCATGTTCATATACATTGACCCATAGACTCTAATAATCCCCTAAGGCCCGTCAGCCTCCCCAGGCATTCCAGCTTTGGAGGAGCAGGAGAAAAACCCATTAATTATGTTATGCACTAATGCAAGACATAATAGATAGGTGAAAAAACTCCTTGGAATACCTGACTTAGCCAAAAAGTCCTAGGGAACCAAGTCTTTTACAAAACACCATGCTAGTACGTTTTGTTACAAACCCCGCAAGGCCATGGACATGTGGAAAAAAGTTAAAAACGGGGGCCTTTAAAAGGCCAGCTGGATATCAAATCACCAAAAATGAACATGTATCATGTTCCACTCTGCCCGCTCGCTTGATAATCCAACCAAGTACAACTTAGTTGGCAACATCTGGCTCCAACTGCGGGACGTGTGCTCGATCCAGTCTTCAGGCAAGGAGAGCATACGAGAATACCAGAATCTCCGGTTTCTATGACCTGTAAAAACATCTCAACTTGACAAGAAAACCTTTCAGTAGCACAAGTTCTTATAAGAGGCAAATGAACCATAAGTTGTATTATTCAAAAACTAAAGAATTCTAAGCATAAAAAAGTAAAGTACCGAAAAAGAAATGTTGAAAGTAAATGCTCATTTGATGAACTTATTTTCCTACTCTAAGCTTAACAAAATAAAATGCTAAGTAAAATGATAAATCCAATGCAACCATCTTAACATTTTATCAATATAAAAACCTTTAACCTTGTGTTTGGTTACCAGCCAAAACAAGGGTACCTTGTTTAGAAAATGCAAACCTGCATGATAATTCTGGTTTGAATGATTGGATGGTAGATCACAGGTGTATGATAAATCTTTGAAGTGCTTGCCCAAATGGTAAGTCCTCATGCAGGCCTCTTCTACCCATGACTGGATAGGGCTGAGAAAAACCTCGAAATGATAAGGCAGACCCACTACCTCATCATATTGGTCTGAAGGGTTCTTCTGATAGTTTATTTCTGTGAAAGTATAAGCCCCAAGCTGCTCCAAATCATAAGGAACCTCAGAATGTGCTGATGAAGGTTGAAACTGACATTCCACTGATTCCATCCTATCCAACTCTTTGTTATACTGCTGATCCAAGTCTTCCTTACTAATACTTATGCATGGCTCTGATTGATCATGAGAAGTATCTGTATGTTCTTCTTCCATGTCAAGATTCCCCAAGGTCTCAAAATCAACACTCCCCTCTCTTGATATATCAAAGATGGGTTTTTCTAAATGCGTCCAATAATCATCATACCTATCCTTGTAAATGAAAGGGGAGTCTTTGTCCATTTCATCACAACCCTGGCCATGCCCATCCTCATGTTCATAATACTTATCCTCAGAAGGCTTGGTTTGAAAGATATTACAAGGTATAAAGTTGTCCAAGACTTCACCACTATGCGGAGAAAAAGGAGGAGTGTCATCATAAATCATACAAAAATCATCACAAGTTTCTTTAAAGGCTTCTGTAATGGTTGCTTCCTTAGGTGAATTTGAAGTACAAACATCATCATCTTCACTAAAGTAATCCTGAAATCCCAAATCTTCAATGGCAAATTGAGGAAGCTCTTCTGAAACATCTTCAATTGAAGACCCTTCATGAATTTCTTTGTCAACTTCTATAATGGCTTCCTCTTTAGGCAAATCTGAAACACACATGTGATCATCATCGTAGATTTGAGAACACTCCATATTTTCAATGTTTTCAGCTATGGTGACAAGAGGATGGTTTTCAACAAAATCTTCAGTTAAGGGTGCTTCATGGAACTCTTCGATAGGGTCATGCTGAATCTCTTTTTTAAAGCCAGATTGTGCTATAGGGAGATCTACACGATTGATATAACTTAGAGGCACCTCCCAATATTTATTATTCTCCGTCATGATGATACGAGGAAAGTTGGGGTCTTCCTTATGATACTCAATCCAAGGTATGAACAAGAGAAAGTACCTTCTAAGGATCCTATCCAAGTGCTCCATACTAGCTCCTTTATTATGCCATTGCCTTATAAATATTCTAAGGAGGCTCGAAAGAGAGTTAATACATTTATTTGGAAGCTCTTTAAAATACCATTGATAAACAGGTCCCTGTAATGTACTAACAAACATCTCCATTATGTTATCTTCATATAAGACTTTGAAGTTAGCCACAACTTTAAGAAAAGAAAAGACATGCCGGGTTTCTACATCATCATCATCTCCCCAAAAGACCGGTAGATAATCAGATACATCTTCACCATCATGATAATTAGGGAAACCAGGGATGTCTGAGAAGTCAATGGGAGGATGTGCATCGGAAATTTGCTCACTAGACTCTTTATCATCCATTTTCAAAGATCAATAGCCTGCATTTGAAATGACCATGGGATATATCTGGTACTGAATCAGTGGAGTTGTCAAAAGGTGAGTCTTTATAGATTTTACTGTAATGGATGGACTCATCTACACACAAGCAGTCTCAACAAACTATATGAGAAACAAAGGGTTTTATCCCTTCAATGGAGTCGCCATGTGAGAATAAAAATATACATATAAAACAATCTCACAAAGAATTCTATTTTTGCTTTTCTTTGAACTTTTATAAAAGGAAAAAAAAGGTTAGTGGAGTCGCCAGATGAAAAATTAAAAATCTAATCTAAAGATTCATCAAACAAAGCAAAAACAAAAAGGAAAACTCAAAAGTCGTACTCCGGGAATAAAAAGACTTATCCCCGGCAACGGCGCCAAAATGTTGCCGCCTGGTTCCACACCTGGGAAAAACGCAGCAGAAGTCTTCAAGCTGCTGGTGTGGCCTTGGGGGCAAGTCAGAGTCAAGTGCTGTCACTTGGGACTCGACTCCTCCGTCTAGGCTTTCCTAGCGAAGCCAAGGGGGGTGGACCCTAAAAAATAAAAAGAAACTAAGGCCTCTAACCTAGGAGTTAGGAAAATATTTTTGGTAACCAAAAATAAACAACATATACTTTGATCAAATAAAACAGTCATTCATCATTTACTCCCATTT
The DNA here is from genome assembly GCA_027924585.1 of Larix kaempferi. Classification (NCBI taxonomy): domain Eukaryota; kingdom Viridiplantae; phylum Streptophyta; class Pinopsida; order Pinales; family Pinaceae; genus Larix; species Larix kaempferi. Next base: position 10,231,577 of record BSBM01000147.1, on the reverse strand, counting down.
TAAAATAACCATCATTTAACTGCACATTAGTCAATAATATAAAATAAAATTTAAACAAGACCAGTGCCTTATAATGGAGTCAATAAACAAATGCATAAGCAGAAAAGTAGATGTTGTGCGAGTGTTCTTGGTTTATTTTAAAATTAATGTGATGGTGATCTTTTTATTATGGCGGGTGGGTTCCCGATATACGCAAGGTACGGGGGAACATGTCCGGAATTTTGAAGCGTGGCTTCCCTCTCAGGCTTTGGGCTGAATCGGAGTCTCGAGGAGGTGTTCAGATGCTATACCAACGAGGGCAAGCCTAACGGTTTCCAAGAGGTCACTATCCAGTGTTATCCCAAGCCTTCTGGGAAATTTGCCCACGACAACAAAATGCGTGTTGTGCCGGATTTTCACAAAAAGGATTTTTTATTGGGGCGGTGTTAGATCCTATTACTAGTCATCCCCTCCTTTCTGGTGTGTACCAACTGGATCAGACTGAGCTGCAAGTTGGCCACAGAGCATACGGGAGAAGACCTTGGTATTTTTATAAAAAATTTATGAACCCAAATTTTATCTTTGTTAAAACCCCAGGAGTCTCTTTTCAGGCACGTATTTCGGGCAAGCCCTCATACATAAACCCTACTTCGAGAAAGCAAGGGGGGCGTTATGAGTTTGTAAAACAATGTGAAAAACTAGGTTGTGAGTGAACTTGTGGCCCGCCAGTGGAACGGACCAACAAGGTTTATTTTAATCCTAATTGATTTTATTAGATGCCGGAAAACAAAGAAATAAACTACTCTAACAATCACGCCATGAAAATGAGACGACACAGGCCACCCCTGGGGGGATGGGGTATGGGCGCTGGCTAGCCCACTTGCTCTCGTTTAAAATGTTTACAATGATTTCGAGAAGTGCCCCAGTCTACTTAATGTGACTTGGTGGCTTACAAAATTTATAGAAAAAATATGACCGGTTTTGAGAAATATGGAAATTTGTCCTCCGGATCGCCTGGATGCTCGAAATTTCGCCAGCACTTCCTCCTACCTGTTCATCTTTTGCTGCAAACCAGCAAGCAATAATTAGTACAAGATGCCCAAAAACACTTTAAGAGTGTCTTTGGAACACCTCCTAAAAAAAAACAAAAAATTCTAAGTTAAAAAACTAGGTGAAAATGACGAAAAATAACCAAGTAAAACAAGCTATAGGGCTTGTCTACTTGGGGTCTTTGCTAGCCCTTTAATGGCTGCAAATTTCAAGCTCTAGGGCAGCCAGGTAATACTTTGCAATCAGATCTAATACTACTTTAGAAAAACTTGAAAGATTTTGACAATTTGAACTAGTTTTTGAAAAGAAAGTACTAGATAACCATAAAATTTAAATTTTTCTTGATTGAGAGAGAGAGAGATGGAACAAATCCTTGTTGAAAATCGAAGCTTTGAAGATGGTTCAGTGATGTTTGAAGGGACTATATCTGCAAGAAATGATTAGTAAGAAGGGGAAGCAAACAAGATCCTCCTTCCTGCCAACTCAAGAAAACACCTGCACATCACAGATCTCACCAAACAAAATATCAAGTGTAGATATATATATACTCATAAGAAATTAAGCTGCTATAATAAACAAATTGACAACAACTTATCTCATAGATGAGCACACCACACCCTTGAAGAAATGAAACTTATGCACAAGCCATCTTGGAGAAAGAGTCAAGATACTACATCCACATATGACACAACACCACAAGCTGACCTCCAAAGTCTTCTTTTATTCAAATGAGAAAACAAATTACAATCATAAGTTCGCTGCTCCAAATCTCACTAGTGAACAATGGAGAGAGAGCTGCATTATATAGAGAAATAACAAGGAAGGAGGGCGCACTTGGTGAAGGAGACAAAGGGGGAGTGGTGGCACGATTGAGGGAGAGATAGGGGCTGCCATCCCTTGCATTGGGCTGCATATACCAGCATAAAACGTGCCCACAATAGTCAGCCCCAATAGTGCTGCTCCTACCTAAAAACGTGGCTGCCCACAATAGCAAGTGCGCCCCTCTCTTATGGTGAATGCGCCCCTCTCTCATGGGCATAAATTTCTCCTTGTTTGGGGCTGCCAAATACCTTCAAAATCAGCCTAATATCCTCCTATAACAATGCTGGTCCAAAACTGAGTTGTCACTACTCCCAAAAATAATTAATTTTTTAAGTCACTTTTTCACTTTTTTTATTTTTTCATGACTTTTTTGGGATTTTTTGATTTTTTTATTTTGACCAAAGTAGAAGCACCCAAACATTAGGAAAAGTGGGTTTAGGGGTTTAGGGGGTGCTCTGAGTTAGAAAACGAGCACCCCTAAGGCAAAAAATACCTCCAGACGCCCCAGATAGGCCAATTACAAATTTTTTTAATTGAACCATTAAAAAATGGCCCAATTTACGGAAAAACCAAAACTCGCCGAAAATTAAAAACAACCTAGGGGGACTTAGCACATGTCCATATGAATCAAAATTAACGCCTAGCATGTTCATATACATTGACCCATAGACTCTAATAATCCCCTAAGGCCCGTCAGCCTCCCCAGGCATTCCAGCTTTGGAGGAGCAGGAGAAAAACCCATTAATTATGTTATGCACTAATGCAAGACATAATAGATAGGTGAAAAAACTCCTTGGAATACCTGACTTAGCCAAAAAGTCCTAGGGAACCAAGTCTTTTACAAAACACCATGCTAGTACGTTTTGTTACAAACCCCGCAAGGCCATGGACATGTGGAAAAAAGTTAAAAACGGGGGCCTTTAAAAGGCCAGCTGGATATCAAATCACCAAAAATGAACATGTATCATGTTCCACTCTGCCCGCTCGCTTGATAATCCAACCAAGTACAACTTAGTTGGCAACAAATACCAACAGTGAAGCTTCTTTTACCCCTCAATTAGCACTAGGGATTGACGTGAGGATCGAAGATGATGATGTACTAACGATTTGTGCTTCCGAGGCTTCATCAAATAATTTTTTAGAATCATTTGATCATCATCGTGTCAGTCTGTCCAAGGTTGTGTTATAAAATATTGTAAAGAGTGAGATAGCACTTGTAATTGTTTATAAAGAGCAATTTGTAATGTATAATAAGCCCAGCTATGACAGTTGTATTCAGTAATTGTCTCATGAGTGTTTTTACTGAGAAAGATTTAGATCCTTATAGTCTAAATCTTTCGAAGTTTTTTCACTCAATAAAAATCCTCCAGTCATGACCTCATCCTGGTACACCCTAGTCATGCAGCCCCCTTATGCCCTTGTTCTATTACATCTCACTTTGGGTCACCATGGACATGTGTCAAGCCAGTCCTAGTTAGGATAGAATCTTTGTATATACAACTTTGGAAATAATGATAACATCAATTCGATGGCTATATCTCACTGATTTATTGCGTCTTTTGCGTTAATTTGATCTATTGAATTGATTAATAGCGGGAAGTACTCCCCCTTAGTCAATAGGTGCAGACAGAGACAGATGTACCTAGATATATAATCTTTCAAATTCCACATGAAAACCACTCCTCAAATAAAGAAGATCATAAATCTTTAAGCTTAGAAACATTTTAGCATTCCCATTATGTATTGAAAAATTCACAGTGGGACTTGCACTTGTGGCATTCTTTTCTGCTTTCATGTTGCTAAATGATCAATACTGGAGAACGATAAAGCATATTTAAGTTTTCAATGTAGAAAAAGAATATCAAACAAAAAGCACATAAACAAATTCCTCTTTTCGATCCTACCTTCAGCAATGTCATGGACAATTGCCATCCTTATGCACCTACAAGGGAACCAAAATTAAATATTAGACTTCTCTGAAACTGACATTACAGAACATCATGATGAAAAAACGGGCCAGATATTCCAATACACTATATACCTAAACCAATCGTACTATACAAGAAGATGCATTCTTGAATCCATCCAACCCAACTCTACTGAACATACCCTCTATAAGGAAGCCATTAGAGACACTTCAATAAAAATATTAGTCACAAATTGCAAGAATTAGAAACAAAAGAGACATTTTAAAATCAAGCACTGCAATGCTTATTCAAACTGAGTTTACTAGCTTCCAGTTTTCTAAAATTTGTCAGCATAATTTCGGTGCATTAAGACATAACAGAAAAAGAGATGTACCACTGGTACAGTCAATGAATTACAAACACAGAAATAATGAGTGATTGTGTACAATGAACATTAACTACATTATCTATTATATTAGTTGCTATGACCTAAGGTTGCATCCCTCGGCATGGACATGTCCCTTAGGCACTATATAAGGAGTCTTGACTACCTTTAAATCATCATTGTATCATTCATTCTTACTAAATATTATTTCCAGCCATGATCATTTCCAGCCATGCACATATTCTAATATTGCAGATTTGGAGCAACATTATCGGGTTTTTGATGCAGATTTGGGGCATCATTGTTTGTCCTCTTCTAGGGAAGATTTAGACTGTAATTTCCAACCATACTCTTCAATGATTAGTTCTGGTTTGGGGCAGCAAAATGATGTTATTGTTGCAGGTTTTGAGCATCCTTGCTTGCCCTCTCCTAGGGAAAGTTTAGAGCTGCAATCCAAGGATCATTTCCAACCATTCTTTTCATTTTATCCTGCTGATATCTCTCATTTTTCATGGTTGTTTGGCAAAGGGAATAACTCAGAAATTTTTCAGGATTTAAGCCTTTTATTGAACGATGAATTAATGAATCAAATCAAGAAATCATCATGTTGTTAAGGCTGGAAATGTTCAGGGGTAACAATGTTTTTAAGGAAAAAAATTTCCACCCTCCCTTCCCATCTAAATTTATGGAATTTACATAGAGTTCTTCAAGTAATAGTGCTCATTTACGTGCTGGAAATTACATGGAACAGCCCCATGATGGAGACTTTTGTACAAGCCCTATCCAATCTTGTATAGATAAAGCTTGTGGAAAGTCATGCCATACTTGGCAACAGTTTGAGGAAGTTGATGATTTTTCACATGCCTATGATTTCATATGCATTTCCAGCCCTGATGTTGTGGAGATGTTAGCACATATTCCTTTCATGATTGATGTTGTCTTGCCTTGGTCCATCACCAAGCACAAGGGAAGAAGCAATGGCATGGATGAGATGCTAAGGTGGCTTCATTGGATATTTAAATTTACCTAACATGCTTTAGTGCATATGCTAGAGTAGGTGTAATGCCACATTCTGTAGGCATGCTTTTTCATACTTATTTTTGCTTCAGAGGATTATGCATTCCAGAGTATTGAGGCCCATCTCTACTGCTATTGGGCCTGCTTTTGATGAGATGATGTGATGATCATGTGATATATGCCATTTTCTTACTGCTATGCCATGTCATGATGGTATATTATGTGATGTTGTACTTTACATTACTACTATTACATTGGATGCATTGATTGTTTGATGAGTATGGTTAGCAGTACCACCCATAGGTTGACGAGGGTAGTAGATTCTTGATTTACTTGTGTACCATCGAACCATGGTGATTTTTGGTCTTTGCAAGGACTTTTTCCCCCTTCTTCGGGGGCACCTTTGGCCACCTACACATCATCCATCATCAACTCATACATTGGTTTGCACCATTTGGCAAGAGATTGACAGATTGACTCTTGACCTCCCCTTTGTGACCCCTTCAACATGAAAACCTCCCTGTTCTCCATTATGTCTTGGGCATGCTTGTGTTGTGACGATTCAGAAGGCTTCCTTATAAATCCCTAGGATTAACTAGTTATCAAACAGGAAGAGTTGCCATTGAGCAATGCTTCTCCCTAGACATGAAACATGAAAGGATACCCCCTACAATGCCTAAAAAAGGGCAGTTAAAAACAACTCCCAATCAAAGGCTCCTTGTTGTTGAATTTCATACATCCACAGCATAATAATATAAATGTATAACCAAGATCACTAGAAGAAAGACAAAGCACAAAACAATAACAACAGAGTTTATCCTGGGAAACCCAAACGGAAGAAAACCCAGCAACCTTCATATAGAGATGATAATTCCGAGATCAAAGTACAATGACAAAAGAGAAAAGATGGGAATGCTTCCCAAAAGTAGAAACCCCAAAACAGCTTCCTTCTCTAGCTAGTGCGAACTTCTCTCTCTCCCAAATGATGCAAACTTGAGTGAATGAGTGAGTGAGATAATGAGGTGCACTTTACCTCTATTTATACAAGTGCTAACATTAAAAATACCCTAACTGGGCCGACTTCTCTTGGGGGGCAATTTATAATTTAATTTTAATATTTTTCTTTTGCTTCTTTTCACCCCAAGGTTTACATTGATTCTTTCATGTGATTACATAATTAAATACATCATGTTCATCTCCCTTAGGAGGTACAATCAAGTACAATGAAATACAATAAATAATATCTTCCGAAGTTGCACAAAATCCAACACTCCCTCTCAACGAGGAAGGTAATATTTGGTCTTCATTAGCATCACGGTCATCTGGGTTTCATCTTGCACATCCATACTGTCTCCATCATCTCTATACATACTGAAGGTTGTCCACACATTCTCAGTCCTTCGAGAAGTGTCATCATGCATCAACTTCACCAGTCCTTCGATGAGTTTAGGAGAATCACTCAATCCTAAATCCAGGAGAATCACTCAATCCTGGATATCTGAGATATCAGCTATACCATTTGCTACCTGTCTGTCTCATCTATCAATGGGGTCCTTCCATACCTCGCTAAGATCCCAGACAAGCAAATGTGCACGGCCAACCACTGACTGTCCGACTCATCTGCCAATGGGATTTCTCCCATACCTGGCTGAGTACCTAGACTGTAGAGGCACCTATGCAATCACACGGCCAACTGTTGACTGTCCTACTCATCTGCCGATGGGATTTCTCCCATACCTGGTTGAGTAACTGGACTACAGAGGCACCTGTGTGAACCCGACCAACTGTCGACTGTCCTACTCATCTACCTACGGGATTTCTCCCATATCTGGCTGAGTAACTGGATTGCAGAAGGTACCTGGGTGACCCCGGCCAACTGCTGACTATCCTACTCATCTGCCTATGGGATTTCTCCCATATCTGGCTGAGTAACTAGACTGCAAAGGCACCTAGGCAAAGCAAGGCAAGCATCTCAATGTCATCCTTCCCTTTCAAGGAGAGATACGTTCTCTTCGACTCCAAGTCTTCCGCGAAAGTATTCGAACTTCACCCTAGGAAGAGCTTTGGTGAGAACATTTGCAGTCTAGTCGTCTATCGACACGTACTATAACTCGACCGCACATTTTTGCACCATATCACAAATGAAGTGATCGAATCTCAATATGCTTCGACCTGTCGTGAACTACAGGATTCACTGACATCTGCACACAACTCTGGTTATCATAGTGAATCACGGTCGGCTTTGGAATCTGGCCAAACAATCCTGCCAGGAGATTACGAAGCCAAACTACTTCTCGAGTTGTTGTGCTAGCAGCCATGTACACGGCCTCTGCAATACTGAGTGCTACCAAGTTTTGCTTCCTGCTGCAGGAAATAACTGCAAAACCCAAACTGAAGCAACATCCGGCCCAGTCTGAGTCTGTAAACCCCTGCAATCTTAGGTCACAATCTGAAGCATATTTCAATCCATATCCCACAATGCCACGTAAGTATCTGAGCACATGTTTTGCAGCAATCTAGTGAATCTACATCAGTTCGCACATGAATTGACTAAGGGTGCACATGAACTGACTGAGGGCATTCACAGCAAAACATATATCTGGTCTAGTGTTGGTCAGATACATCAATGACCCAATCAACTAGCGATACATGGTGGGATCAATCAAATCAGAATCTGAAGTAGAATCTCTCAGCTTCTTCCAATTTGCATCCATCGAAGTAGCCATGGACTTGCAGTCCAACATTCTGAATCTCTTCAATATATCAATGGTGTATTTTCATTGTCCTAGGAAAATCTCTTTCTGCCTCTTCCATACTTCTAATCCCAAGAAGTAGTGCATCAATCCAAGATCTTTCATTACAAACTCAGATGCAAGATTCTTCTTACACCATACAATAAGTTTCTCATTTCTTGTGAGAAACAAGTCATCAACATATAGGACCAAGATGAGTGGTTCATCATCTACAACCTTGTAGTAAAGGTTGGGGTCTGCATCACTCTTGGAAAATCCCAAGCTCACCAGGAATCCGTCTATCCGTCCATACCAAGCACGGGGTGCTTGCTTGAGTCCATCCAGTGCCTTTTTCAATCTACATACATGGGACTCCTTTCCTTGGACAATAAACCCATCTGGTTGTTTGATGTAAACTTCTTCCTCAATAACACCATTGAGAAAGGTTGTCTTCACATCCATCTGATGCAACTTCCATCCCATAGTTGAAGCAATAGCAATAATGGATCCGATGGAAGTATATTGGGCAACAAGAGCAAATGTCTCATCATAATCGACTCCCTCTTTCTGAGAGAATCCTCTGGCTACAAATCTGGCCTTGTATTTCTCAACACTACCATCTGCTCCATGCTTGATCTTGTATAGCCATTTAGAAGTCACTACTGACTTCTCCTCAGGTCTCGGCACAACCTCCCACATATCATTCTTCATGATGGATTGATATTCATCCACCATGGCATCCTTCCAAACTTGATGTTTGGATGCTTCTTCGTAAGTGGTGGGTTCAGAATCAATAATGTTGCTCATCAATGCCACATAACTAGAGAACCTCTGAGGTATTTTGCTTTCTCTGAAAGCGCCATGAGGAGCTTCATGCCCCTCTGCATCCTGTAGTGTCTGTTGTGCCCATCTAGGTCTTTTCTAACCTGCAACATCTCTGGGATATCAATTGGATCTATGGGATCGATAGGTTCATCCTTTTCTACTAGCTCCCTCTGAACTGGAGGGGGAGATGATCTCATCTCCTTTGGTTCTAGCATTTCTTCATCATCGATCTCCATATCTGAACCTCTGCCTTTCCTGATAGCCATCTCATCTTCAAAGGTCACATCCCTGCTGACTTCAATCTGTTTGGATCCTGGGATGTAGATCCTATAAGCCTTTGAAGACTCACTGTATCCCACAAAGGTTCCCTTCTTGCCTGAAGGTTCTAACTTTGATCTTTTCTCCTTGGGCAAATGTATGTAGACTGGACAGCCAAATATTCGAAGATGCCCACTTCTGGTTTCACTCCTGTGAAAGCTTCTTCCGGAGTCATGTTCTTCAATATCTTGTGTGGACATCTATTTTGTACATATACAGCGGTTCTGGATGCTTCTTCCCACAAGAACATTTGAAGACTCTGGTCATGTATCATAGCTTTGGCTGCCTCCACAATTGTACGATTCTTTCTTTCTGCAACCCCATTTTGTTGAGGGTTGTAGGGAACTCTGAGCTCCCTCTTAATTCATGCTTCCTTGCAGAAATATCATTGAATTCTGTAGAGGTATATTCTCCACCATTATCGGATCTCAAAGTCTTGATCCTCTTTCCTAACAGATTCTTAACTTGTGCTTTAAACTCTTTGAACTTGTTGAGCACTTCCTCGGATTCTTTTGACTTGAGAAAGTATATCCAAGTCTTCCATGAGTAATCATCAATAAATGTGATATAGTAATGATATCCACCCAATGACACAACCGTCATTGGTCCGCACAAGTCAGAGTGTACTAGATCCAAAATCCTTTTGGATCTACTCTCGCTATCTGGAAAAGATTTATTGGCATTCTTTCCAAGTGCACATCCTCTACATGTTCCATCATGGTCTACCTGGAGCCCTTGCAAACCTATCACAATATTCTTCAAAACTGGGAGAGCTCGATAGTTCAGATGAGCTAATCTTCTGTGCCATAATTCGCCCATACTTGCAGCATCGTGTATTGGGGCTTGGACTAGTGGAGTGTTTAGTCTATACAAGCTCTCTTCTCTTATGCCAATAACTTTGGCTATGCTCATGCTTGAGTTCTTGTGCCAAGCTAGGACTTTCCCTTCTAAGAAAGCTACTTTATATCCCTTGTCCTCCAAGGCTGAGATGGAGACAAGGTTTCTTTTCATTCCAGGTACATAGAGCACATCACTCAGACGCAATGTATCATTTGATTCTAGTTGAAGGGTGGTGGCTCCAGATCCCTTCACAGTGTAATTTGCATCATCTCCAAGTACAACACGAAGATGTGAATTTTTCTCAACTAATTTTGAAAGATTCTCTTTATAACTTGTCATGTGTCTAGATGCACCACTATCTATGAGCCAAGTGTCACTAGTGGTGGGAATAGTACCTGATAATGCTGATATGAATAGAAATTCTACGTGATCTTCATTCCTTTGCTTCTTGTGTTGGTGATCTTCCTCCACATCAGCAATTGAAACTGAAATCCCTTCCATCTGATCTTCAACTTCCATTCCAATCATCTTGACTGCAGATCTGGTTCAAAAACACTAGTAGGAGCTAGGTCAAAAATGAAAGTTAGAATTTTGAAAAATTGATTCCACAAGTAGATGCACCTTGCCAAGGCGAATTGATTTGAGGTAGGGCTGATCCAAATCTATGTAGAGAAGTAGGTAAAAATTGAAACCCTAATTTCTACTCCAGCTGTAGAGTTAGGTCAAAAATTGAAAATTCTCGGAATTGAATTCCGTCTTCACCAAAAGATGCGCCTTGCTAAAATCGAAATTCCCAAGGTCCTTTTTCTCCAAAATGTTGGGTGACGACTTCAGAAGATGAAACCCTAGTTCAGACAGGGTTTCGACAATGTTCCGACAATGACTTCTTCTAGAACTACTCTAATACCATGTTGAATTTCATACATTCATAGCATAATAATATAAATGCATAACCAAGATCACTAGAAGAAAGACAAAGCACAAAACAATAACAACAGAGTTTATCCTGGGAAACCCAAATGGGAGAAAACCAAGCAACCTTCGTATAGAGATGATAATTTTGAGATCAGAGTACAATGACAAAAGGGAAAAGATGGGAATGACTCCCAAAAGTAGAAACCCCAAAACAACTTCCTTCTCCAGCTAGTGCGAACTTCTCTCTCTCCCAAATGATGCGAACGAGTGAATGAGTGAGTGAGATAATGAGGTGCACTTTACCTCTATTTATACAAGTGCTAACATGAAAAATACCCTTACTGGACCAACTTCTCTTGGGGGGCAATTTATAATTTAATTTTAATATTTTTCTTTTGCTTCTTTTGACCCCAAGGTTCACATTGATTCTTTCATGTGATTACATAATTAAATACATCATGTTCATCTCCCTTAGGAGGTACAATCAAGTACAATGAAATACAATAAATAATATCTTCCGAAGTTGCACAAAATACAACACTTGTAACAAAAGCTGGCGTAAAAGAAAATCTTCACCAAACCAAAATAAAATGAAGACCAAGAAAAATTGTAAAAATCAAGCAATTCAAAGAAGAAAGAAGCAAGTCTTACTTGCATGTGCCTCCAAATAAAATAAAGGCCAAGGTCTCCAAAAGAAAGAGTCCAAGAAAAATCAAAGAAGACAAGTCCAAGAAGGAGCTAGCAAAGCAATAAGTAAAAGGGGGGAGGTCTGATTGACAACGTTAAAGGAGTAGTACCTCATTACACAACACCCATTTGTGAGACACTTTCCCTATTTTTTTCCCTATTGGTGAAGATCACAAAGTTTTACCGTATCCCTCATCTTGAGTCAATCAATCACCTTTGACCAAAACCTCACTTGTCTAGCTTGGTCTAATCCATCTCTAATCCACCCAGAAGAAGAAAATTATTATTGAGAATGCTTAGATATTATCATGGTACTAGTTAATTTGTAAGTCATCTTTTTCAAAAACTTGTTTGAAGATATTTGTGGTGTTGGTATATTATCATGTTTATCATGACAAATTATATGATGACTCACCCTAATGATCATTTGCATCTATATGCACTTGTCCATGTGGACACCCTTTGTTGTTGATCCACCAGGGACACTTTTGATCATAGTACAACATCATGTCACTTATATTGAGATGTCCTCATGACTTCTTCAGAGCTATTGTATTCAGTGTCAGTTTATCAGTGTTGTATAGTGGCCAAGAGGGGCTATTGCATTTTTTGGTTGTACAGGGAGTCCAATGATTCTAAGTTCTAACACATATTTGGATACCCATTCCTAGCCCTTATCGAGAGACAGTACTTTCAGGGTCAGTTTCAAAACATCTCATCCAAACTCTACCTCATGGAGGTAATTATTAGACACACGGTACTCTATGGCTTTGAGATTTGGGGATCGAGCTTGTTACAAACAAATTGGGCTCAAATGGAGAGAGTTCAAACCTTGCTTCTCAGGCACATCATCTGATGCAAGCGTACAATTCTACAACCCATTATCCAAGTAGAGTTCGGTGTCCAACCATTTCACCTCGAGGTTGTCTTTCACTTGGACTCTTTCTTACATAGAGTTAGATCTTTCAAAGTCTCTGCCATTGGGAGAGGGCAGTACCCTTACCTTGCACTTTTCTCCTCAGAGGTCCTTGTCACGGATCACTTCACAAGTCGTGCACAAGGTTGGTTTTTAGAGGCCTCTCAACTTCTCCAATCGATGACCATCTCCCCATAGCAACTTCCCCCCTTCAGGTACTCGTTAGATGTGTAGGGTTATCTCATGTCCACTGAAAATATACTAAATCGGGACATCAAAGAGGACATATACAAATTGTACATTCAAGTCACTTGGACCTCACCTCCGACAAGCCTAGGCCCAAAGATGTCTTTCTACTTAGAGCACTTTTTGGAGTTGCAGGATGGTATCATTGTCCACCCCCAATACACGCACAGACAATGGATGCATTTGCTCAAGATCCCTCTAGGACAACTACGACGGATCACCATATTCCTTGATCTAATAGGATCTGTTAGGACTCAAATGTGCCACACACAGGAGCCAGAGATAGAGATGAACTACATTTTTAGGTGTCCCTTATACTATCAGATCAGAGGACGTTACTACTGCTTATATAGAAACTCAAGGAGATCCCTCTCTACTTTCTTCTGGTATCAGGATCAGAGATGCCTAGCCCTCTTCATCAAGGAGATATTCAGTTACAGATCTCAACTCTTGCACACCCCACCCCACCTTGGGACGACCAAGAGGGATCACCTCATACTTTCATGTTGATCCGTTAGATTGAAACAACAAGCACCAGGCAGAGTTCCAAAGTACTTCAAATAGTAGAGTGGTGAGACCTCGGGTCTCCTGCCAACCTCTCCCACCCCCAAGAGATTGACATATATCATTGAGACCTGTTCGGAGGTGACGGACCATACATCCAATCACAAATAGTCATAGTGGCAGAGGGATCAACTCCAGACAGATTCAGAACAGGGCACCCCCCACCCGTCAGATTGCCTCCCAGCCCCAACTGAGTAGCCAGAGATATGTTCGGAGTTTCTTCTCTTCAACCTCAGATGGTAAGAGAATGCCTCCTCGCTTCTACATCCCCCCCACGATCGTACAGACGAATCCCACTATGGTACCTGAGGAATCCGACGGCGATCTAGTGCCCCAATCGCCCCCATCACCCTCGATCATTAGACCCAAAAAACCTTGACATCATTGGCCTAATCTCTCTCTCTCTCTCTCTCTCTCTCTCTCTCTCTCCTTATTGATTGGTATAGAGTTGACCAATTTAGTCTCGGACACTCACTTTGTACTACCACAACAATGACATTGCTATATACATTTTTTCTTTTGGTATTGGCTAGGCCTAGCTATTAGTTTAATCAAATACTTACCTAGATGGTACTTTTACTTCATGTATCTTTCTTTATCTTGCTTTCAACATTCTCCAAGAGTTTGTTTCACACTCCCACACTGTACTCTTAATGGATGTATCTGTAGTGTCCCCAACTTTGGATTCCCCTATCTATAGCTAGAGACGCTTCAAGGCTTGTGTAAGCCAGGTCAGAGGACTACGATTATGTCATCGGTGAGCTCGAAGTAGTTTTATGGGGCCCAGCCTAGTCCATTGACCCTTATTCATCATCAGGATCATTTTTGCACAGTCCGTTCGAGGTTCAATTGCATTCCGACAATTCCCTTAAATTGGGAGAATTATTGGGCATAAATTAATTAATGGCACAAAAGGTGTTATTTGGGGCATTTTATTTGAAGGAACACCTTAAGTATGACAGCTCGTTGGAATGAGGACGAAGAGCTTTAAATGATGGAAGGACGAAAAAAGGAATTAAATTAATTATTTAACGTCACTTAGGCCAAAAGCATATTCTAAAGAATCCTCTTGAACTAATAAGGGAAATGCAATGATCGCTGCTCGCTGCTCTGCGTGAGGCCGTGCGCATGAGAGCTGGGGCAGTGTTATTTGGTAGGGTTCGCCCTGAGGGGGCCGGTGGGAATCATTTGAAGGGGAAATCGCTTGAATGGAGGACGTGGTTGAACCCTCACCCCTTCCTCCCGAGGTTGAAGCCTTCAGGTTGTTGGTGGCCTCTCAACCAAAGAAAAAGCCGCCAAATATGTCCAAGTTTGTTAAGAGGTTGGAAGAGATACCTGAAGTGACACTCCCCCCCGAAGATCCGATTAAAGTTGCGTTATCACTTGCTAATAGAGCTCTGGTGGGTCAGTTCACTGGTTGGCAGCCCTCCCCCAAGGCCACGGAAACCTGGTTTCATAAAAACTGGCGACCTTTGATCTCAAACAGTGTTACCTCGTACTTCCTAGGTCAAGGGTTCTTTCTTTTCAAATTTATCTCAAAAGAAGACAGAGATCTCATTTTTCGAAATGGCCCATGCTTTATGGGGCCCCAAGGGCTATATCTGAATCGCTGGACTCCGGAGTTCGATCCCTCGGAGGACATCCCAAACACGGTTCCTGTTTGGGTGAGGCTACCGAATCTTCCTGTACACTGATGGAACTGGGAGTCTTTAAAATTCATTGGGAATACGTTGGGAAAGTTTATTAACAGAGCTAACCCTAATGACCAGTATGAATGTGCTCGTATATGTGTTGAGGTAGATCTCGAAGTAGGGCTGCCAGAGGCCATCAAAATCAAAGTGGGGAGCTGGTCTCATCTGCAAAAGCTCGATTATGAACAGCTCCCGTTTAAATGTAGAGGATGCCATGAATATGGCCATTTTGCCAGGAGCTACCCTAAAAAATCAGCGCCAGAAAGAGATAATGAGGAAGGGTGGCAGCAAATCAAGAAACCGAGAACCAATCCAAGAACAGGGACCAATAGCCAAGGGATGGGTAAAGGGAATCAAAAGCAAGCAAACCCTGGAAGCAATGGCAAGGAGAAAGGAAAACATAAGGAGGCACATAACAGGTTTGAGATGCCAGATTCAGGGCTTGAAGAAATCCTAGGAGAAGACCCCATCCGGGTTAGATAGACTGTCCCGAATGTTGTGCCGCAGCCAGGATCAAATCAGCTATATCCCTCCCTAATCAGCTCATTTCCTCCGCCAAAATCTGGTGACCCTTCGGGGGTTAGCCGAAAGGAAACAACCCCAAGCTTGGGGGAGAATGACCAAGACTCAGAAGAATCATGGGAGGAAGGGGAAACAGAAGACTTGATGTTAACAACAAGAAGGTCCACTCGAGGAAGGAAATCGGATAAGGAAAAGAGGGAAATGGAAACCTACAAGGATAAACTACAAGGAAGTCAGCCAACTCTGGACAAAATGCTGGCCAGAACTCCTAAGCCAAATAGGAATCCAAGTCAGGGCTCAAAAGGAGCCAACCCAAAAAACAAGTAATGAAGATAATTTCCTGGGAATTGCAGAGGGATGGGAAGCAAATTAAAGGAAGACTCAATGAAAGGGTTAATCAGATCGGAAAATATTGACATCCTTCTCATCCAGGAAACAAAAATGGAGGAAGTTGACTTCCTTCATAAAAGTAAGCAAATTTGGAAAAGAGGGGGAGGCTCTGCGGTCTCCTCAAGGGGTGCTTCGGGTGGGCTGGGCATTCTCTGGAATGAATCCCTGGTATCTAAAATTTCTGAAACCCATAACACCCATTGGATGTTAATGCAATTTCGACACTTGGATTCAAAAGAGACTGTGAGCCTCTTTAATATCTATGTTCCTGCTAGTTATGGAGAAAAGAAAATGTGCTGAGAATCTATTTGGGAGGTCTCCAACATGGTCCCTCTAGATAATGTCATTCTAGCAAGGGATCTAAATCTAACCCTGTCTTAGTCTGAAAAAAGGGGTGGCTCAATTGTACGAGATCCAACCAGAGAATGGGTGGAAGAGTTAATTCAAGATTGGGACCTCATGGACATCAAGCCTGCCAATAGTAAGTTCACCTAGACAAATAAAAGATCTGGTCATGGACATATCGCTGCTAGACTAGATCGTTTTCTTATTCAAAGCTCTTTTATGCTTCTTGGACTGGATGCTAGCTCGTCCATTCTTCCGACAGGGGTTTCTGACCATAGACCAATTAGACTGAATCTAAATATGCAAAGAAATTTGGGGCCTATTCCATTCCGATTTAGCCCTCTGTGGATTCAGCATAAGGACTTCATTAGCAAAGTGGAAAGTGTCTAGAAAATCCCTGTCCAGGGCTCCCCCTTCTATGTCTGGGAGGAAAAGTTGAGAAGGGTGAAAAAAGAACTTAAAAAATGGGCAAAAGAACTTCCATCTCCGTCTGATGAACGAAAGGCTGCTTTAAACCTTCTCAACATTCATCAGATGCAAATGGAAAGTGTTGAGATAACAAATGAGACTCTGAAAACTGAAGAAAACCTTCAAGCTAAAGTTCATAAGGCGATCCTACAGGAAGAAGAATTTTGGAGACAGAAATCTAGAAGTGTGTGGCTGCAATCGGGAGATAGAAATACTGACTACTTCCACAAACAGGCCCAAGCCAGAAAAAGGTACAATTCTATCTCTGAGATCACAGCAGATAACCAAAAAATCTCTAACTTTTCTGATATTAAAGCCGCTGCACATAATCATTTCAAAGATCTTTACACTGAAGAGGATGATGAAAGAGTGCCCTCTGCCCTGTTAGATTTAATTCCGTGCAAGGTCACGGATCGGATGAACCAAAATTTTGTAGCCCCTGTCAGCAAGAAGGAAATAAAGGAAGCCCTTCAGGCTATGAATCCTGACAAGGCTCCGGGGCCTGATGGGCTCACTGCACGTTTCATCAAATGTTGCTGGCACACGATAAAAAAGGACCTACATAGAATGGTGCTAAAGTCCCAAGCAGCCATCATGCTGGGAGGAAGCACGAATTCCTCTTTCCTTGCTCTAATCCCCAAAGAAAAAGGTGCTAGTATGTTCAACAGATTCAGACCAATCTCACTCTGTAACATTGGCTACAAGCTGATCACCAAAGTTATAGCCAACAGGCTGAAACTTATCCTTCCGGATCTCATTCCTGAAAATCAAGGAGGCTTTGTCAAAGGGCGCCAAATTGCAGACAACCTCATTCTGGTTCAAGAGGCAATCCACTCCAGCATAAATCGAAAAGAAAAAGGAATGGTGGTCAAACTTGACTTAGCAAATGCATTTGACAGGGTAAGACACAGTTTTTTGCTGGATGTACTTAAGAGATTTGGATTTGATGATAGGTTAATAAGATGGATCAAGGCTTGCATAGCAGAACCTTGGATTGCCCCGCTGGTCAATGGTAGAGCGGTTGATTTCTTCAAAGCCTCTCATGGGCTTCGCCAGGGATGCCCTCTCTCCCCTCTTCTCTTTGTTATTCAAGCTTCTGTTTTAAGTTTTCTCTTAGAAAAAAGAAGACAAGACCAAATTCTCTTGGGCCTAAAAATTGCTAGAGGTGTTCGAGATATAAATCATGCTTTGTTAGCAGATGATACTCTTCTCCTACGAGGTGCCTCTGTGATCAATGTTAGGGCTTTCAAAGATGATCTTGACTGCTATTGCTCTGCATCAGGAAGTGAGGTGAATGCTGGGAAATGTCAAATTTTTGGCTAGAATTTGACAGGACAAGAATTAAGTTCTATAACCAAAATTTTTGGGTTTAATGGCATCACCAACTAGAATTCATTTAAATACCTTGGTCTCCCTGTTTGCAAAAGCATGCCTAGGAGAAAGGAATGGCTCCCTTTGGTTGACAAGTTCAAGCAAAAATTGTTGTCGTGAGGAACTAATTGGCTAAATCTAGCAAGAAAGTTGGTGCTGATAAAATCAGTTTTGATTAGTCTACCCATCTTTCAAGGTTCTTTGCTTTTGGCCCCGGCGGGGATTCTTAAGGAGATGGAGAAGCTACTTAGACATTTTTTCTGGAAAGGAGGGAGAAACAATGAGCGCAGGATCCCGTTGGTGAGGTGGGAATAAGTATCCAAATCTTTTATGGAAGGCGGACTGCAAATAAAAGATTTAAAAGCCCAGAACGCTGCGCTGGGAGCTAAAATCCTTTGGAAGCAAGTTGGCAGAAAACCTGGCTGGGCCCAAAAAGCAATGTGGAAAAAATACTTTCAGAACTCCAGAGCCAGGAGCCTTGACTCCCCTCCTACTGCCCGTTCCGGATCTCCTATCTACATTCTTTGCAAACAATCTCTTCCCCTGATCAAAGACCACCTCTTCTGGGTCCCTGGAAATGGGAAATTGATTAACATCTGGAATGATAAAATTATGGGGGGGGGACCTCTGGCTGAAGTACCAGAACTCCAAGAGCTAAGGAACTGGATGACTCAGGAAAATCTAAACACTCTTTGGGACATCTCAGAGTGGGTTGGAGATGAGTGGAAGGGCTGGAACATTATGAGATTCCCCTCTGAGTTCTCTCAATCCTGGCTGCTGCTTAAAGAGAGATTGGTAGGGAAAGCTCCATTGTCAAAAAGGAGAAATGACTCTAGAGGTTGGGGAAACAAATCTGGAGTGTATACAGTTGCTCAAGGTTATGATGTGATTAAAAACATTCCCTCAGCTCCCACAAACCCAGCGATATGGAATGGAATATGGAACAGTAAAAGCATACCCAAAGTTGACTTCTTCATTTGGACCTTGGCGCACAATAGCATTCTAACCGGAGAGAATCTGCTAAAGCGGGGCTTTAATGGGCCCTCTCGATGCCCTCTCTGCCTTTGTCAAGTAGAGTCCTCTGAGCATCTCTTTTTAAACTGTCTTTTCTCAAAAGAGGTATGGAATGAAGCCTTAGGCAACTGGAGAAACATAATTGTTGTCCCTGACAAAATTAACTCGTTGTTTGAAAATTGGAACTCTTTATATCCTAGATCTCTCAACTCCAAAGGTTGGTTCAAGACTGGGTGGATGGCGTTGCCTAAGCTGGTATGCTGGGAAATCTGGCTCGAAAGAAATGCTAGAATCTTCCAATAAAAAGCATCTAAACCTGGGCAAGTATGGGCAAAAGCTAGAGGTCTCCTCAAAGAATTCCTAGAGAACTCTGTTGACTTGAAAATTGTTAACAATCTCAGCAAAGAGGAAATAGATTGGGGGATTAAGATGGATATTAGACCCCCCTTTGCAAATGAAATTTCGACCACTCTGGAGTTCTGGCAAATCAGATTAGAAGGAGAAGAGTTTACTAAGTGGAGGAAAAATTTGGAGATGCATAGTCTTTTCTTTGATGGAGCGGCTAAGGGGAATCCTGGAAATGCAAGAGGAGGAGGGATAATTCGAAATGTTGAAGATAAGATTGAAATTAAGTATGCATGGGGATTTGGCATTTCCACAAGCAATCAGGCTAAAGCTCTTGCATTACTACAAGGACTTGCCAACTCAAAAAGAATGGAATTGAAAGAGCCAGAGTAGTGGGAGACTCGCAGAATATTATCAGATACTTGTTGAAGAACTCCGCTCCAGAGGATCTCAGATTAAAAATGCATGTTAGCAAGATTAAAAAGATGATCAGCTCCTTTGATAGGATGGAATTCTATCATGTGCACCGGGCAAAAAATGTAGAAGCGGATAGCGAGGCCAATAGAGCAGTGCTCCTTTACCCGGGAGCGCTAAGCACTGAAAATTCAGAGGATTGGGATGCAATTCCATAAAAATACTCAGGCAGGAAAGGTTGTGGCAGCTGGTTGGAGAAGCTGGAGATGGATTGCGGCCAGGGAAAAATCGTGGAGGGGAGAAGATTGGGTCGACTTGGAAGCAAAGACAACTAAGAAGAATGATAAGAAAAGCCAGCGCAGAAGGAGTATCAAACGTGATCGAGTCGACTTGATGAGGAAGAATGAAAGTAAAGACAGTGCATAAGATCTCTGTCTGCTACCTCTGTTAATTTTGAAATAATTCATGTTCTTCTGCAGGTTGCTGGGACAATTCGTGAATATGGGCAGATATTATAGCAGATTTGAAATCGCTAGAATGATGGAAACCAAAAGCCTGGGCAACAGAAAGCTTATTCGACCCTCATGGTGGATGGTAGAGGACATCTCGAAGTCTCTCAGACTCAGTTGTAAATTTCCAAGTGCTAAGGCACCTGAGATTCCAATAATATAAAATTCTAACAGCTTCTGTCAAAAAAAAAAAAAGCATATTCTAAGTGACATTTGACAATTAATTATCCTAGTGACTTTATAAGAGTCACTTTAATAATAATTTGAGCGGAAAAGGTAAAGTTGGGCCTAAGGGAGTCCAAATGAAATTAAATGGAGAAAAAGGTCATGTTCTCACTAAAGTCACTTTATATTATTTAAAAGTGAGAAAGTGTCGAGGGAAGTCGAAAAGTGACAAAAAAGGAAAAAGTGAAATTATAAAAAGGAGATGGGAGTTCATTCTCTCCAATCTTGTCATTTGCATTTTTGAAACTTGAGAGCCCTTGAGCTTTGGCTCTCTTGGACGAAACCCTAAGGGAGAGGAGATAGTTTCGGTGATGAGACAGACCCACCCTAGTTATTGTTGAGGAGAGATCAACCAAATCTCTCATTTGATCTTCATGGTCGAGGAGTAACAATGCTTCTATCTTCAAATATCTGAGTTTTTAGTTGGTTTGGGCAAGCTTCAGAGGATTTGTGAGGGGTGCACTTGTAGAGGTTGAGTCAACAAGTAGGAGGGTGCAGTCACTAATGCTCAAATCTTATTTCACTTGTGTATCATGCTTTTCCTTTCACGGTAACTATTTTATTTGCATCCTTGGAGTTGCCTTGAATCATTGACTAGAGTGTGTCATGATCTTAGTTAGCCACCTCTTTCAAAAATAATAGCTAGATTATTATCTTAGGTTAACCAAACCCTTGAACTTGACTTTGGAGAAAGTCTAGTTAGGGTCTTTCCCTTGGTTAGTCTAGGATTTCTCATCTGTAGCCTTAGGAAACCTAAAAGAGGAGTTTCTTCCGATAGTGACACGTTGGGGGGACATTCCATAGTTGTGTCGGGTTAGTGGTTGATTTGTTGCCAATTAGTTTACCATCGGGTTGTGCATAAACATTTTAAGTGCCATTGTCAGGAGGCAAGGCTTACCTAAATAAATCTCATGACAAACCTTGTTGGTGAAGACATTTTCTTCACCTTGCGACTCCACACAAAGACTGCATTGAGGGATGAACTGCTAGATATAGATAACATCTCAAAATGAGTCAAACTTACCTTGATCAATTAAAGAAAGATCCCAGGACCCAACATGTTCTTCAAAGAACCAAACGAGTTTAGAAGCCTTTCTCACTATGATGTTAGCTCTAGCTATGATAATGAACCCATGCAACCTCAAATTTGTGTTGTTACTGCAAAGGAGCTAAAGGAACTCCAAAAGAATGGCCATTTGGATAAAGATCTCTTGAAAAGTCTTTCCAAAGTAATCATCCTAGTGCCTTTTGTTGTCCGCTGAGATGCACACCAGCAGCAGAAATCTTTCGAAAGTTGTTCCCTCACTACAAGTGGAGAAGGTGTGGCCTTGGGGGCAAGCAATGAGCCAAGTACTGTCACCTGAATCCCAGCTCCTCTGTTTAGGCTAACTCCTAACGAAGCCAAGGGGGGTAGTCTATACAAAGAGTTTACTATGGCTCAATGTGTTTTAATGTTTTTTAATGTATGGTGATGCGGATGGGTGTTGTTTAGGAGTTTTTTAAATGACGAAAATATCACAACTTTGTAATTTAAAAATAAACACAAGATAAATTAGCAATCCACGTTACAATGCAAGATACGAGATAACTTGATGCACAACCACTTAAAGAACTTTAAGTACAAGTCACTCACATATGGAAAATTAACAAGTACTCTAGATAGATAATAAGCAAACAAAAATATGATTTCAAGGACCAGTGCCTTATGGAGTCAAAAATTGCCTGAGTGCTTGGGTTGCTTGATACAAGAGTTCGAAAGATATGTTCTTGAGATCGTTTTGCAAATTATCTTGGTTTATTTGAAAGTTTTAATGATCTTGATTATTAGGTTGGCAAGAAACAAGGATAAAACGTCCAACCGGAAGAAATACTTTTAGTGGTTATTCACGATGATCTGACAGACCGTCCAGCTATCAAGAGGGTAGGTGTCCAATGTTTAAACCACCCTCGAAGTCTGAAACAACGGCACTCCGGCTCCACCTCGCAGAATAGCACTTTAAGTATTTATCGAAGGCAACGCCGGTTCGTTGGTTGTGGGGTGAAAATTTTATTATGTTATCAAAAGTTTAACAGATCTAACACCTTTCTGAATACTAGCCCAACCTTTTCAGGTTGGCAGAACATACAAGTGTCGGATAGCAACCAAGGTAAATTATTAACGGGGGTGTGAGTTGAAATGTTTTAGGACTATTGAAGCACACAGTTCAGCTCTCCGTCACAGAGTGCTCTTGACTTTGTCTTATGACAAGGTTCAAGAGACTTATTTAATCTATATGCCTAATGCAGGGGAAATGTAAACTTAATATGCTCTCCGACAGAGAGTGCTCTTGACTTGGGTTATTGCAAGTTCAAGAGACTTTGATTCTTTGTTAAGATAAAAGCAGCTAAAGCAAAGAATACCACTATAAAGCTCAAATGATCAAAATGAAACAATTAATCTAGCAAAGGAAGTATGTAGTGTACTTGCAATGCGTGAGAAATACTGAAAGTAAAACAAACTAAGCTAAGTATGGAAAGAAAGCAAACAACCAACAAACTTCCCCAAATGGGGAAGTTGGGAGTGGGGACTTAAAAACCCCACTCAAAACGATCTTTTATTAATGATTACAAGTATTGAGGAATTTCAACCAAAGAGAGAAACTGAAAGTAAAAGAGAACTTGAAACAAAAAAGTCTTATGACTTCTTTTACAAAGGAGAATGAGAAGTTTTAGATCTTCTTGGTTAACATCATCATCAATTGTTTTGGATCTCCTTATGGTGTATTGCTCTTCTTGATGATCTCTTCTTCTTTGGGATATCTTCAAATGGTTTTAAGTTCAAGTTTCTCCTTGCTTCACTTTTGCAATTTGTTTTCTTCTCAACACCTACAACAAAAAGTCTAACACTCATGCACCCATTAGTGTTAGTCAAAAAACAAACTTAAGATCTAAACTAGAAAGTTTGAAAAAGCAATGCAAGACTAACTTAATAATGAGATCTAAGATGCAAGTATGACTAACAAGAAAATAGATGCAAAGATAAGCTAGATCTTAACTTATGCAAATGCAAAGTGTAATGTAAAGATGCCTAACTACTAACTTTTAACAAAAGGAAAAACTAATACTAAACAAATGCAAATCCCAAAGGAAAAGAGATCTAAATAATGCCTAAGTATTAACTTTTTAAAATGCAACTACTAAAAAAGAAAAAGCTAACACTTAACAATACTATAATGCTTCTAACAAAATGCTAACTTTTAACAAACTTAAAGTTTTTTTACTTTTTGGAAAGTGGACAGAAGGGGGGCTTTGAAGGCCAAGGATGGGAAACGAAGGGAAGGAGAGATGGCTAAGGAGAGGAGGGTCGAGAGGAAGGCTGAGGGAGAAGACTATAAGAGAGGAAGTCAAAAGCTGGAAGGAGAGCTGCAAACAAATAAAAGGAGCAGCAAATAAATAAAGGACAGCAGCAAATGAAAGAGGACTGTAAATGAAAGGAGGCAGCACACAAAAATAAAAGGGGCAACGAGGAAAAAGCAGGGAGAAAGAAGAAGATGAGAGAAGCTAGAGCTAGGAAAGATGAAAGAGGAAGAAAAGAAGAGCAAGTCAAGCAAACAATGGACTCAAAGAGAAAAATAGAGAGCTAGAAGAAATAAGCTCTTAGATCCAGTAACCAAAGGATAATTTTAAGAACTTGTTGTTGATGGATGAGGCAAAGATGTCTTATGTTTCTCGATTTTTTGGCAGAGAAACCAACTTTTGAGAACCTGCAAGATGAAAGTGCTAGTCAAAAAGAGCTCATGTTTGATGGATGAGAGGAGATCCAATCCACCTGGGAAGATACCTGAAAACAACAACACTCAAGAGAAAACAATAGATCAAATAACAACATGCTAGATTGTTAGCCTTCCTATCAATGATCATATAATTAAAAATCAAGAGGGTTGAGTCAAGAAAGGTATCACCTCACACAAGATGAAATTAACACACTAAGAACTCCCACATGGACCTCCAAAGTCTTTCTCTTTATTGAATCTTAAACAAATTACACAATTTTTCTCCAGAGTGTCTTTGCACAAATCTCCATGAAGAAAAGAGGAGAAATACCTCTCTTATATAACAAAACAATAAACCAAACCCCTATCCTAATTCGAATTGGCCATGACGAGAGCCAATGGCACTTGGCAAAAACGAATTCCAATCAAATCCATGTCTAAAACAAAGCTTGGAGTAAACCCCACCATACAACTCGAGTGTGAAGTAAATGAGATGGGGAGGTGGCCTCCATCTCTCCATTGGAAGTATTACCCATCAAATAAGGAGTTGCCATGTATACAAATCGTGAATCAAAGGAGATACGTGAGACCTCAAAGGGATATGCGTGATTCTCCGAGAGGTAAAGTATGAGCCAACGTAGGAGTCATGCTTATGTTGCATTGAAAGCCAAGCCTGGGTGGTTATAAATGTAATTCAACCACCCATTCATCATGTGCCATATAACCAATTCGCATATCCCTTCAAACTTGATGTGAATGCATGCAAGGTCGTGATCTTTGAGTAGTTTAAAGCTTGGAGCTCGTGGATGTGGTTGTTGAGCCATGTGATGTGGCCATAATCCATGGAAGGAGCCCACCACTTATTAAAAACACAACCAACCAAATCGTGAATGCTAGTCGTACGGTGGCGATGGCTCACGTCATTCTCTCTTGAAATGAATTGCTCATCCAAACTTTAAAATACCATGTGCTTTATTCATGATATGTAGTCGTACACCTTAGGAAAATATTATTCAACCTTTTCCATGGATTAATTTAATCAATTTTGACTTTTTTAATTTTTGTCTTTATGTGTTTTTGTCATTTTATGGCCACTAAATGCCAAAATAATGAAAAACTGATCCCAGAGGTGGCATGATCGCCCGAAACTTTAGAAAAGAGGGTGCTAGGGTAAAAAGGACGCTCTGATCGTCAAAACGAGCCTCCCCACGCCCAATTCCACCTCCGGATGAGGTTTTTTATCACTTTTTGAAATTTTTTAATTAAACCATTAAAAAATGGTCTAATTTATGGAAAAATTTACTCTTCTTGGAATCCAACGAAACTCCTAGGGGACCTAGTGCATGTTCATACGACTCAATCAAGATGGCTAACACATAAAAAATCCTAGACATAAGACTCTAATAACCACCTTAGGTTTTGACCACCATGGGAAATACTCCAGCTTTGGAGGTTTGAGTGAAAAACTCAGGGATTATACGCCACTGATGAGTATCCCCCAAATGGCTAAACCTACGGATAGCCGAGTCTTTTATAAAAGGACCCCGTTTATACCAACTTTTTACAAATTCCCCATGGGGGTATGAACATGCGGTTATTACAAATGGCGCAGAATTGCCCTGAAAATGACTTTTGAACTTCTGAACACTGATGATGAACATGAATCATGTTCAATAAACTGGCGGCTCACAAGAAATTCAGCTATTGTACAAAATAGTTGATAACACCTTTTAATTGAATTAGTGAAATCACCTTCAATCATGAAGAGGGTCATAGAATATTTTGGGGTTGACTTGCAACAAAATCTTCTATTGGAATCTCAAGAAGAAGAACTTGAAGAAGATCTCCCTATTTTACTTGAGAGCATTAATATTAAGAGAAAGCATGAAGGATATCCACTAGTTTTCATAGCCCTCCAAGTAAATAAGATGATTCTACACAATTGTATGCTTGACACAGGAGCGTCAACCAATATCATGTCTTCTCTGTGATGAATCAATTAGGATTGCAAAAACCTCGTCCTTACAGAAACATTTGTGGTCTAGATTCCAAACCTCTCAAGGTCCGTCTCCTAATTAAGGATTTACGAGTTAACTTAGCAGTCTATCCAGATATTGCTATGACTATGGATGTCATTGTGTTGACATACCGGATGCATGGGGAATGTTACTATCACGAAAATGGGCAACAAAGCTTGGAGAA
Source organism: Larix kaempferi (assembly GCA_027924585.1). Classification (NCBI taxonomy): domain Eukaryota; kingdom Viridiplantae; phylum Streptophyta; class Pinopsida; order Pinales; family Pinaceae; genus Larix; species Larix kaempferi. The sequence goes on along the minus strand of BSBM01000147.1, from coordinate 10,205,126 downwards.
GTATTAAAATGGATATTTCATATGCTACTATTCCAGAAGAAAGGGGGACCTTTGTCACATTGTATAATAAACCCGCCATGTGATATCATGTAGAAGATCCTAAGGAACCCTACAATGAAATATTGTAAGTGGATGATGAATTAGGCAACTATATGGTTATAGCAGATTCTGAAACATAATGTTGCAAAGAAAAACATATCGGGGATGGGATTTGGCAAATGCACTTTGATGGAGCAAGATCTAGGCATGGTTCCGAGGCAGGAATTGTTCTCACATCACCATTAGTCGAGGTCAAAACTTTTTCTTTTCGATTAGAGTTTGATTGTACCAACAATGTCGTTGAGTATGAAGCTCTGTTGTTAGGTCTTGAAATCACCCGAGATATGAACATTAAATGTTTGAAGGTGATAGGGGACTCTAATTTAATCGTATGTAGAGTAAAAGATGAATTTTCAACGGAGAACAATAGATTAAGCGGATATAGAAATGTTGTTTGGGACATGATTGAGAGGGAAACTTTCTCGCAGATGCTTTAGCTTTAACAGCTAGTACTTTGGAAGTCCCTGAGAATCCCTCTTTAGATAACTGCAAAATGGAAGTCATCTTTAGACCCTCTATTCCTGACAACGATGAGAATTGGCAAGTCGTTGACGATGATGCCTTTGGTGTGAAGGTAGACATTGCTCTCACAAACTTCATCGGGTTCCTCCACCCCACATATTCCCACTATCGTGAATCACTTCAAGCTAGTGGCCAATTGAAGTCCCACACATTTGACTCTTTAGTGGAGAAAGTTGCAAAATGTGAGAAAGCATTTGGAAAGAAAACAGTACAGCCCACTCGAGAGACTATGTGCCTTGCTCAGAAAGGGAAGAATCAACGACACGACTCTTCTAGAGAAGATGGCAGTAAGAGAGGACATGGAAGAAAGAATTTCAGAGGCAGGAGTAGTAGACATAATAGAGTTGAGAGATATGAGCTTCATTGTGCTCGTTATGGCAAGAATGGACATGAAGCAAAGACATGTAGAATTTCATGGGAGAAGTGTTATCACACAAACTCTAGCTGCTGAAGTAAGATGTCCCAACAGGGATGGTAGACGGTAGACAGCTAAGAAAGTGTAACCAGCAATGGCCAAGTCCTCCGCTCAATGAACGGAAGTCACACCGGACAAGGCTATTGTCACTTTAGACTAGGCACTAGCCAAGTCAAGGGGGAGACCCCGCTCAACCAGTGATGGTTGAGAGACAAAAATACACCCTAATCCCAAAAGAAAAAGAGATGAAAGCAAGGAATGAGTGTAGATGAGCTCCTAAATCTAATTTCAGCCAACTGATGGACACAAGTAGTAAAATAATGGTGATGTAATAAGTGACCAACAATCAAGTATGATTAGAAAATGAGATTAATTTAGGGATTGTATGGTTGAAATAGACTAGGGACATACAGTAAGCTAGAAGTGAAGGAATGGATTGATGTTGCCCAAGAAGGTGAGTTAAGCAGTGAAATGACAAACTAGGGCAGCAATAAGACGGTGATTTAAAACACTTCTAGCAATGGGTAGTTTGATTTCTAAAAGTAAAATGATGATTTAAGACCGATTCTAAACTACCCAGAACCCCAAACTGACCCAAACAAGCAGAAGAGAAAAACGCCCCAGGTGAGGTGTTTTTGCCAGGTAGACCAGTGCTAAATCTATGGGTAAATGGAGTCCAACAACTATGAAACTTAAGATATAGGTTTTTGACAACGTTTCATAAGCGGGTTTGCAAGCAAAATAAATTATAACGGTGGATTTTAAAGATTTTAATTTTTAGGGGTTTTAACGTAAGTTACTCTCTTCAACTATCTAGAAATCGAAATGCAAGAGAATGAGATGGAACACCTACTTGGAACCAGCTGATATCTTTGATTTTGATGAGGTTGTACATCCTGAAGATCAAATAGAGTCGATTGCAGAAGTCCCAAGGTGGAATCGATTTGCTCACTCCCCACCAACTCGTCCTCCTTGCCTGCCAACACCAATGGACATAGATCAAATTAGTATTGACAAATAAGTGAAATCTACAGCAACACAAATGAAAATGAGAGAAATGCTTGGCTGAAAATGGCAAAAACACTTCCCTTTTGTGACCAATCCCGAAGAGAGGAGCAACAGTGGCAGCCAAATGGTGCACCCTCCTCCAAGACTTTGTGCTCGCTGCAAACAATGGTGAGAAACAATGCTGGAAACAACAATAATCTACACTAGTGCATCAAGATGGTATGGCAATCAACAATCTCAAAAGAATATCACACAAGAGCCAAGCAAGAAGCTCCAAGTCGTTTTCTCTTCTATTCCAAGTCCAAAATGCCAAGAGAGAGTGGTACAATGGGAGAGTGCCTTCTCTTATAGAGAAAGGCCACTCACTAAACCCTATTCCCTCCAAAATGAAGAGCTGGGATCAAATCCCCAATGATCAAATCGAATGGTGGAGAGTTCTCCAAGAGGGGGTGCGAATTGCCCAAGTGAAGCACACAAGTGGAGGAGGGGTCACTTGTAGGGCCCATACAATACATAGAACAAGGTTGGGGGGTGTCTATATGGTGTTTTATCCCCCCAACAGAATACATCAAGGTCCCACATACAACCATACAACCAAATCGAATTTCCCCAAGTGAAGAAAAACTCCCCCCTTGGGCAATTCGTCCACCTAGGTGAGTTGGGCAAGAGAGGGCTCCACAATGCACAATATCATGTCCAAACATTACCAAATTACCTTAGAAATCACCCTTGTATTACCCAGCGTTTAATTTTTGCCCTTTGCTATAGTTGCCTTTGTCAATTTTTTATTTTCCATGTATTTTATTGCTGGTTTATATTATTGAAGGTGTTAATTGGGCTTTTGACCCACTTATAGTGCCCGGATTGTCGAATCGTCTGCTGCAATGTGATTGTGGACCCCAAAAGTAGTAGGAATAGTCACTCGAATGACCACGATCCATCACTTAGGCACTGTTTGCCCAAAATCCATGATTTTTAATTAAAACTGGTCCAAATTGACCCATAATAATTAAAAATCTCACAAACGCCTCAATCTTTTTACATTCTGTCACTTGGAGACTCATATGGGTCCCCTGTAGATAATAATTGACCAAAATCGAAATTCCGGTCGCAACATTTTTTCGGGCCCATTTTTTGCCTGGTCAACCTGGTTTGACCAAGTCAAATCTGGTCAACACTAGTGCTGGCTGAATACCTATATGCGATCATGAAGCGAGAGGCTTCCTTATACATGTTAGTACATCACTAAACAACATGATGATAATATAGTGATCAAAAATGCATTAAAATCTCGGAAAATGTAAGGCCCCAAGTGAGGTGGGCCCACCACATCCAAAGACTCAAAATGCTATACACAACCTATAGACTTGACCACCTAGCTGACTTTGGGTGATGTGGAATACAAGGTGAAGGATGAGGGATGACAAGGACAAAGATCATGTGACCTTTTGGGTAACTCGAGAAAGCGGGGTCCACTGAGATAAGCGTACCATGACAAAACACGAGGAAGGGCGGTGCCTCACAAATAGGTATCGTGCAGGGAAACCACCAGTGGTCATCTAACAAGTACCTCACAACTCACATCCGTGCCCGAAGACTCCGTGAGGTTCTTTTCTAGAGCCGCCAAACTGGGTGTCCGACAAACCGTAACTTGAGACTCTAGGGGACAATCTTGAGCCTGTCCCTTGCTCCCTCTCACCTCCTTGCCCCGCAGGACTAGGTGAGAAAATAACCACTACAAATGCTGACATGTACAGCTGACCTGTGTCCATCTGTGTTTACAAACACATTGCATGGATTTTACAATGAATTTCATACTTAGCCTTTTTGGCTAGATTTTACATTTACAAAAGCCTTTTTGGCTTGCTTTACATTTCTTCATTTCTTCATTTTACTTCAAGGCCCTTTCGAGCTACATACATATCTCAATAGATATAATCAAGGTGCTCATACTGCAAAGTAATGGGAGTACGCATACAAGCTTCGATGACCAATGGGGAGCACCCGGTGAGGCTACACAATCCTAACTGGATTGCAACATCGGGAGCAACCAATAGGAGCAAATCCCAGGTTTGAGAGTGCATCTCACACACTAAAGAGCCGAGGCACAATAGACAGGGAATCATGGCATACTCAAAGATCGGTGGGAGGGGATCCTCAAGGTCACAAATCAAAATCCAAGTCCGGAAAGACCATCATGGATGAGTCGGATGGATGGAGAAAGTGAAGGTGGATCCAAAGTCAGCTGCCTAGGGGGACTAAGTGACCAAGTCTATACCAAGAGTAGGGGTGTGACCCGATGTGCATATACAGGAGCCTACTAGGAAGGGGTGGATTGACAACACCAAGGGCCCAATCACATATCATAACAATAGTTAGATCACCAAATCAATCATCATATGCAAAGTTAGTGTACTATCATGTAACAAGTCTAACCAACAATCATGAGCAATAAACATCAAATGCAATACCTGTTGCACCATATACCTGCTGCTGAGGCTGTCTCTGAACTGGATCTCTGTTGAATCCAGGCACAAATAATAAACCAGCAATACTCCGTGATAGTCTCAATCAAAACAAGACTAGGCAACTGTCTCAATGGGCTTATGTCAAAGCCTGGCGAGGAAGGGTGACCCTGCGGTAGATGCTAAGTAACATGTCTGGACCACTGCATAACCCTCTGTCTCCTCTGATATGTCTGCTCGGGGCACTAAGAACAAAACTGTGTGCCTCCTCTGAAGGCAACTGATCTCTGATCTGGAAAAAAAAAGCACTGTGTGGTCCTCGGCCACACAGTCTGCAGTATGGTAGCTCCAGCTAACATAGATGTGATAACAAGAAGATCACAGAAAATGAGTAGAAAGAAGAAGAAGGTAAAGCTCTTGAATCAAATAAAGTTACTGAATCTACTCATTTTATTATTGCACATTGCAATATTGGTATAAATGAAGTTTTGTTCAATACTTCATTTGCTTATGGGAGAGAAACTTGGTTGCTTGAAACAAGTGCTAGCTGCCACACGACATTTAGAAAAGACTACTTTGAAGAATTGAATGACAATGTGGAAGGTATAGTATACTTTGTGTTACAACTTGAACTAGCATGTATTCTTAAAGCCCCAAAGAATGTGTGATTAAATCCCCAAGCCTGGGTTGTTTCAACAATGTTTTAGGAACAAGCTGAGCTGCAAAATGCATGCTGCAGCAAGCCTAAATGGGCTGGAAATTAATACATAAAATTACAGTGGAAGCGCCCTACAAGAGATCAAGGGTGTATTTTACTAAGAAAATAAACTAGTGCCACAACTCTTTAAGATATCAAATGCAAATCAGATTGCTTCCATTAACAAAATATCCAACAAACTAGAGAGAGGAATTTTCACACCTAGCTTACTTCCATTGTAGTAAATGTACCCTTCCCCTTGGTCTCATGAATGAGCTTTAACATTCAAAAAATCATTGTCGTCTTTCACAAATAGACTCCGAGCAAATTGCCTCACATTAGCAAGAAATGCACCGTCAATTACGATAGCCTTCAATTAAATATAGAGCAAAAGATCTACAAAGTTATGAGCACTTTCAGCAACCATTACAAGTGGGAGGAACCTCTATTATATAGAGTTCTTGGCTCAAACCTCAATAAAATAATAATATCCATGATCAAACCCTAGATATAATCTAGAAATGCATAAACAAGTATTATCCACTAAATAACTAAAATGGACTAGTCAAACAATGAATAAAATATGAGTAGCCATGCCAAGAGGTGGGACGCATTCTCAAAATAGGTGGATGACCATGTCAGATGCTCCAGTGTCCTCCTCAACCTTTTCAAAGAGAAATTGATACACCAACTAACCCTCAATACATGTGAAACAACTGCCTCCAAGTGGCACATGTGGCCTCTCCAAAGTGGATGTACATCAATCATGTGTATGGACCAAGTAAAACCTCCTCAAAATTGTATGTGTGGCTCTTCCAAGGTGGATGCGCCATCAATAGGCATGAAAAGTGTGCAATAAAGCCTCAAATGAAGAATCAGCCCACTAAGAAAATAAGCGAGGCTCATATAAGTTTGACCACATGTCAAAGATAGCAACCAAGGCTAATACACCTCTCCAACAGCCCCCTCAATATGTTCTCCAAGGTGTACCCACTCCTGAATAGATGTGCAAAAGGTTATATCATAAGAGTGAGAAATCAACAAGGTAAGAAGTGGCATTAATCTATGTTCTAGGTCGATAAAAGCTCAACCAACTCGGAGGAGGAAGGGGACTACCCCATCATCGAGCAATAAAATACTAATAGGGGTGGATATGCCTCAATATATGTGCCAATGAGGGTTAGCACTCCACCTGGAACCATGCTCCACATTATCAAAAACTCCAAGTGTAAAAACATGGATGTTCATGCAATAAGCCTCCAAGTCAAAATATGGTCAAACTAGTCCTTAAGAGGGTTAGAATCTGTTGGAAATCTCTCTAAATGACACTTCAATGCTATTCAGAAATTTCACCATTGAAAAATTCACACGCAACACGTAAACTGTTGTGGATAAGATTCACAGTAGACAGTGAGCACTAGCAAATGAGCAATAATAGATAACACCACAGTAATAGTGTATCTTAGGCTTCTTATGAATCTGATTTAGTTCTTGGTTGTGGTGACCTTCAATGCTCATATTGAGCCTCTAGCTCTGCATTCTTTGAAATTTGCTCTATTCAGCACAATTAATGGTAGTTTTCGGAGGCAGTCAAAATCTTAAATGAAGGTTTCCTTGAAAATTTTCATAGGCAATCAAAATCCGCAATGAATAGAGAATCATTCCACTGGGAAATCACCTGGGTAGATGGATTTAGTGCATAAGCATTGCCTCTTAGCGATTGTGTGAATTGGAACTGGGTAGAAGGTTTCCTCCTTGTTAAACCAGAGCAGCTCCTCAGCGGTTGTGTGAATTTTGGCCGGAATCTTCATATCATGGTGAATTCTTTTGAGAATATGGAGACTACAGACTGGAGGTGCGAGCGACTCCATGATGAAGCACAAGATACAGTGGCCAAAGCAATGCAAAAGATGGAGCAGTGATGCAAGATTTGGGAAACCAGTTATGCACACGACTTATTGGTCGCTAGAAGGCAGTATGACGTGGTGAAAGCCCAGGTTAACAGAGTCAAGGGCACGTTGGTAATGACCGATATTGAGGTCGAGGGCTTAAAGGAAAGGAACAATGAACAGGCGGAACACATCAGAGTCTTGCAGGATAAAGTGAAATTTCTTGAAACTTGAACAATTTCCTGGATTTGTAGCTGCCAGAAAAGCACCAGCTCTGGAAGGGTCTGTGGGATCTTTTGGACTTGAGCAACGGTTGGATTATGAAGAGAACACAGTGGAGAAAGTTCAGGTCAACACTCAGCGGGCGCACACTTCCTATCTCTCCTCAATTGTTGGGTGTATGGAGGAAGCTCCCAAGGAGCTAGGTACTCATCATGATTAAAATTGATATAGTCTGCAAATGTATTTTGTTAATAGGTCAGTTTATCAGGCATAACTCTAGTAGATGCATTAGCAGTAGCTGTAGAAATATAGGGTATGGACAGTCAGAACTTGAAGTTTTTCAAGTTTTAAACAGTTTGTTTAATCTATGTATCAGCCAATCTTAGCTGGTTGTATTACCAGTTTGAACAGTTGAGCCACAACTTTCCTTTTTATATAAATACAAAACAGTAACCATTCATGTGAAAAAATAAAAAATAAAAAACTTAGATCCCTCTAGGCAGCCTTGGTGAAATGGGCCCCATAATAATTAGCATTTTCGTGCAGCAGGTATAATGTTTGATAATTTCAAGTCTTTAAGATTACAACCTGCCTTTTGCAACAAAACAACCCATGCAAAAAACTCACCTAGGCAATAAAAATAAAAATAAACTAGAGAACAAGAAATTTATCATATTAAGAATAATACAAGACATGATAATTTTAATAATGTCCAACACATTACCATAAATAAGTCAATGAGACTGCTAGCTACAGTAGTGTGAGATACAAAGTGGATGTGCAAAAGCCTCTCCTAGAAAAACAATATATAAGCAAAACTAGCCTATAATTATATATAATTATTTCCACATGGGCATCAGAAGTAAAGAAAAGGTCAAGTCACCCATGATAATTTTTGCCATAAACATTGTGGTATTAGACTAACTTCATATAGACATTTGAGAAAGAGATCTCTAGCAAATCAAGGGAAAAAGATATCTAGCAATCATTTACAGCATGAACAAATATCGGGTGTCCCAAAATAAGGATAAAGAAGCACAATATTTGTGTCCTCGTACTTGTCTCTATTGATACCAGGAATATCCACAGCAATAAGAGCCATAGCAGCCATCCGGTACATGTGATCAGCAATAGATTCAGGATCCCTTATATCACGGTAAATCCAACCAGTTCGTTTTGTAGTCTGCAACAGAGCACAAGATTTAGTTTTTATGGCACTCTACTCCAAAAGTAAACATCTAACAGAACAACGAGATTTAAGGCTGGATCTCCAGAATTTTTATTTTTTAATTGATAAAAACATCATTGAAGTTCACTTTCAACAAGAATGAAACTGAATTTTAAGGAGATCAAGTTCATGAGAAAGAAAGGCATGCTTTACAAGTTATATATAAATACACCGATTTCATCTTAGAAGTAAGAAAGAGGACTTTAAAAGTGCAAAAGTACTGCAAATAAATTCATTCTTCCAGAAAACATTAACAAAAATTAAAAACAAAAGGTATCTTTGAGGACATTTTTTGTATTCATGCTAAATAATTTTGTCAGCCATAAAGAATGTATACAGCTAATATGTGAGTTGCACACAAGCTTTCTTGCCTTGTTTTCTGAAGATCTAATGAACACCTAAAAGTGCAAGTTTTACCAATTTATTAGGTATATATTGTGTTAAAAACGATCATACATCCAAATCGTTAACTTTTGTATTTGTAAGTGTTTCACAGGGACACGTCACGAAGCGTTGGGTGCACGCTCCTTGGCGAGATGATTCACCACACCCCCCCCCCATTTTGCAAAACTCGATGAAACACACAGAGAAATGTTTCACCAATGTACGGGGCACATTTCGTAAAATGGTGCAGGCTTCTGCATGTCCCCTCCCAAAAAGCAGGATGGCTAGGCCCATCCCCTATATATATATATATATTGGATTGGGATGGGACATGCAGAAGCCTGCACCATATATATAAGCGGGATAGCTAGGCCCATCCCCTATATATATATATATATATATATATATATATATATATTGGGGGAGGACATGCAGAAGCCTGCACCATATATATAAGTGGGATGGCTAGGCCCATCCCCTGTATATACATATATATATCTATATATATACAGGGGATGGGCCTAGCCATCCCACTTTTTGGGAGGGGACATGCAGAAGCTTGCACCATTTTATGAAAATTTCCCCTATATATATCCCCTCCCAAAAAGCGGGATGGCTAGGCCCATCCCCTATATATATATATATAGGGGATGGGCCTAGCCATCCCGCTTTTTGGGAGGGGACATGCAGAAGCCTGCACCATATAGATAAGCGGGATGGCTAGGCCCTTCCCCTATATATATATATATATATTGGGAGGGGACATGCAGAAGCCTGCACCATATATATAAGCGGGATGGCTAGGCCCATCCCCAATATATATAGGGGATGGGCCTAGCCATCCCGCTTTTTGGGAGGGGACATGCAGAAGCCTACACCATTTTATGAAATGTGACAATATATATATATATATATATAGGGGATGGGCCTAGCCATCCCGCTTTTTGGGAGGGGACATGCAAAAGCCTGCACCATTTTATGAAATGTGACAATATATATATATGGTACCTCGACAAACCCAAGTACCCTGTTCCAAAAAGTGGTGTCTCTGCCCCCGCACCCACGTTTCCTGGCAACTTAGCTAGAAAGTAAAGAATGGAAGCATAAACACAATACACATGTACTTACTCCTTCAAATTAGCTTTTCATTGACAAATCAAAGCTTACAAGGAAACCACCACAAACTGTCAGACTAACAACTACACAATACACCCAAAAAACAGACCTACACACCTACCAAGAGAATTTGCCTCCTGAAAAACGATAAAATTGCATGTTTCCTTATCTAGGTTGTTGTATGGCCCTGTCCATATGATAGTATGGATATGTCAATACAAAATCCGTACAACCAAACAAATTCACCTGTATGGAACCTACCTGCAAATTTTTGCCTATTTCCCAACTGCGGTTCCTCTGCTACACTCGAAACCTACTCACTAATGAACTAAATCACATCCTGACAAAACTTGTCTCAAGTGTATACGTATTAACCCTCTATCTTGACCTTCCTTTATACTTGAGTTGAAACACCAATCTACTAATACCCAAATCTCTTAATGAGATGTATATTTGAGATTAATCTAACTCACTAGTGTATAAAAAATCAGTGAAGCATGGCTCGGCCAAGACTCGCGAGTACCCACAAGTCTTCCCGAGTCAAACCTCAAAACGAGTAACCGTTGCATACTCGACACAGACTCAACATACTTGGCAGTGACTCGTCTACTTGCCAAGACTTGCATGTACTTGGCACAGACTCGGTCGGACTCGCCTGAGTCAACTCAAACAAAAGGACAATTTTCATGAAAATCCAATTATTGCTAATGGCATTTCATTGTTTGTATCATGACAAATTGTTCGTCATATGGCAGACGATTATCACCGACAGATGAGGTGGTCTGTAACAACTAAAAAACAGTTTGGATTTGTTACTTACATATGATCTATATTTTAGTAAATAAACTTAAACTTAATAAAAAAACAAAGAAAGTGAAGAGCAAAATGTTCGATCAAAGTTGATTCTAACTTTGCTGGAGTCAAGATACAAGCGAAAGTTCTAAGACAATTGCCATTAAATTAAACACATTAGCATGCATTCGTTGGGTAATTAAACATAAAGCTCAATTGTATGAGGGCATTGTTTTCCAAATAATCCACTATGATCTAGACCTTTACATGCAGAGAGAGAGAGTTATTTTAGATGTTGCCACAACTAATTTAAATTTTTGCATACAAAAATCGATTGTGTTATGTTGTATTATCATAGCTTATGAGATGGTGTTATGAATTATTGCATATATTGTATTTTTATAACTTACATGGATTGGAAATGCCATTAACCTCTTTTTTGTGCCCAAAATTTACCATATTTTAAGTTTTTTTCCTATTTGTCGAGTCTTGCCGAGTTTGTCCCGAGTCGACGAGTCACATGCCAGTCGAGTCTTTGCCGAGTCCGAGTTGTGCAACATTGATAAAAATACACTTTATTAAACTCAAGAACTGAATAAGACTTCCACTTTATTACCAAAGTGAATTACAAAATAGATTTAACTCAAACTACTTCCAACACATTCACACTTAAACTATAGGAAGTTCTTGTTTGAGCTCCATTCTTCAACACTCCCTCTTAGTGAGAAAGGAATTATGCACAATCCAAGTTTGTCTATGAATGCTTCAAAGTTCCCTTTTGCTAAGGGCCTAGTCAGAATATTAGCAACCTACTGATCTCTAGAGATTTACCGGCCCATTTTAATCTTGGCTCGAATGAAGTGATATCTGATCTCAATGTGCTTGGACTTGTCATGAAATACTAGATTCTTAGAGAGTTTGATACAACTTTGATTATCACAATAAATCATCGTGGGATCCAACTCCTGATGAAATAATTGTGCAAGCAACTTGAAAATCCAAATGGCTTCATAACTAGCAGTACCAATTGCCATATACTCTGCCTCTGTTGAGTTGAGTGACACAGGAGTATGTTTCCTGCCAAACCAAGATATCATTGTTGATCCCAAGCTAAAACAACACCCTGAGGTGCTCTTCCTATCTAAAGCACTGCCTACCCAATCTAAGTCTATATACCCCTACAACTTCACCTCACCATCTCCAAGATATCTCATCCCATACTCCATTGTGCCCCTCAAGTATCTAAGAACATGTTTTGCTACTACCCAATGCTCTTGCCTTGGCTCCACCATGAATAGACTCAAGGTGTTCACCGCAAAAGATATATCTGGCCTAGTGTTGACCATATATACATCAAGGAACCTATCAATTGCCTTTACATTGTGGGATCCACCATATCCAATTCTAAAGTTGTTACTTTCTTCATATTAGTGATCATAGTCGTGGCCTTGGGTTTGTAGTCCTCCACTTGAAATCTCTTCAAGATCTCGACTGCATACTTACCCTACCCAAGGAAAATCTCTCCTGGTCTCTGCTAAACCTCCAATCCCAAGAAGTAACGCATCATGCCAATGTCCTTCATCTCAAACTTGAGTACCATATCTACATACAGCACAAAAACAAGTAGATCAACCTCAACAAATATAACATATAAGTTGGGATCTACTTCACTTTTGGTGAAGCCCATACTCTACATGTACCCATCAAACCCAGAATAACATGCTCTCAATGCTTACTTGAGTCCATAAAGACCTTTGTCATCCTACAAACATGGGACTCCTTCTCGCTGATTTCAAAGCCTTGAGGTTGCTCTATGCACACTTCTTCCTCAATTATCCCATTGAGGAAAGTTGTCTTGACATCCATCTAATGTATCATCCATCCCATAACAGGAACTAAAGATATCACTACTATAATGGAAGTGTACCTAGCAACTGGAGCAAAAGTCTCCTTGTAGTCCACTCCCTCTTTCAAGGAGAACCCTCTCACCACAAACCTCCCTTTGTACTTCTAAATGCTACCATCTGCCACATGCTTGACCTTGTAGAACCACTTGGAAGTCGCTATTGATTTCCCCTCTGATCTACGTCTAGGCACAATGTCACATACATCATTCTTCATGATGGATGCGTTCTCCTCCACCATGGCATCCCTCCAAACTTGTTGGTCTCTTGCCTCATGATAGCTAAAAGGCTAAGAATCTATGATGCTACTCATCAATGCCATGTAGTTTGGAAACTTCTTTGGAGGTTTGCTCTCCCTGAATGTGCTCCTAGGAGCCTCAACATGCTCTTGAGCATCCCTCGATGTTTGAGTGAACCATTGAGGTCTTCTGATAGAACTAAGAGTCAATGGCTCTTCCTCTATGCTTGAAGGCTACTGCCCTGAACTAGATGTCGTTGCTGACCTTGGCTCAACATTTGGAGCTCCCTGCTCCTTATCCTCTTTCACTGGAATGGGCTCATGAGACTTCTTGGATGCAAAGTCTTCCCCAAACTTTACATCTTTGCTTTCAAATGTCTTTCTTCGCTCTAGGAGCACGACTTTGTAAACCTTTTAAGTCTCACTAAAACCAACAAACAAACCCTTCCTGCTGGAGGGTTCCAACTTGGTCCTCTTCTCTACCGGTATATAGATATAAACTGGACAACCAAAGATGTGAAAATGACTCACCTCTAGATTCACATCAATGAAGGCTTCCTCTAATGTCTTGTCCTCCAAGATTATGTGAGGACACCTGTTCTAGATGTAGATTGTTCTGTTGAATGCTCCTACCCATAGAAACATCGACAAATCCTAGTCATGTACCACGGCCTTAGAATCCCCTATGATGGATCAATTATGCCGCTCTACAACCCCGTTCTATTGTGCGTTATACAAAACAGTGAACTCCCTCTTGATTCCTACATCCTTGCAAAAACCCTCAAACTCATTGGAGGTATACTCAGCCCCATTGTCCAATCTCAAAGATTTAATCTTCTTCCTGGTTTGGTTTTCAACAAGAGCTTTGAACTCCTAAAACCTACTTAAGACCTCATCCTTGGTCTTTAGGAAGTAGATCCAAGTTTTGCGAGAGAAGTCATCAATGAAGGCAACATAGTACATGCTTCCAATAATTGATGCTATTGACATCGATCCACACACATCCGAATGCAGTAGCTCTAGAATGCCCTTAGACCTATGCTCACTACATGAGAATGCAAGCTTGGTATGCTTGCCAAGCGTGCACACTCCTTGTTGCTCAAAGCAAAACTCTAGAAGACTTGTGACTATCTCCATTAGAATAAGTGGCACACTATGATGCAAGTGCCCCACCCTCTTATGCCATAACTCGCACAAGTTGTATGGGCATTTGAACTAGGGCTTGAACACCCTATAATGTATAAACTGCCTACCCTAACCTTGATCACTTGAGTTGATTCTGAGCTAGACTCCTTCAGTCTAATAATGACTTGTTGGATCTTGAACTCTACTACAAAGCCCTTATCTTCCATGATCGAAACTGAAAGCAAATCCTTCCTAAGACCTGGAACAAACAACACACCATCAAAGTCTAAGGAGTTACCTGACTAGAGTTTGAAAGGAATAATACCAATTGCTAGTGGATACATGGCATCATCACCACACTCAACCTAAACTCCTAAGACATGATCTTTCAAACTTGAAAATAACTCTTGAGCATCATATGCCTGGATGGTCCACCATCCACATACCAAGCATTCCTCAAAACCGTGTTGGCAGAAATGCAAGATACCATTGAGAAAACCTTCTCGAACTTGGAGGCAAACTCATTCATCTGAGTTTCAGTTGAGGCTGCTACTAGATTTTGTTGTTGCTTCCCTCTACCCTTCTTCTTCTCTGGACACCGTGATGCATAATGGTCATGCTTACGACATATGAAGCACTTGATTTTACTCAAGCTCTTCTTCCCTGGCTATGAGGTTGACTCCTCACTCTTTACCTTAACCTTGTTGGGTTCTTTACCTCTACCCTTCTTTGTTTGACTAAATGGGGCATAGTCACTATCACCTCCCTACTTACTAGCCTTTGACTCCATTTGAGTCTCCTCCTGGATACAGTCATCCCACAGTCTTTACCAAGAGGGAAGAATCTCTCAGGCACAAACACCCTAGACAAATGTTTCCCATTGAGATGGGAACCCATTCAATGCCCAATTTACTAGCTCTTTGTCTTCAACCTTATCTCCAACTACTACAAGTTGATCACGAATTTGCATGACCTTCATCAAGTAACCGATGACTGTGTCTAATCTCGTCATCTCTACAGATCTGAGTCTATTATGCAATATCATTTTCCAAGTTCCCATTTACGTTCTCGCTCTTGTAAAGGATAACCAAGGCATTGAAGATCTCCTTCACCGTCTTTTTATCAGATATATGAGGGATCAAATTATCCTTAGCATCCATGATCATCCACTCGGCTTCCACTTCTTTCTTGTTGTAAATTGCCAAAGCATGTGTATCTATCGACGAAGTCACTACGTCCTTGACAATATCCCAAATATCATTCTCTTCCAATAAGAGGGTTACCCTTTCTTTCCAAGATAGGAAATTCGTGGCACCTTCTAATCTATCCACGAACCTGAGGGTAGTTGATGCCATCTCTGAGCTCTAACACACAAACTCCCAAATCTAATAAGCATTACCTTTGAAACCCTCTAACTACTAATCCTACTTCCCGACAATTAGTTTTGGCAATTGTTTTCAACAGTTGATCTACTATCGTAAACTCTTCAAATCCTCAATCAAGGAAGCCCTGATACCATGCTAAAAATCCAAACCCTAGGTGATTGTTGTCCTTATGTTCTCAACTAAACAAAATTGTTATTTAACCACAAAAAATAAATTCTTCACATAGAAACAATCACACATATAGCTAGAAAGTAAATAGCAGAAGCATAAACACTAGCTGTACGGACTATTTTGTACAACTATACGGATCTATCCATACGAATTCACTTGTATGGAACTTGCCTGCAAATTTATGCCTATTTACCAACTACAACTCCTCTGTTGCATTGTAAAATGCTCACTGATGAACTAAATCACCTCCTGACAAAACTTGTCATAAGTGTATATGTATTAACCCTCTATCTTGACCTACCTTTATACTTGAGCTAAAACCCTAATCTACCAAAACCTTGATCTCTTAGTGAGATGTACGGTTGAGATTAAGCTAAATCACTAGTGTATAAAAATACACTTTATTAGACTCGACTAGTAAATATAAGACTTCCACTTTATTACTAGAGTGAATTACAAGTTAGATTTAAGTCAAACTACTTTTGGCACGTTCACACTAAACATGTGTGCAGGGCCTTGTCCGAGCTACATTCTTCAACATTAGGAGTCATCAAAGGATATTGTATCTTCTTATTTGCTTGAACCCATTGTATGTTTAGATGGTTGATGAATTCTTAAGGGTGCCAAGACATCAACAACTGCAAAATATGAATCCAACTATTGTAAATGGGTATTGTGCAAGGCAATGGCATGTGCAAGAGTCGGAATCATGTTGTCCTCCATATCATATATGAGAGGAGTTCAAGGGGGAAGAACCACAAACTGTGAATGGTGCTCGATTGCAAAGAAAGGGTCAAATTGCATAGCTCTCATGAAAGGTCCAAGTATCATGATGGGTCATTCTAAATTCCATAGCAGCAATCAAACGGGTTTGTCCAAGCCTCGACATTAGGTTGCCTCTTGCAAACAACACTCTGTGTAGTCCAGATCTTCTTCCAACGCATCCTTGGACAATCATCTATCTGAAGTTTCCTCCATTCAACCTCGGATGTTAGGGAAGCTAGCTCTAGCTGATCCTGATTTGCAAGCACTTTTTTTATCTAAAATTCTAGATATATTTTTTCCAGATCCGCTTTCCTTTATCAGCATTGAGTCTTCAAGTCTTAGCTTAGATTAGTATTATGCATTCTGCATCTTGCTTTATACGGGATCTGTTTCTACAGTCCCACATTGTATCGGCAATATTGTACTCGGCGGTCCCATTGACCTACCTTTGTGGTCATCTGTTGGACATTACTAAAATTATCTTCTCTTATATTACCTTATCTACATCAACAAAACATACAAACAACAACTCATAGGTCCAACGCCCTGTTCCTAACTCTCAAATTGTATCTTCCAGCTATGTTTGGACCCCCATCGAATGGATTCAAGCAGTCTTTCATAGGCCTTGAACCTACAAAAATTGTTAATCATAGTTGACCATGTCAACTGAGTCCACATCACCACCAATAGCCAGCTGCCATGAGGAATCTAACCAACAGCCTCCTAGATTTATTCCCGAGTCTCTTCGTTGTGGTCTCTTCGCCCTTTATTGAACACTAGGAACTTCATTAATCTATCATTGGAATTCAACAAAAATAGAAAGGAAATATTTTTTGGTGAAGCAGGATGGCCCATACATTAGGGATGCTACCCCATCACCCCTTCTACAATTGGAAACAGAGCAACATATTCATTTATGTTTGACTAGTGTGCAGATTTAGTTCTACAATTGACTCTTTTCATCGGACACATACCTCTCCCACCGCTCCACCCAGACGGCGTGCATTTCTTCCCAGGTCTCTTGACCAGAAAATGACTCCTTGCAACTAAGAACAGTACTCCAAATAAAATAATACTTCGAGTTCTTCAGATTGAAATGATGTTCCATCATACCATCTTCATTTTTGCCAATTTTCAATATATCTGATTCTGAAATCGCTCCCATATTTGCCAGAGTCTGTGAACTGGTTCAAATCTCTTTTAACAGGTTTGATTTGTACAATGAAGAACCCGCTCTAAGTAATGGAAGTTTTCTAGCAGGTGGTTTAGATCGATTGCTGACTTAATTAGAGACCTAATTCACAATATTTGCTTATAGTGCATTCAGCGTCCTTAGTGTTCCTTGTAACTCAATGCTTTAATTGTTTTTCAAAATTGTTTTAGCTATTCCCTGTGGGATAGTCGAGTCGGGCATTGTTTTAGCTATTCCTATGAGATAATCGAGTCGGGCCGATTATAGAAGGACAATGTCAATGCCGGATCCGCCTCTTTTATTGACCCTTCTGTCCATGTCGACATAAACTTCCAGTGTCGATTTCGATATCGACCAGCTCTGTTGTTTCAAAAAAATAATTTTCTCCAAATGTCCGAGACATGCTTACGATCATAGTGAACTTTGTATATATTTGAAAATGTAAGGCACCATTCTCTATCAATAAAGTTTGAGTGAATTATATTCGGTTCATTAAAGCTCGTGGCCTACTAATGGCAGCGTTTTCTAAACATAAGTTGCATTCGGTTCATTAAAGCTTGCGGCCTACTTTAACAAACGCACTCATCTATGAGGCCTCTTTTCTTAATATTGAAATCGAAAATCAAATCTAACCAGAATGTACTCAGTAAATCTAGACTGGCTGCTGCTTCAGTTTGGCCTCATTGCTCTATGAATCAGTTCAAACTGGCGCTTAGCCTTTCAACAAAACTTATGATTAGAATTTGATGTTAGGGTTTGCGGATCTCATTTTCTACAGACAGACATTGCTGGAAACTTCATGTAAGAAATGCTAAATGGTAAAGATTAGAGAGACTGTCTGACCTTGAGGCGCTGGCAGAGAGTGAGAAAATCAATGGCCGAAGAAGGGGAGGGACCATCCGCCCCATGGGAGGTCGCGCCATCGATTCCCGCCATCGCCTTACAAATCCCGATTCTTCGAAAGGACCGAACTCTCGAGAGTGAAGGTCTTATAATGCCGGAGCAGGAGAGCAAAGGGAAGACGCTTAGTAGTCTATTCATTCCCATTCCCTCCGTGCAATGGTATATGCGTTTAATTTTTGCTATCTATTCGATCAACTATCTCCAATTCAATCAGATTCTTTGAACCCCTTGGAACATTGTATTGAGAAATGTGGATATCATTCCCCATCCAAAGGGACATTCAAACGAATATACTTTCACAATGTCCATTCAACGTTAAAATAAAAATTTGATTTTGTAGTAAATATGTTGTATCTCGATGGGCATTAAAGTGAAATAAAAGGTCATGGTGTATATAGAGGTGATGAGTTCAAATCACCCTCGTTTAATTGTGTCTCATGTTTGCAGGTTGTGTGGGTGCATTTAGGGGTATAGTGATAGCGGACGGGAATTGGCCATGTGTAACACATGTAACGTGAGTAAGTGCACCGCCCCAATTGTCGATTCTCCTAGTACAAAAACAAAAAATTGGTAAAATTTAAATAAGATATTCTTTAAAATTACAATAATTGTCAATTCCCCTAGTACAAAAACAAAAAATTGGTAAAATTTAAATAAGATATTCTTTAAAATTATAATAATAAATAAAAATCTATATTTTAGTCCACTCTAACTACACATTTGCTTCGACCGGGAAGAGGAACGGGCACTTGTTGAAAACTTCCCTTTTAAATTATCTACACTTGATGAGGGTTTGAAATATCTGGGATTCTCTCTAAAAGCTAATACATATCTTAAGAAGGATTGGCGGTGGCTAATAGGTAAGGTGGAGAAAAGATTGAATGTATGGAGTCACAAGTGGATGTCGAGAGCGGGCAGGCTGGTCTTGGTTAAGGCCGTCCTTGAAGCCATTCATGTTTATTGGATGTCTCTGTCCTGGATACCCAAAGGAATCCTTGAACATATCAGGCGGTTATGCTTTAGATTCTTGTGGAGTGGTAAGAAGGAAGGACAGGTCACCCCATGGGTCAATTGGAAGCGGATTGCTGTCCCTAAAGGGCTCGGGGGCTGGGGATTAAAAAACATTTTTCTGTTTGCTCAGGCGCTGGCAGCTAAGGGTGGCTGGAGACTTCTCAAGACTAACAGTTTATGGACCAGGGTTATTATTGGGAAATATCTATCAGACACTAACCTGGATGAATGGATAAGGAGCCCCCGGAAATCACACATTGGAGGATATGTGATTTGGAAGGCAGTGTTAAAATCCTTCTCACTGGTGGAGAATTATCTGGCGTGGAATGTGGGTAATGGCGAATTGGTGAGAGTTGGTAGAGATCCATGGATCGGGAGTGAGCAGTCACATTTGTTGCCTAAGTATGTTGTGAACACTCTGGAAAATAGGGGTATAAACACTCTTAATCAACTGGTTGTTCAGCGACCTGATGACCCGTGGATACAACATTGGAAAACTGCGGATAGTTTGGGCTTGGGGGATCGGGAGGCAGTTTTCCTGAATAATTATATCAGTGGTCTGAATCGGGCTTGCATTCACCTCTCGAACCAGGAGGATGTACTAACTTGGGAGCTTGATCCTGCGGGGAACTATACACCTAAGATGGGATATCATGTGCTCAGTGCAGGAGCAGCTGATCGGGATGAGGTCTGGTGGTGGAGATCTCTGTGGAAACTTAAATGCCCTTCAAAGAACAGACTTTTCATGTGGTGTGCTCTGGAGAATCGGGTCCCGGCCTGGGATATCCTACAGAAAAGAAATTTCCAGGGCCCGGGCTGGTGTGCCTTATGTAAAATGGATTTGGAAACTGTAACACATCTCTTCATCACGTGCCCGTTCTCGATGGCTGTATGGCATGAATGTACTCGATTGGTAGGTTTTGATTGCAGATGGGAAGGAACCTCTGTGGAAGTTGCATGGGAGAGCTGGTGGAGGCAGACAATCAACAAGAAACAGAAGATCCTACCACTGCTGATCATTTGGGGGATTTGGCTGGCAAGAAATGGGGCAATTTTTCAGGATAAATCTTGTACACCGGCTATTATATGTACACTGGCGGTGGGTCGTTATCTAGCATTCCCCGAACATGTCAGGACAGCTCATCAGAGACGTAATCTGGAAGTGGAGATTGAATGATCTTACCCATGGGGGTTTTTTGACGGAGCAGCTGGCAATGAGATATGTGGAGGGGGTGCTGTTCTTTATCTATCCAATTCACATTTCTATACTATCACTATGGGTCTTGGATTGGGATCCAACAATTTTGCAGAAGTCATGAGTTTAAAGCTATTACTCATCTTTGCTGCGGAAAGGGGTATTTCTAGGCTGGCGGTATATGGTGATTCCATGAATGCCATAAATTGGACCAATAAAACACAAGCATGCAGAGTACTCAGACTTGCAAATATACTACACACTATCCAGATGCTAAAACAATCCTTTGACACATTTATATGCCGGCATGTGTACAGGGAGAGTAACCAAAAAGCGGACCAGGCTTCCAAAGATGGGCAGAACATGGACTTCGGCAATTGGAAAGTAGTCGAAGAGATGGAGGGCCAAAGAACCGAGTTCTCACTCAGACCATTCATCGATTAATCAGTTATTAATGATAGTATATATCTGAAAAACACAGTTTTAGTTTATGTTGTAAGTGCTGATTTACATAATCGGTATGGAGGTTATATTTTTAATATTTTTGAAGATGTATGAACAAGATAGTCCGTTGGGACAGAAACAGTATATTTTGGAAAAATAGGAATGCAACATATTTTGCCTTTTGAAAGTAGACGCTAGAGTCTCATCAACTGAACCATATGTATGGAATTTTTGATAATTCACTGATACAGTGAATACAGATTGTAATTCTGATCTCTTTGGATGAATAGAATTATGCTTTTTTCTTTTGGAAAAAAAAAATAAAAATCTATTTTTATTGGTAGTTTTGGTTATTGATTAAAGTTTATAATTTAATTTTGGGGCGTCAAAGTGCGTGATGGAAAAACCAAATTGACCTTCTATTGGGGAATGGGAAGAGCTACTAACAACTAAGCTGAATTGTATGTTTTGTATATGGATTTGGAAATAATCAAAAGTCTCAAGATTCAAAAAATTATAATTCTTAGAGACTATCTCATGGTTATAACGTAAGCAAGGAAAGAAACAATGAAGGAAATATTATGAGCAAAACACATGACAAAATCCTCTAGAGTATCAAGCAAATCAAGAAAATGAATCTCATGTATGTGCGAATATATAATAACCTCATGGAAGACAGGGTTTCCAATGAAGCGATTCATCTAGATAAAAGCATTTTTGTTCAAAATGGGGGACATCCCGAGTGTAGATGGCTCCCCAAGGTTTTAAATATGAATTCAAACTAGATGGTCCTTTCATTCATTGTGGAATTAGGACATGAATCCGACGACATGCCTCTCACATGGCACATCCATCCTCCCTCTTGTGCATAGCACTTGGTAGCATTTATGGAAAGCGAGGAATTTGTAACACTCCCTCATGTCATGGCTCCCTCATTCTCACTAAACCCTTTCTGCTAGCTCGATACTTTATGGCATTCTCCTTCTGTTTATCTTCGGTGAGTGGGATATCTCAAGGGTGTGAAATTTTTTGGGAAGCGATGCATCTCGACTCTAGGAGGGTGTGGAATTAGTGATGCTTACCAAAGATTTGGGGAAGCGTTGGGAAGTAAGACTTATATTTACGGTTCTTTTATCTCGCATTATTGCTAGGATAGAAGCAGAAGGTTAAGGAATAACCTAGATAGTGAGGAGAATGACGTGACTTTTCATATGTTTTGTTCATTTTTCTATGATTACATTGTTGTGTCTCATGGCAAGTTTTCTTGTTTGAGTGGTGAGTCTATATAGCCGAAGCTTTCTATGAAAATTTGCATGGCTAGCCTTTCGAATTGGGGAGTAGTTGGGGGGATGGCCTTAATGACATCTATGAGATAAAGAGAATGATGCACATGCTAATTTATCAAATGGAGGGTATGAAGGGGTCAATCGACAGCCTAACTTCTCATATCGAGCATTAGGATGCCATGCAAAATGACCTAGAAATCCAAGTGAAGGGACAAGGGCAAAAGTTGGATAAGTTGGCCAATGAGTCAAAGATGCATTTTAACATAATCATGGGTTTATCACAAGGCACCTAGTCTCGGAACTTTTGCTCTATTGGTTCAAAGAAGATTGAAGAGAATATTGTGCAGCAAACAACCATGGCAGGATGCCAAGCTCTCAGGGACCTATGAAGGAGGAACAACATAAGGAAGAAGGACATAGTGACAATGTTTTTTCTTAGTTTTTTGTTATCATGTTTTTCACTTGTACTATTTTGAAATAGCAGTTTATATGGCTATATAGTTTTAGGTATTATGTGAAAGTAGTTAGCACAACACTATCTATATAGACTTAGCATAAATTATGTGCTTATGCTCTACAAAAATTAGAGCTTCTTAGTTGTTTTTTGGATTGTAATTTGTGATTGTTTTTCTCAACTTGTTTAATATAAAATAATACTACCCATTCTGATTTAATTTTTTAATAATATTAATTTAAATTTAATGTTTGTGAATAACTAAATTTAATTTTTGAAATTTAATGGAAAATATACAAATTATAAAATATTAAAAAACAATGAAGATAAATACATAAATTAAAAGGATAAATGATCTATGTGGAAAAATGGAGAAAGTGGTTTTACTTATTAGTTAAGTTTAAAAAATGAGTGATATGTTACAATAAACTTATATTATAAGTTAAACTTAAATTTCAAATTTTACAAGAAAAGTGAGGACAAATACTTTTCTAAAAGTGAAAAGGATCTATATATCTTTTTCTACAAATTTAGAAAATAAATTAGTAAATAAAATTTTGTAAATAAAAAGGATTTATGTATTTTTTTTTAAATTTAGATAAAAATAAATAAATAAAAAGAATGATCGTGTATTATTAAAATCTATTTCCCAAATCAATTAAAAGAAGTTGGTCACTCACAGGGCATAGAATAGACGATGAATGGGTGTATTGTTAAGGCATTCCTTGCGTAAGGTCACTGGTTCGAAACTCCATGGGTGTAGGCCTTACAAAAAATAAATTGAAATAAGTTAGCCAAATTGGAAATTAAGGAGGAATATATGTTGAAATAGAAATTTATAAGTTTTTTTAATCATGATTCACAAGTAATTTGTTGAGAACAGACACTTAGTTAGAGTGGAACTTTATGAAAATGAATGAATCATGAAGTGTTTGGGATAGACATGTCTTTTTTTTAATTATTTCCAGTTCACACATAATTTGTTGAAAATATAACTTAGTTATTTATTTGTAAAGTGTGGTTGGTTGGTTGGTGTAGAATTTGAGCATGTGGATCTAATTACTAAGCAAGATAGAAATACTGTGAAAGAGGTCAACAATCAATCAAATTCATGTAATAAATGTGTTAAACATTAATCATTACACAAAAGAGAGAAGTCAAAAACACAAGAGAATATTATACTACATCAAGCTTCAATGAATGAAGTAGAAAGTATAAATAGGCAAGGCAATTCGATTAGGTCATGGAGGCAATTCGCATTGTTCATGCAATGCATGAGATGCTAGTTAGGCTTAAGTAAAACCAAAGACCCTTTTAGTTAGCCATGCACACTCTCCAAGGTGACTTTAACTGACTCGTGACTTCCCTAAGTGGACTTAGCTCCCTACATGCTAGGAGCAACTGACATAAGGCACATGCAACTAACTAATGACACATGCAATTGAATAAAGGCACATGCATGAGGTGCACATCCCTATAAACACTCAAGGAGGGCGTTATTGTCTCATAATAGATAAAGAAAACAAAAAGAGGTGCATGGAGTCCTTGAACAGTGGAGCAAACTCCCCAGATTCACTCCATTACTCAAACTTGCATGTGGGACCCTAAAATCAAGGAAAATAAGCCGTAATTGAAGGAATTTGTCGTCATATGCCAAAATAGACTTCAAGAGCTCTAAAAAAGGTAGATAAGGTAGTTTATGATCCTTAGAGTTTAGAAGTAAGCTCTAGGGTGACTAAAGTGGTCAAATTGAATGAGATTTGGCCCACTCGAATCATGAAATCATAGTATAAGTCACTAGGTAGGAGAATGAAGATAAGGAGAAGGTTATTCTGCTTTGACAGTTGGAACTAGCCATATTATTCAAATATACAACTTGCATACATAACTAAGAACTTTGACCGTGAATATAAAGTTATAAATAAATTAAATTCAATCACCAAATCTTTTTTTTTTAATTTAAAAAAAAAACTTCAAATTGATTAATTCCTAACTAAAACTTTACGCTTTCACTACCCCTACCCTTGGACAAAGCTAGGCGGGGAAGGGAGTCTCTTTAATACCTATAGTTAAAATGAAATATTTATCATATTTTCAATGAAATATCTATTAAACTAATGTCCAAAACATTGACTTACTAATTATTAACGTTATAATTTATTGATAATATGAAACTTGTATATCAAGGGTGGCAAGTGTGGGAGGGGTCATCTTTGACCTTGGAGGAAATGAAGAAGTTAACTTTGCATGAGGACTTGGGAGAATGGTGAATAATCAAGTATAAATTCATACACTATATTTTGGCCTCTCCCTCTTAATATCTATAAATATCAAGATTGTCTTCATTTTAGAATATTCCTTTTTATTATAGACATAGTCAAGAGAAAGTAACAAAATGAAGATATAGTTCTCATGTGAATGAAATTACGAATCCAAAGCATTTTTGGCTCTCTGGAATTCTTCAAAATACTCCATATTCAGAGGAACAACAATAGCCAAGAGGATATGCTTGCAAATCATGCCACAAAGTTAAACAAGAGATAACTAGTGGAAAATGGAGGAGCCCCCCAAGTGTTTTTAATTCCAAAAGGTCTCATGAGCTAAGCCCACTAATTAATGTCTCATACCCACTTTCTTGTTGCATGGAAATCACATCACATCGATAGACAAGTGTACTGAGATAAGAAGGAACAAAGGATTATCCCTTAATGGATCACATGTAGGCACTTACCCATAGTCTTGTCCACGTCTGATGGTAAATTCAATCATATCCTCTACATTGAATGCTATATAAATTGCAAGATATTTGTTTCACTAATTTCCTTTATAGTTAATATGGAATGTGGGCACAAAAGGACATTGGAAGAAGCTTGAATTGATTTAGGGCATGGCTTCAAGCACAGAGGTCGTAGTGTATCTTCCACGGGTAAGCATTCCTTTCAAGGGACCTTGTAGTTCATAATTGCTTAAGAAGTTTCAAATTTGGAGGCAACCATAGCCCTTTAGGCTTAGAATAACACTTAGGGTTATCTGCATTCAATTTTTAATTGGGGTTTAGGTCTAAGTATTTCTTGGGAACTCCAACAGTCTCGCTATGTTCCTAGAGGTATCTCGACTTAGAACCTTTGCTCACTATTCTCAAAATTCCTCAATCCATTGAAATGGAAAGTGATAGTATTCATGAAATCGAGAAAATTCCTATACATTTGACCTATCAACTTGAGGGCATGAAGCAATTCATAGAATACTTAAGTATTCATATGGAAAAAATGGAAACAAAGCAGACCAACATGAAAACTAATTTGCGGGAATTGAAAATTCATTATGTTGAAATTGCTTCAGACCTAGACATGCATTACAACATCATCCTAAGCCTCGCTAGAGGTTCTCAATTACCTACAGGTTTTCCTAGCATTCTAGTTGCTTTGGTGAAGGAGCATTGTATTCATGAAGACACAAACAATATTGCCTTTCACCGAGCATAACATGAATCGAAAGCACTAAGGAAAAACCAAGGAAGGACAACAAATGGAAGAAGCCCACAATGGCAATAATCTTGGTTCTTAAACTTTTGTATGCAATTTACTTGTTTTACTAGGCCAATTTGAAAAGTAGTATAGTACAAGATATGGCATACATAGGATAGGCATACCAAGAAAATAGAAGATTCATGGACAACTAGTATTTTTGTTGAAAAGGTTTATCGAAGAATTTTGTAGTAATTTTGAATTTTTGTACTCCTTTTTCATTGTTTGGTTCGCCAATAGCCTGTTTATAAATATATATAACTATCCATTCTCAAGAAGGTAAATTTTTTTTTAAAAATGGATGTATTGAATGCATTGAATGGTTCTAAAATGTAGTATAAACATTATACATTTTATATATTTTCTGGCTATTATCACCAAGATCCGGCTGTAAAATTGTTGGTCAAATTGTGACTTTCCATTGTTGAAATTGCATGTTTGAATGCACATATGGATTCAAAACCCTCAAACACCCCTTTTGCACCTGGATTGTGCAATCTTAACAACTGATGTCTACAATTCCAATAACTCTTCTCAATTTTTTTGTTGGATTTTGAACCAAAATGTGACAATGTCCAAATATTAACATGTTTACACTACTATGTTCTAATATATATATATATATATATAGAGAGAGAGAGAGAGAGAGAGAGAGATGAAACCAAAGAATTAAATAAAAAATATAACACATACACACATATAATTTTTTAATGTCACAGACCTTTCATAGAAGGGTTGGCACAACATAACACTTGAAAACCTCTGATACAAAATGATATTTTATTTTGAATTTTTTGATGTATATATTTAAAGGGTATTGAGCTCTCGCGGGAGAACTTGGTTTTTTTTGTATTAGATCTTCACAGAAAACAAATTTTTTTTTGGAACATTCGGGATACCAGAAGCTGAAAAAGCTTACACTGGAAAGGGATCACAGAAGCCTTTTGGCACTATGTAATTTGATTTTTACTAATGAAATTACGTTTTTTTCTTTGGAAAAAAAAATAAAAAATTTAATGATTGGTTTTTAATATTTAATTATTTTGAGTGGACAATGTTCACAACTTTTCAATTCAATCTAGCTCAAGTGATAGATAGGAGAAGTTGTTATCCTCCTCACCCAGGTTCAAGTCCCACTTTGTGACATGTTCACTCTTCATGAGTTAATTATTGATGGGCACTAGTAAAATGATGGCCACTTGGAACATTATAAGAAATTAAGCAATATGTCATTTAAATAAAATAAAAACCTAATGTCAATAATATATTAGAAATGGCCAATACTTTATTCAATATCAAAACCTTTGAAGTAGGGAAACACCATACAATGATCCTTTTATGGAATGATAAATTCATGTTCACTTGCTTCTTCGAGGGGATAACCCCTTAATGAGCTAAGCTCCAATACAATAATATTCCAATACATGATCACACAAGGGGGATTCCATCATTACTTATAGTAACCTAGCAAACCAAAACCATAACCAAATGTTAACTACATAGTAGACCTTCTTAGATTACATTTATTCAATGTTTACTACTCAGTGGGGCTTATTTAATAGTGGACCTAGTCCACATTATATTAAATGGCCATGGTCATACCTATCTTATTATTAACTCTATCAAGTACTTGGGTGACTCGGTCCCTATTTCAACCATAGGGAAAATCCCACCACTCATCCTTGATTTCTTAGATGAGATACAATCGTAGCCACCACCAGCATTGGTAGCTAGCAACCTAGTGAGACTCAATCCCATGACTTCTTGGTGATTACGCCTTAAGTCGTAGGATTCATAAGTGAAGCACAATATAACCACCAACAATGTTGGCAACTAGTAACCCAATATGACTCAATCCCATGAACTTTTGGTGATTATGCCTTATGCCATCAAGCTTTTCTTAAGTGAGTTAACCCATTGGGGGGGTGCATATGCACGTGTGCGCGCGCACACACACAGGGATAAATTAATTGGTTCAACTATTTTCTAGTAATGTTTAGGGAGCTTGCAAGATCCACTACCACTGAGTCATACAACATTACCAATCATTATTATAGTTGGTCGTTAATATTGTTCTCCATTAGGAAAACCGATGAAAAGGGAGGGAATTTGCTAGGTGTTGGAAAGGTACTAGCTTCTACACTTTAAAGGCTTGATACACATGAGGGTGAATGTAGTGTCCCTTTTTAAGAATTTGGAAAACTTGGAAAATTGCAATTTTTTGGTCAATTCAAACCTTGGACTAGTGATGACCCAAGGGCTTCCAAATGGCTCATAAGGATTTTGAATTGGGTCTGAAGGTATTTGAAGGGTATTAGGACATAAAAATGAAGCTGATAGGTTCTTGGACACTCTCAAAATACTTCTGCAACCTTCATTTGTAATTAGGATAAAATGGGGAATTTACTAGTAATTTCGAGGTTCAAACTCCCAAGGGTAGTGGTCACTAATGGCTTCCCAAATGCAGTACGACCCTCCCAAATTTCAGAATAGAGACATGGATTAGTTATATGACTTCAATGGTCACCAAAATGAATCATTAATCAGTTCCTAATAGCTGCTGCAACTCCCATAAATCATAGGTTTGTAGGCATGTCTTAACCTAAGGGGGAAATAATAGAAATACACTATAACTTGCTATGAAATTTGAGAGAAATGTTCCAAGGAATTGTATAATGTTTATGAAACTTATTCAGTACATTAATGGCTCTCCATATAGCAATAAAATCACGGATATTGACTGAAACATTCGATACCAAACAACTTCAAGCTCTTACAACAATATATAGGGGAAAATGGCACCATTCATACATAGTTTTGCATTTTTACATAGTTTCACTTGGAGTTTCGATCTGAGGTTTATCTGAGCATCAAATACAGAGTGTAGAAATCATATTACAAATAAATGGGGCCCCTTGAACCTCCCCAAAGAGATCATCATCTCACCATGTGCGCCATTCCTCTAAGAGCAAAAATATGAAGAGAAAAGTGAGAGAGATGTGGGAACAAGTTGAAGAAGAAGTGATCACGATAATCCCTATAGCTTCAAATTGTAACAAATGAATTCATTTCAGATACAAACGAAAGGTCTGAATGGCCTCTCCAATTTCCAATTAGGATGATAATCTTTCACCCTCGAAATTGGTGCTAAGGCAAGTAAAATAAACACTCAACTTGCATGGACAAGCTATGCTCTCCAAATTACCAAATGAGAAATGATCAAAAGCCCATCTCATTCTTTGTTCTTGTCTTTTATAAGCCTTCCAAGTCCTCCATGGTTCAAATTCCTTCCAAGAGCTCTATGCCAAATCAAATTGGGGAGAGATTCCAATGAGTGCCACTTGTCCAACAATTCCTAGTCTCCATCTTCCATCAATTCGAATGGGGAGAATATTTAGCTGCCATAACTCCCTTGTACGCCCTCTTGGAGGCTATTTTTATTCCTAACATGTCATATAGGTCACATGTCAGCAATAAGGTCCGATCCTTGTCATAAGTGTCATAGCATCTTCACCATTGTTGTCATAGAAGCTAGTGAATCTAGCCCAAGTGTCACAATACCTCTAAGATGCATCTTCCTCTTCCATGGGAGTTAATATTCCTCTCAAATTCGACCCTCATTGAGTCATTCCAAGTATAATTCCCTTCCAAGTCCCCCAAGAACATTAGACTCCACCTTGGATTTGAATGGGTGAGAGTAGGATCCCATGTGGCATGGAAAATCTTGCTTTGTGTGGGTCCCACACCACCAATGCGCCCTCGTGACCCAATGCCACCTTATTTTCCTATTATAAATATTTATTAGCCCCTTTTAATATATTTTTTGTCCATTTGGGGTTTATTAGCTCCCTTATTCCAAATCTAAATGTTTCCACCCCAACCTAGGAAACTAGTAAATTGGTGGAATTTTCCCTTCTAGTGATTTATTTGGATGGGGACATTACAGTCCTCCCCAACCAAGATTGCTTTTCCTCAAGCAATTCCAAATTGGGATGCTGCAAAATTTGTTCCTCTTCCCATGTGGCATCCTCACTTGGAAAATCTTTCCATTGTACCAAATATTCTCTTATGGTTATGCTCCTCAATTTCCTTTCTCTTATCTTCAAATTTTTTTCTAGAATAAGTATGAGTTGTCCTTCATCATCTAATGGAGGGAGTGTTTCTGAAATGTAAATTTGCTTACCAATAGCCTTCTTAAGGCATGAAACATGAAATACATGAAATATCTTGTATGGACCATAATACCTTGGTTTAAGCTTTTCCAATCCTTTCCATTTTAAGGAGGTTTGCTTATATGGTCGCAACCTCAAATAAACCAAATCATTCACTTGAAAATTTCTTTCCTCCCTATGTTGATCCACATACTATTTTTGTTGATTTTGGGAAACCTGCAAATTGTCTTTTAGAAGCTTCAAAATCTCTTGACTTTCCTCAACCCAGTCCTTAGCTTTTGGGGCTCTACTATCACCAAATACGTGATCAACAAAGGTGAGTGCTTCATACCATAAAGTGCTTTTAAAGGAGACATGCCAATGGACATATGGAAATTAGTATTGTAGCAAAACTCACCCAAGTGTAGCCATTTAAGCCATGCTTTGTGCTGCTCACCAACATAGTTCCTCAAGTACCCCTCCAACCATTGGTTCACCCTTTCTATTTGGCCATCAGTTTGAGGATTATAGCTTGTGCTAGGAGTCAATTGAGTGCCTACCAACTTGAAGAGTTCTTGCCAAAAGGCACTCATAAATCTACTATCCCTGTCACTCACAATGTTTTTGGGAAGTCCATGCAATATGAAAATATCTCTAAAGAATAGATCAACCACTTTTGCAATAGTAAAATATGATGCAATAACAAAGAAATGAGCAAATTTGGTGAGTCTATCCACCACAACATAAATACAATCCTTACCCAAATCCTTGGGCAAACCTGTGATGAAATCCATTGAGATGCTTTCCCATTTCTGTTATGGAATGGGAAATGGTTGCAATAGAGCAGCAGGATGGGTGTGTTCAACTTTGTTTTGCTGACATATCTTGCATTCATTCACATACTTCAGAACATCTTCCTTTAGCCCTTTCCAAGAGAACCTTTGTCTTAATTGCCTATATGTTCTAAAGAAACCAGGATGGCTTGCTAGAGGAGAATCATGAGCTTCTTTCAAGATCTTGTGCTTTATGTTCGAACCATGAACCAAGTATATTCAGTCCTTATAGTAGATTAGGCCATTCAATATCTTGTATCTATCATCTCCTTTGACCCCATACTCTACTATTAGCTTATCTTTCCAATCTTTCGAAATATCCATAGGGGGAAAAGAAGGTCTCCTAGACAATGCATGTGCTACAATATTATTCTTCCCTTTTACATATTCAATGTCAAAATCAAAAGCTTGGACCTTACTTACCCATTTTTTTTGCCTTTCATTGAGATCCTTTTGTGTGAGGAAATGCTTTAAACTATTATGATCAGTTTTGACCACAAATTTGTTCCCCACCAAATATTGTCTAAACTTGGCCAAGGAATGCATGATGGCTAACATTTCTTTGTCATATATGGAGTAGAGTTTCTCATGTGGCTGCAATTTCCTGCTCTCAAAATCTATGGGGTGTTGATTTTGCTTTAGGACCACCCCTATTCCTTCTCCTGATGCATCACATTCTAAAACAAATGGTTTAGAAAAATCTGGTAATGCAAGTACTTGACAACTACTCGTTACCTCTTTCATTCTTTGGAAATCCTTTTCAGCCTCTTCATCCCATTTGAAAGCATCCTTCTTGGTCAAATCAGTAAGGGGAGCAGTTAATTTGGAAAACCCCTTCACAAACTTCCTATAGTAAGTGCATATTCCAATTAATCCTCTCAATTCAATGATGTTCTTGGGTGATGTCCAATCAATAATAGCCTTTATTTTCTCCAAGTGCACCTTTACTCCATCTTTCCCAATGATGTTCCCAAGATATAAAACTTATTTCAACCCAAATTCACACTTGGACAACTTAGCAAACAAAGATTGTTCATGCAATATTTTCAATACAACTTCTTGTGAAAATCCTCATAGCAGATCTAAGAGATGATGTATACCTCACAAGAGTAATTATGATTAAGCAGGAAGATAGAAGAAGAGTGGTCAATGTAGTGTAATGAGCAACCGAATAATAATACAGTAGAACTCGGATAGAAGCAAAAATACTTCACACACACTAGTTAATTAATCACAATATGGACAAATAAGTAGTACAATGCATGAGGATTCGAATGCCAAGGTGGCAATTCGAATTAGCCTTCATGGAGTGATCAAAAGATCACTAGAGTGTCATCGGAGCACAACTAGTAGTCTATCTCAGCATCGGTGGAGTCATCAATGCACAAGTAACTGTCAACCGTCAGTCAAACTGAGTCTAACTGAGTGTGGTAGGTGTAGCTGGCACATGGAGACACTAACTGAATGAAGGAGGCTCAATGGAGGGTGCATGAGGAGCTAACTGGAGTTAGAACAGGCAGTCATGTCTCATCAGAGGTCAATCGGAGTGATAACAGCAGTGAGGAGTCAGTTTGGCCTCAAATCAAGGAAAGACTGGTGGCTAACTGAAGTAAACTGGATTGGTAGGTGAGAAAGGTGCCCTTCTCATGCAGTAGGTGAAAGGAGGGCGCATGACAGGCTAGGAGGGCTAAAACTAAGTGGAAGGAAGCTCTAGGGACTAGCTAACTGAGGGCTAGGTGCTGGGACTGATGACTGGAATGCATGCAAACCCTAAATGATGCATGCAAACCCTAAAAGTGCATGCATGACTGAAAATGTAAATGATCAAAATACTGGTGGGACTAGGATGGAGTATAGGAATATCCTAACACCCCCCCTTAATCCATCCTGGGCGCTGGTAACTAAGACCAAAGGTCACCCAATACAATGAATAATAACAGTCAATAACCTAAGGAAGTGGGGAAAATTTCATGGAAAAAATACCCCCCCTCAAAACAGACTGTAAGGCACACACACAAAAAAAAGCTCCAAACTCAAGTAGGTGTGATGCTTGGTCATATGTCTGGAGGTATCTTCTTCTTGGGAAGAAGTGGATCATGCTCAAAAAGCATGTGCTTGTACTTGCTCTTCAGATCGAATGTGATGAGAACAAATCCAAAAGTATAAGGATGATCCTTGAACCTGTGATTCGAATCAGTTGAGGTAGGATCAAAAACATGAATATGCAGATAGTCTTTTGTCTTCTCCTTCGAACTATCATGGGTGAGATTATGCCAAAAAGAACCATCAAATAATAATGATTGCTTGAAATACAAATCTGATTTAAGACTTGATGAATAGTTTCTTGAGATCTCATTTGAACCAGCAGGGGTGAGATCAAAACCATCATATGCATGAGAAATTATCTCAAGTAGTGTTTGCTTAGGATCCAAATTAGATCCAAGACTTGAATCATGGTTTCTCTCCTTTTAACCATAAGAGGTGAGATCAAAACCAGTAAATGCATGAGAGATTATCTCAAGCGAATGGCAATGGTTTCTTGAGATCTCCTTTGAACCATAAGAGGTGAGATCAAAACCAGTGGATGCATGAGAAATTATCCCAAGCGGGTGGCAATGGCCATATTCTTCAATAACCTTCTGAAAGCATGGAATAATGATCATATAGTATTAAATAAGAGGTGATTGCTTGAGGAGGGCGAATGCATTACCTCCAATAGCTGATTTTACCTCCGAAATAATCATGTGATCATGATGCAAACCAACAGACTCAGGTGCAAGAGAGGATTTAGGACCTTCTGCAATATCTAGAGTGTGAGCTGGCACATAAAGAGAAGAATTTTGGAGCATGAGTGTAGAATCTGCAAGTTCTTTGTGGACAACTTCAATATGAGATGTGTTTGATACTGGTTCATGATCAATGAGATCATCAAGGAGGGCGAATGCATCACTTTGCTTGCTCTCGAAAGGGTTTGGACCAAATCCTTAATTATGCTTGCCAAATCTTTCATCCAGTTGGGCCCATAGATCTTTTGGAGTTTCAACAGAACCAATGAAGAGGTACATCATGTAACGAGACATAGAAAGCATCATTTGTCCAAGGGCTTTGTCACCTTTATTCAACCAGTCAATCTTCTCTTCAGAGGATTCGAACTCTCTTTCAAAATAACAATCAAAGAGATCATGGCTCTTCAAATGTGCTATCATTTTTGGTTTCCATTCATCATAGTTGAGTGGAGAAAGAGGAGGGATTTCTTCTGAATTCATTGAAGCTGTAGAAGACCTGCAAAAACAATAGAGAATATCTGCAACTGCTACTGCTGCAAAAATGCAGAAACTGCTGCAACTGTTGCACTCGAAATCTTGGTAATAACCTGCAAAAATATCTCAGGAATGGAGATAAACAATACTCTCATAATTACTCTTGTGAGGTATACATAATCTCTTAGATTTGTTGTGAGGATTTTCACATGGTATCAGATCAAGGAAATACTAGTGGCTAACTGAAGTAAACTAGACTGGTAGGTGAGAAAGGTGCCCTTCTCATGCAGTAGGTGAAAGGAGGGCGCATGACAGGCTAGGAGGGCTGAAACTAAGTGGAAGGAAGCTCCGAGGGCTAGCTAACTGAGGGATAGGTGCTGGGACTGATGATTGGAATGCATGCAAACCCTAAATGATGCATGCAAACCCTAAAAGTGCATGCATGATTGAAAATGTAAATGATCAAAATACTGGTGGGACTAGGATGGAGTATAGGAATATCCTAACACTTCTAAATGGTGCAAATGTTCCTCCCATGTCTTACTGTAAATCAAAACATCATCAAAGAAAACCAAAACAAACTTACATAGTTGCTTGCAAAATATTTTGTTCATGCATGATTGGAAGGTGGCTGGAGAATTGGTCAACCCAAAAGGCATGACAAGAAATTCTAAATGACCATAGTGACATCTGAAAGCAGTTTTATGCACATCCTCCTCCTTCATTCGAATCTGATGGTAACCAGATCTAAGATTGAATTTGGAGAAGAAATTTGCTCCAAATAGCTCATCCATGAGCTCATCTATTCTAGGAATGGGATATCTATTCTTTCTTGTATTCTTTTTTAGAGCTCTAAAATAAATGGACATCCTTAAGGTTCCATCTTTTTTCTTCACCAAAACAACTGAAGAAGCATAGGGACTTGAGCTTGGTCTATTGAGTCCCAATTCAAAGAGCTCTTGAATAGCCTTCTCATTCTCATCTCTGAACCTTTTTGGGTGTCTATATGGTGGTATTTGTATAGGTGAATTACCCACCTCCAAAACAATGGTGTACTCAACTCCTTTGTCAGGTGGCGTTCCAGGAGGAAGGTCTCCAAAAACCTTTTCATATTTGTGTAGTAGTTGCTTTATCTCCCTTTGATGTTCTGCAATATTTATGTTTGGCTTGGGGGAAGTGATGAAACATTCGACAGCCCATTCAATATCCCCATGCCTCAATATGGACCTCATACTGTGGGAAGACACCACTTGATTAAGATAGGTGTGCATTCCTCTCACTACCCTTTGTTTTCCTTCCGAATCTTTGAATTTCATTTCAAGTATTTGGTAGTTCACTGTATGTTCCCCTATAGAGTACAACCATTTCACTCCCAAGACCACATTTGTATCAATGACATCCAACACATAAAAGCTATCAGAAAATGTGTAATTACCTATGGTGAGTTGTAGCTTTGGAATCCATTTTTTGCAGTCCATAGTATTGTGACCTAGAATGATGAATGTGAATCCATCAAATGGTTCAATATGTAACTTTCTCCTCTCCACCATGGATGGATCAATGAAGTTATGAGTTGGTCCTCCATCTACCAATACCGAAACTCTTTTCCCTTGTACCACTCCCTTGCATCGAATGGTGTGAAAACGAGGCACTCCTGGAAGCACTACCATTCTCCCTTTTTCAGGTGATGGATGATCTTCTTCTGCTGTGTCATATCCCTCTTCTTGGGCTGAAATATGTTCTTCTTCCTCCATGTCCCCTTCACCTTCATCATCATTAGAAAATACTTCAATGCATTGTGCTTTCCCCTTAGCACATTTATGCCCTCGTACCCATGGTTGGAAGCATGTGTAACATAGTCTCTTTCTTATGAGTTCTTCCTTGCTTAGTCCCTCTTTCTTGTCCTTTCCAGATGCATCTTTTTTCCATGGCTTCTTGTCAAATTTGAACTTGGAAGGAAAGTTGGGGTTGGGGGGATACCTTGTCTTGGGTAGCACATTTTGCAGATCTCTTGCCAAGTTCATGGAATCTTTCAATGAAGTAGGTTTGTGGGCTTTAACTAAACCCTTCAAGGGTTCAACCAAACCTTCAGTAAAGAGCAATACTAATCGAACCATAGATATATCAACCACCTTAACTGATAGTTTTTGAAATTCCAATATGTACTCATCAGGGGTTCCAATTTGCTTCAACTGTGCTAGTTCCTTGAAAGGCATTTTAGGGTCTTTTTGCTCGAATGTTTCCAATAACTTGTTAACAAAGTCTTCATATGTTGTGACCTAATCATGTCCCAAGGTTTTAATCCCATGGAACCACCAATCATTGGATTCTCCTTCAAGATGCAAAATAGCCATTTTTAGAGCATCCTCTTCAACCATTGGATTCAGCTGAAAATATACATCTAACTTGTGTATCCAAGTATTTGCAGAACTTTGAGATTAGCCATCAAAGGTAGGAAGGGGAATTTTACCTATGGCATAATTCAATTCTTATTTTGAAAGGGAGTTCTGCTAACTCCTCTCATTTTGAGCTTGTTTGAAATAATAAAGAATTGATCAAATGGTAATGTCCTTCTGCAATCTTCACTCAACTGCTGCCATTTTGCTAGAACTTCATGCATTCCATATTGGGTGTTAGGATCCACTTTGGACTCAATAAAATTAGGTGTGGTAGTTCTTGTTTAGCTCTGGAATTCATTGGATTGATTATGAGGTCCTGTCCTTGAGAAAATGTGTTCACCAAATGCCTTATTTTCCTCAAAAGTAGAACTATTGTTGCCTCCTAATGCCAATTTGCTTCCAATTTGGCTAGCCATCAATTCGAACCCTTGCATTATCTGCCTTTTCATGTCTTCAAAAAATGGTTTCATGAATTTCCTAAAATCCTCTTTCTCCTCCATATCTGAGGTTCCTTTCTTGTCCTTAGTCATAGTTTCAATAGAGTGCACCTCTTCTCCTGTTTCTTCCTCTTCACCAAAGGTACTTTCAGTTTCAATTTCTAGGGGTGGGGGATGACTTCTAGACCTCATAAATGGTCACCCAAATCAGGTTCAAGGACCATGCCCTGATACCACTTGTACTGTCCTTTTTTAATAATTTGGAAAACTTGGAAAAAGTTGCAATTTTTTGGTCAATTCGAACCTTGGACTAGTGATGACTCAAGGGATTCCAAATGGCTCTGAAGGATTTCGAATTGGGTATGAAGTTATGTTAAGGGTATTAGGACATAAAAATGAATCTGATAGGTGCTTGGACACTCTCAAAATACTTCTACAACCTTCATTTGTAATCAAGAGAAAATGGGGAATTTACTAGTAATTTTGAGGTTCAAACCCCCAAGGGTAGTGGTCACTAATGGCTTCCCAAATGCAGTACGACCCTCCCAAATTCCAGAAAAGAGACATGTATTAGTTATATTACTTCAATGGGCACCCAAATGCATCATTAATCAGTTCCTAATACCTGCTGCAACTCCCATAAATCAGAGGTTTGTAGACATGTCTTAACCTAGGGGGAAATGATAGAAATACACTATAACTTGCTATGAAATTTGAGAGAAATGTTCCAAGGACTTGCATAATGTTTATGAAAATTATTCAGTACATTAATGGTTCTCCATACAACAATAAAATAACAGATATTGACTGAAACATTCGATACCAAACAACTTCAATCTCTTACAACAAGATATAGGGGAAAATGGCACCATTCATACATAGTTTTGCATTTTTACATAGTTTCACTTGGAGTTTCGATATGAGGTTTATCTGAGCATCAAATACAGAGTGTAGAAATCATATTACAAATAAATGGGTCCCCTTGAACCTCCCCAAAGAGATCAACATCTCACCATGTGCACCATTCCTGCAAGAGCAAGAATATGAAGAGAAAAGTGAGAGAGATGTGGGAACAAGTTGAAGAAGAAGTGATCACGTTCAGCCCTGTAGCTTCAACCTATAACTAATGAATTCATTTCAGATCCAAATGAAAGTTCTGAATGGACTCTCCAATTTCCAATTAGGATGGGAATCTTTCACCCTCGAAATTGGTGCTAAGGAAAGTAGAATAAACACTCAACTTGCATGGACAAGCTATGCTCTCCAAATTACCAAATGAGAAATGATCAAAAGCCCATCTCCTTCTTTGTTCTTGTCTTTTATAAGCCTTCCAAGTCCTCCATGGTTCGAATTCCTTCCAAGAGTTTCATGCCAACTTGAATTGGGGAGAGATTCCAATGAGTGCCACTTGCCCAACAATTCCTAGCCTCCCTCTTCCATCAATTCGAATGGGGGGAATCTTTAGCTGCCATAAATCCCTTGTGCGCCCTCTTGGAGGCTATTTTTAGCCCTAACATGTCATATAGGTCATATGTCAACAATCAGGTCTGATCCTTACCATAAGTGTCATATCATCTTCATCATTGTTGTCATAGAAGCTAGGGAATCTAGCCCAAGTGTCACAATACCTCTAAGATGCCTCTTCCTCTTCCACGGGAGTTACCCTTCCTCTCAAATTCGACCCTCATTAAGTGATGCCAAGTATAATTCCCTTCCAACTCCCCCAAGAATGTTAGACTCCACCTTGGATTTGAATGGGTGACAATAGGATGCCATGTGGCATGGAGAATCTTGCTTTGTGTGGGTCCCACACCACCAATGTGCCCTCATGACCAAGTGCCACCTTATTTTCCTATTATAAATATTTATTTAGCCCCTTTTAATATATTTTGTCAAGCTAATGTCCATTTGGGGTTTATTAGCTCCCTTATTCCAAATCTAAATGTTTCCATCCCAACCTAGGGAACTAGTAGATTGGTGGAATTTTCCCTTCTAGTGATTTATTTGGATGGGGACATTACAGTGAAATAAATTTATCTCTATAATATACATGTATATTTTATATGCATATATCTTGGAGAAATAATTCCCCTATGTTATGTAAGTAAACAAAATATTTTCGTGTGTGTGAATAAAATTATATGTATGAGGTATTTTGTAAGCAAACTCACTTTTTTTTATACTTGTAAAAGACCATTTATGTTAAATAAGATCTCAAATACATAATTAGTGGCTTCGAGTTTAATTAGGTAAATAATATTTTAATAACCTCATAAAGGTAACCCACACCACAAGTTAGGCTTTTTTAGGCTTTTTGTATCATTTTTTATGAAAGGGATCTCCCTTCTCAATCCTATGCGTTAGCTTGATCAATTAAACCATCTACCTAGGGGATGTTTCCAATGAGGATGTCATAGGTCACGTGTTCAAATATAGTCAAGTACCTTAGGGTTACCAACTACTATTATGGCTAACAATTCTACCACCCTCCATCCGGATATCTTGGTGAAGGTGGGGATGTGAGCATGGTGGGGATTCCATGTGAGGTTTTTCTTGGGAGGAAAAGAAGGGTGTGGTCTCCTTCACCTGTATTCATCCATATTATTATTAGTACACAGATATTACTCTTTTGAGTATTATTTCGTTCCTCCATATTTTATGAACAACATGTGCATTCCAATCTAGGGTGTGCAAGCACCCCAAATTGTTTGACATTGGAATAATATAGTGTCCATTTTAGTTAAAGGGACATTGCATGGTGGTGTTGGATTAGGTCGATTTTGCTTTCGTTGCTCATTGTTTAAAAAAAGGAAAATAAGAAAAGAATTAGGATTGCAACTAGTAGATAATTTTCCAAAAAAAGGTATAATCTTTAGAAACCAATTGTAGATCTAGATTCTAATGACTACAATGGTCACTGGAAGAAGCTCTCTCCTTAGCGAAAGAAGAGAAGACCAATACTAATACCGATGAGATGCAATAAATTTGAAGTAGGAAGTGACTAAATCTTGGAATTGATATTTGTGCAACATAATCTCACATTCATTGAACTTCCAAAACCCATGAGAGATCCATGTGTTTATTGTTTTGTCTGGAAAATGCCATATAAGGGAAGTTAAGATGTTCCCAAGTTAGGCCTTGCAATTGAATTGTTACCTCAAGTACTTCATCACAATTGGTGAAAACACAAGCTTTTGGGATTTCCCCCTCTTCGAGTGTGCATGGGAACAACTATATCATGTTGTTTAATGTGATGATGATGTACGATTGAAAGATTATCTACATAAACTATAGAACCTATATAATTGATGTGCCATGCAATGGTTAGTTACAAGCTTTGATTTCGATTCTCCATAAAATGAGATACTCATTATGCTTTAATGCTTCATTGGCCTCATTATATTGTCATATGCAGGTCACAAGTAATGTTTTTAATGAAAATCATTTCATCTGTTCAAATGGAAAAACTTGGTGTAACAAATGTCCCTAGATGTATGAGGTTAAGAGCAAAAATGTAGAATTGAAATCAATCATAGTTTCTTTTTGTGGAACTAAAGGAGAGAGATAGAGACTCAAGGTGGACTCGAATTTATAGAAGGAGAAGGCCATCCTTGATACAACCAAATGTGACATAAACATGTTTTAGAATTTTCTTCAATGAGATAGACATACCCATGCTTGAGCTATGATCAAGTCAAACTCTGATATGTGTAATTTGATACATTTAATGCTAGAGCATAATACATCTAAAATGAATGTTTCTTCTCATTGAAATGCATGATGAATGTGTACAAACCTAGTGAGGGTACATAACTATTACAAAGGGATCCCTTTGAGAAAGGGCTCAAAAACATGGTGATAGTTCACTGTGATCTCACTACTAGAAATCCCATAGTGATGGCTCACAAAAATGGAGGTAACAAAGCAATACATGTTCACTAGTCGTTGACTAGATTCAAAACACCAGCATGCAATGTACAACTTCTCCTTAATGTGGTAATGAACTATAGTCGAGCATGGGAGAAACAATTTGGTTAGAGATTGATAATGAATATATTTTCCAATTGCAAGGTGGCCCACTGATGATGATAATGGATCCCAAGTTATGAATATGAACTGATCCGGTGTGAATAAATATGTTGACATCGAACACTTGAGGGAACCACACAATCAATATCCAATGATAAAAATCCTTGTTGTATACAAAAAAGACTGCAGATGATGAAAAAAATAGCCAAGTTACTTAGGGCCTCTAAATCAACCTCTCAAAGTAAAATGTGTCGATGTAAACAAAAGTAGATCCATTGGAGAAAGCACAATAACGATTCCTTATAAACCATTATGAGGCATGAAGAACATTGATAGTTGTAAGAATTGGGGTTAGACTCGAGTATAAGATGGGTGCTTTGTCACATGATTTCCTTTAATGATCTGTAAATTGTCGTGGATATTTTAGTGAAATTGTTCATCACAACAAATCTTCTAATATTTTACAATCTCTTATTGTGGAGTGTTTAACTTTATATCGTGAATTTAGACTTACTTGCTTAACACTAAAATAAACTGAAATGAATTGAAACTAAAAATAAAGCAAGCAAATACACACCATCCACACAATGAATACAAGATGTAACTTAGGAAAGCCAAACATGGGGAAACCTAGCTAGAAGGTGAGGCTTATGCTTTGCTATTTTCTTCTTAGTAATGTGATGCAAATACAAAGAAAGGGGAACTCACTATGGAGTTGCCATGGACTCTATGGCCAATATGGCGACTACAAGATCTTCTACTTCCTCTGCTATGCTTCAATATCACACTCCTAGATGTTTTGCTCAACTATGGAACACTATACAATACAACAAGAATATAAGTTCTTTTCTTAGTGGCTGAGTATTTAACATAGTTGTTCAAGATTAGTGTTAGGGTTTATGCATGCTCCAATCCCCTAATTAATTTCAGGGTTTGCCAATATGGCTACTACCAGATCTTCTACTTTCTTTGTTCTGCTTCAATATCACACTGCAAGATGTTTTGCTCAACTATGGAACAATATACAATACAACAAGAATATAA
Source organism: Larix kaempferi (assembly GCA_027924585.1). Taxonomy (NCBI): domain Eukaryota; kingdom Viridiplantae; phylum Streptophyta; class Pinopsida; order Pinales; family Pinaceae; genus Larix; species Larix kaempferi. The sequence goes on along the minus strand of BSBM01000147.1, from coordinate 10,162,536 downwards.
CTTATTTTCTTAGTGGCTGAGTATTTAACATAGTTGTTCAAGATTATGGTTAGGGTTTATGCATGCCCCAACCCCCCAATTAATTTCAGGGTTTGGACCCTCAAAAATCTTCTTCAAAGTCCAATTATGAATTCCAATTGAGGTGAATTTTACATTGTTGGAATAATTTCAGGGTTTGGACCCTCAAAAATCTTCTTCAAAGTTCAATTATGAATTCCAATTGAAGTGGATTTTACATTGTTGGAAAAATCTCATGTACAAAACAACATTAAGAAACTAGACGTTAAACTTACAAAATTTTGATCTTAAAAATGATATTTTTAGGCCTCAAATAATTTTTAAAAGGTTCTAGACCCCAAATGATCTAAATAGAATGTACTCATAAAATGAGCCATAAAAACCAATACCTCCATAAAAAGTATCAAAATAAACTACAAATAATATAATTGATATAATTATCCATTAGAAAATACCAAAATAAATAACAAATAATATAATTATCCATTGTAAATCGTAATATGCATCTTTCTTTTATTACAGCAGGTTGACCGTCAGAAAAACCAAACAGGCCGAGAGAAATTTATTTATTCAAGAATTATTTACAGACAGAATACAAGTCTTTCTGTCTGTTCTTTTTGGCTGATCATTTGCTGCTGCTTACTTATCAGATTTTATATGTCTGGCAACTGGGCATTCAATGCCAACGAAAGACTCAGTTATGGCATATTGGCCTGTTTATTGTCTCTCTGGCAACTGATTACATATATGTTGGGATTTCAGGTGCCATATGTCAATGTTATTCAACTTAACTCTCTGATTGCATGGTCTTGCATTCAACGGCCATCATTAATTTCTCCAGCTTTTTATTGCTTAAACGCTGTCGGTACGCCCTCGAATCCTCCCACCTGCCACCATTTCCACCATTATAGAAGATTTCAACTTTTATATAAATATCGATCGATCGAGAGAGTTGACTGATGGCTAATGCTTTATATATTTACCTGTCTGGTAAGGTTACCATTGGCCTTATGCTTCTGGCAAAATTGACTGCATGTTCTGCAGTATTGATCATGTGATTGAAACAGATATATCGCCCAAAAGCTGCTGGATCCTCCATCACACAAATGTGGACGTCTGCTAGGAATCTCACGTCCACGCTCGCTAACACTCCATCTTCATACATCTGTGCTGCGCCTGCCCATATCCAATAATTTCCTTATGAGGTTCCATACATTCAAATCATATTTTATCAGAGAAATTAGGCATTTATTCAAACTGTAGGTGTATTGGGTTCAACCAAGTAGTAACAGGCACAAAGGTCAATCTTTTAAAAGGGGTCACTGAAATTTGAATTTAAGAATGTCATCAAAGAGAAAGATAAGATGATTATTTTTTTGGGGAGAACTAGCCTTTAAGGTATGATAAGGTTGATCCTGAATTCTGGTGGGAAAAGCCAGGTCCCTCAATCAGAGCCGCGTTGATTGTTACCATGTTGAGCCCTCTATCCATCGCCAGCGCCCATGCCGTCTTCTCTGATAATGTCTTGGCCAGGGCATACCACAGCTGCAGAATGCACACATCCCCAAACTAAATCAAAAGAACTTAGTTCATAAAATTCAATATGAATCTTCGTGAAGAAAAATCAGCCTTTGATGTCATAAACCCAGAGTAAAAAGAAGTCTGGCACAATTGCTTTGTCTGAATCAATTATCCCTCTAGTACTCATTCTTATCTGGATTGTCAACAGGCCTGTCAATTAAGCTTCATTGTCCAACGTATCAGCAAATAACATTACTAACACTCAACAAAGAAAGAATAGCCAGTACTGAACTTGCAGACAAAACAACTAGGTTGCAGATACATTGTAACAGGTGTTCATATCTAGATATAACAGGATTTGATGACATTGCACAACCGTTTATCGTTCTTGAAATTTTGAGGAAAATGTTTGCATTGTTTCATGCACATTGATAGTCGAAAAAGGGAGGCTTTCTTTGGAGGCAGAAGCATCATGTATAACAGGTATACATATATGCAGTATGTAACCATACATGCATCTGCATTTTGTACATATTCAAGCCTATACATGCAATGTGTATGTATCTGTCCATATATACATCTAGTAGTCGTGAATGCATCCAAGTCCATATGTGCAATGTGTTTATATCTAATTTCGTATTTGGAATGTGCATGTATCCAAGCCCCTCACGTCAATGGAGGTGCGTTTTGGCGTCATTCCCACCTCAGCTGCAATAGGAACCTGCGTAGATTGTCCATTGATCACTTAACTGCATGGGATATGCAAAATAAGGAGACCTATGAAAACTGAGGTAGTAAAGAATGCTATAAGTGAAGATTCAACTGATTTTGTATTTCCTTGAGGAAACATAGTCTTATTAACCAAGTCTTTATGACTAAAGTTAGATAAGAATGCAACAAAAGAGTGTTTTAACTCTGATCCGGGGATCGCTCCATGCTTACAGTGTTAAAACGCACTTCTTGGATTTTTGGTGGTCTTCAATCAATCTGCGACTGAATCAATTCCTTATTGTAACAAAGTCTTAAGAGTAAATTTAGATAAAAATGCAAAAGAAATGTTGACTCTTACCGGGGGATCGCTCCATGCTTACAATGTTAAAATGCTATACTTGGATTTTTGTTGGTCTCGGAATTAACCTGCTGCTATCCATCAGAAATATGCAGCTTACTTCTCTGAGTTAAAGGTTTCCTGGTCAATAGCTTCTTCTAGCTCATCAGGTATTAAGTGTTTTTTATTGGTTTCCTGGTCAATAGTTTCTTCTAGCTCACCAGGTATTAAGTGTTTTTGATTGTCTAAAAGTTAGTCTTCCTCACATAAACAGGTTACCGCCTAATCTGGTAGGAGTGGAAGTCTGCTACCTTACTTCATGTTATTTCAAGTGGGGTGGTCCATGACCAGCCATTACTTCAGGTGACCTGGTCAGTGAACAACCACGTGGTGTGGGATAACAGGGCATCAAATCGTCCTGTCTTCTTTTTCTCAATTTTGGCCAAAATCCGGCTTGGAAATTGCAATTTCAGTAACTCTGCAATTTCAGCAATCACAAATCACATTTCCAGACTAAATGTTATGCTCTGAAAGTTGAAACTGCTCAGATGATCAAAATCGTCATTTGCGCAATGAAAATTGTCATTTGAGCACTTCTTCTTATACTGGATTCCAACTGATACAAGAGATTTGAGTGCTCTGTATCACATCTAGTGAACAGCTAGTGATAACTGTCTTCACTACCACCAATTTGACAATTCAATTATGATAATTGTCCTCCCTACCAATTTGAAAACTATAAGTCTTATCATCTTAAAAAAAAATATTATATTTTTAAAAATTTATATGTAAAGATTACTCACTTTTTCAAAAAAAAATAATATTTTCTGAAATCTATAAGTAAAGATTACTCATTTTTAACGTGTCACCATCTTTATCGTGATTGACTGTAGACACACCAAGCTATTTTATCATGATTGACTGTAGACACACCTAGCTATTCTCCATACAAGAATAGAAAGAGTTTACTTCAAAATATTATAAAAGGAGGGAAGTTAATTTATTCAAGTAAGGTCCCGAAGGAGGGAAGTTAAATTATTCCTGGAGTTAAATTTGGAGATGAGTTGATTTGTTCCTCACTTAAGGTTCCCAAATAGATAAAGGCTGACTTAAGTTGAGTTACACAACGAATTAGTTCTCACTCAAATAAATTTCAAAAGGAGAAAATTCCACCAATCTACTAGTTTCCTAGGTTGGGTGGAGACATTAAATTTGGAATAAGGAGACTAATAAACCCAAATGGACTTTAGCATTGATATAAATATATTTATGTGAGGATAAATAAATATTTATGATGAGAAAATAAGATGGCACTTGGTCATGGAGACACATTGGTGGTGTGGTACCCCCAAAATGCTAGATTCCCCATGCCACATGGCATTCCACTCTCACCCATTTGAATCCAAGGTGGAGTCCACTATTATTGGGGTAGTTGGAAGGTCATATTAGTTGGCATGACTCAATGAGGTCGAATTGTAGAGGAAGAGTAACTTCCATGGGAGAGGAAGAGACATTTTGGAGCAAGTGGGACACTTGGGCTAGATTCCCTAGCTTCTATGACACCAATGATGAAGATGCCTATGACACTTATGACAAAATCAGACCTGATCGCTGACATTTGACATATATGACATGTCAAGGCTAAAAATAGCCTCCAAGAGGGCGCTCAAGGGAGTTAGGGAAGACAAAGAAACACATATTCGAATTTGGTGGAGGAGGAAGCTAGAATTGGAGGGACAAGTGGCACACATTGGAATCTCTTCCCAACTTGAGTTGGCATGAAGCTCTTGGAAGGAATTCGACCCATGGAGAACCTTAGAAGTTTATAAAAGACAATAACAAAGAAGGATGGTGGCTTTTGATCATTTTACATTTTGCATTTGTAGAGAAGAGCTAGTCTACTTGCCTTAGCACCAATTTCGAGGGTGAAAGATTCCCATCCTAATTGGCAATTGGAGAGGCCACTTAGACCTTTCATTTGGTTCTGCAATGGAGTATTTAGTTACAGGAGAGCTCGTGGTTCATTCAGCTACAACTCATTCTTGCATCTCTTTCACATTTATTGCATATTTGGGCTCCTGAAGGAATTGCACCCTTGGTGAGATGCTGATCACTTTGTGGGAGTCCAAGAATCTCCATTTCTTTGTATTCTGATATATATACTTTGTATTCACTGCTCATAAGACTCTCAGGTCGAAATACCAAGTGAAGTTATGTAAAATACCAAACAATGCATAAATGATGCAATTTCCCCTAGATCTTGTTATTGGAGTTTGAAGAGACATTATTTCGAGTTGCATCAGTTATTCTCTGTGATTTTGTTGATGTATGGAGTGTTATTAAAGTTTTGAAGAAGTTTCATTATCATTGCACAAGTCCTTGGCACCTAAAATTCGAATTTCACAACACATGGTGAAAATTACTAGCTTTTCCCCCTATGTGAAATCTTGCATATAAACATATGATTTAATTGAGTTTCAGAAGGCCATAAGAACTAATAAAGGATACCTTGGGGAGCTCATTAAAGCCACTTATTAGTACCATACCTCTGTTCAGAAATTTGGAAGGGTTTAACAACATTTGAGAATTCATCTTTGTCCACTACCCTGGGGGTTCTGAAGGTATTTGTAAATGAATGTTGCAGAAGTGTTTTAAGGGTTGTTAAGCATCCATATGTCTTAATTATATATCTTAATACCTTTCAAATACTTCCTTTCAAATACTTTCAGAACCAATTTGAAAACATTTGGAGTCATTTGGAAGCACTAGTGTCAATACTAGTCTAAGGGTCAAATTAGTTAAAAATTGTAATTTTTCCTACTTTGTACAATTTTCCTAAAAGGGACACTACAAGTGCAAAATGCCTGATATAATATATATATCATTTGTCTCGGCCTGTTGTTATTACACGAAAGATCAATATACCTTAATTTTACTGCAATAATTTGCATCGCTCCAAGATCTTTCATCAATAATATTATCATCAGCGGCACTACTTCGGTCCTCCCTCCAAATCATTGCAGAGACAGAAGAAGTAAACACAACTTTCTCTATGGTTCCTGTCTGGGCGCAGGCCTCCAGCACATTATGAGCTCCTCTAACTTCAATTTCTACCATTTGCTCCTGTGATATAATAATTCTTCTTCAGTCATCCACAACAAAATAATATGGCAGACCCGCATACATATATATCCATTAGAAACACAAAAGCACTAACGATATCTTACATCATAGGCAGACCCATTCTGATTCGACTGATCAAATGCATAGAAAAGACCCGAGCAACCTCTGAGAGCTTCTGTAATGCTATGGTAGTCCAACACATCTGCTGCAAATATTCTGAGTCCCTCGTTAGTCCTCCCCATTTCCATAAGCCTTCTTACCCTCTCCGATTCTTCTGCATCAAGTTCCATTATAAAAATTGAAAAAACTCAGAACTGTATATATATAGATTATTTATAAAAATATGAAAAAGCTCAGAACTGTATAAATAGATTATTGGTTAATTGAAGAGCTGGGGGGCCGAGGTAACCTCCGCGTTGAAAGGTGGCTGCATGTACATCGTAACCCCTGAGGAGAAGGCCTTTAACGATCCAGAAGCCGACATAGGTTGAAGCATCCACAACACACAGAGTCTTGGATTTTGTCGACAAAACAGTCATGGTGAAACAATTCAATAATTAGCAGAGCCGAGTAAATAATGCAAATCAGAGTTCAACTGATCCTCGCCTGCCTGGAGGGTATTTTAGATTGAAATCAATACAGGTCACGTTCTTTGAGCTTGCATGCATTGAACGCCATGTTATCGTGGAGCATGGACAATGCGTGTTGGGTTTGAAGGAGTAAGGTTTTATGTGAACGGTGTTGTGGGCGGATTGGTTTTACTGGTAGTAGTTGAAGATTTGGTGGCCTAATTTAATCACCTAGACTTCGCTATGGGCAAGATTCTAACAAGATTCAAGAATATACATTCAAGTCACATACACATGCAAATCAGATTACTTCTTCTAAGCCACGTGTCTCTTTTGATTTGCTTATGACTTTGACAGATTTCAATATTGCTTCCAGAGAAAATAGACCTTGAATGATCTGTTGAAGAGTTCTTGATTCAGAGAACTGGTGACATTTCAACATTGCTTCCAGAAAAGAAAGACCTTGAATGATCTGTTGAAGAGTTTCTGCTTCACAGAACTGAGCATTCCAGCATTTTTAATATTCTAGAAGCCTAAGAATTCAAGACGCTAGCTTATGCAGCAAACAAGAATGCACTTGTTGCAAGCATATACTTGCAAGTTATTTGGTACGATGACTAAGACTATTACAAGATACTGCATGACATTGGTTTGTTTGCATTTGTTCTTGGTGGGTTAAATAAGTAATTTCTGTTTATCGTATATATCGACTTGAAAAGATCAGACTCAAGGTGTACCTCCGAGGAAAGGAAGATTACACTAATCTTCCTTAAAGATAACGATGAACGATGAATTGTTGTGCGGATCATGGACCTTTGAGAGTGAATTGACATATAAAAAGTATTATTTTATTTTATTTATATTTTTGGATGGTTTTTTTATGCTTCTTAATGGATTCAAGATGTCAATATTTTTTATGATAGTGTATTTTTTTCTTTTATTTATGTGTTAGAAAAGTTGAATAATGGAAATTGAAAAAAATATATTAAATGTTGAACTTTGGTTGTCATTGATGTCAACTGATGTGTTATTGATGTTAACTGATGTCAAAGTGGATACAACATTCCTATGTCAGCTTAAATAAGTATATGGAAGCCACTTTGAAGAACTATATGCGCAAGATGGTGAAGGACATGGATGCCAGTTTGAAGAAATATATCTAGAAGTTGTATCCAGTCTGAAGATGTGTGTCCAATGATACATCAAACATGATCAATATGAGGAAGCATATAAGGAAGGTACATCATGCAGATCCAATTCAAAAGAGCACATAAGTAATGTATCCTACTACATGTGGTATTAATGCAGATATCAAGTCCACCAAGTCATACTCTCTCGTGGAAGCAGTCAAAGAACTCGTTGGACAAAGATACATGTGCACAAACAATCAAGGAGTTGGTTAAGAAAATGTACAAGTGTGCAAACATGTTGAAAGAAGACTCTGGAATGCGCAAGCATTGCTTGGTCAAAGATTAGGAGTACATAAACCGTAAGAAACTGAATAGTCCCGCAAGCGCACAAGTCATGCCAATCAGAAGATGCTTTCAGTTAGCAAAGGGCGTACAAGTTCCAAGAAGGGTGCAGTAGTTGAAGTTGTTTATGCGCAGATCCCACAAGCCAACGATACATCAGTGCGCAAGTCCCAAACGTGATGATATAGAAGGGTCAAGGACCCACCAAGTAGAAGTTAGTTTATGCGTAGATTCCTCAACGCATTAATACTTCAAGTGCACAATAACCACAAGGGATGGTACAGCAAGGAGCAAGGATGCGCACATACCTCGAAGTAATGGTACATCTAGAGCGCAAGAGTACACCACTAAGGTGTAAGTCCCACTAAGTCGTGGACCATGGATGCGCAAGACCTACAAAGGATGACACATCAGTAGCGCATAAGATGACATGTGGCAAAAGCACTATCCGAGAAGTATGGAAGAAGGGAAGCCACAACCAACTTGTGGACATACAATCCGTACAGGAAATGTATAAATAGAGATGCAAGTTGGAGATTTGAAGTAAGCTTGGTGGTGAGATCATAGAGCTTCAACTAGAAGATACATATTTATATTCGGGGCATGAAGGGCTTAAGGACATAACAACATGATCTAGCGAGGAGTCGAATGCGCACATGCAGAGGAATGATGCAGCTTATGGTGTGCAGAATGATGTTGTAGATCTGTGGTGATTGCCCAAACACCGAAAGGCAGAAACACATAAGTATGCGTAACTGCGTGAAGATTGAATGACATGATTGCAAACAACACGCAGAAAGTCATAGATGTTGTATGAAAGTAGCGCAGAAATGGAACCGAAGTAGATCATGTGATGTGCATATGTTTAGAAGATGCATGAAGACTGAAGTGAAGTGTGCGAAGTTGAGAACTCCATCTGATGTGTAACGACAGAGCATTAGCAGAATCCAGTAAGCGTGTCATGATGAAGATGATCCGAGACAAGAGCATTAGACCGATAAAACAAATCAATTGATGCATGACATGTCGTATATTGTCCAAAATACTGTGGCACTTAAACAGAACGGACACATCAGTAAGTGCACAGTTCCATCTGTTACTGGTGCATTATCTCAGAACAACAAGGCTATCAATTAAAAGCACAGTATTAGTTGGTGAGAGCAATTGCATAGTAGCAGATCGACAGAGTATATCTTAGCACATAATGCAAGATTAGCAACACACAATACATGAAGTAAGACATCGACAAAAGTGTTGAATTGAGAGGAATGAAAATTCAAGTGATGTATGCAGCATAGTGACAGTGAATCGTCTGCATATGAAGGCAACACACAACATAACTAATATCAAAAGATCAGAAGTGTGCATGAGTTTGAAAGTTCAGCAAGTCAGAATCATATATTGGATATCTGGGCGACGGGATGGGGCAAGGAGCAGGGGGTTGTAGCCTCCTTCCAGTTGGTGCTAGAGAACACATGGAGTTGGAGCTTCCTTTAGGTTGGTGCCTGTAAAACCGGGGGTTCGGTGCCTCCTTCCAATTGGTGTTGGTAAATACAAGAAGTTGGTGCTTCCTTGAATGTATTATTTTCATTACAAAATAACATTCCATTATTTTCTCCAAATTCGGTTTCCACGTCAAAAATCCTGTGTGTTTTGTGTTCTTTGTCTTGATGCATATATGGATGAATGATTCTGTTTATGTTGGATGCATAACTAAAGATTAAGATCAAGTTATTTAGACAAATATTTTAAAGAAGGTAAAAACTACTGAAAACTGCACTACTACTGATTCACCCCCCCTCTCAGTATTAAATCGATTCCAACATTAAATGCATATTTCTGAAATTCCAGAGTTGATTAGTGGAAACTGAAAAAAAATGATTTAATGTATTTTTTTGAAATTTATATTTCGTATCGAAGATTTTTTTAGTTTAAATTTGGTGTTTCCTCATAGGGGTAGGATATGTACATCTTTGCAGAGGGGTTCTTTATCTCACAAACAAGGGGGTCTCATACACCAAATGGAGTTGTCTAATTTTTAGACGATTTGCACCTTCTTCGACAGTTTTCACTGGAATCTGGTGACGCCGAAATTGCAATTGCAATTTCGGTTGCTAGAATTGCAATTTCAATTGCAGGGATGGATTCAACACCCTCGATTACCCATGGGGCACCCCGATTATGCAATTCCAACAACCCCAAACTGTGATTTCAACAATTTGAGCTGGATTTTACCCAACATTATTGTCAGATTTTGGGTGCAAATCGCTAGAGTTTAGCTCACACTTGCACGAAATTGGTGTCTGGCACAACTGTGACCTTGAAAATAGATTATACTTTACTAATTAATTAATTAAACGAACTATTCCTCCTAATTTTTTTGCTTATTTGCATTTTAAACTATTCTTTATTTTAATATGTGTAAACACATTTGATTAATTATTGCAACTATGGATACCAACTTTGCATTATACAAATGCACACTTTAGTAGCATGTGGGAAAGAGATTTGAACCTTGCATAAGTCTTCCATGCAAGTGTAAAGACTTTATTTATGGATTAATCCCTTTTTTTTGTTTATTTGCATCTTAATCAATTATTATTTTTAGTGCATGCAAACACATTTGATTGATTAGTGGCTAAGTGATCCAAAATTCAAGGATGCAACCTCTGAGCCCACTATCCACTATCCAACCTTGAAAGTTCTACTTCAATAGCTTAAAGGATGAAAACATACGACACAAGAATCCTCAACCACCAACAATGAAGACAAACCACCATTCTCTTGTAAATATTAATGGTTTTCCATCACTCATCACTCTTTTGTAAAACAATACTTGTTTAGAGATCTTTCCATACATGATCTCTGTTCTAATTACATAAATATTGTATAATTAAAAATATAAGTGTACATTTAGGCAATCTCTGAGAATTGTTTGATTGACTTATTTTCATTATGCAGTCTCTCATTAATCTACAACCTACTATGCCCTCCTGCCGCTATCACTATGTTGATGTGGGAAAATGCCACCTTTAACAGTATGGATTATCCACGGTGAAAAGTACCAATTAGAACTAACATTACTTGCAATAGGGAACCCATCCAAATTCTGGACCAACAACCATTACTAAGTTTAATCTTGAATTGAAAATGATTATAAATACTACGATACAAAGTGCAATTAACCTAACCTATCCTAGCTAGGAGCATGAACCTACTAAGGAAAATGCAAGACAACCATTGTAGTTATGCCAATTATTTTTATAAATAGAAAGTTATCGAAGGAATACCATAGAACTACAAATAGCCCCCATGTAGGGTGCCATGTTCGCGCCCAAGCATTATGATCATGATCACTCCACACATCAATGCGAAAGGACAAATGCTACGTATGCAGTTTGTCCGGTCCTTAATGATCCCCGATGGTGGTACGATGGTTGGTCTAATGTCTCGTTCCCGCAAGTCTAGCTCAAGTGAGCAAAGTATCAAATGTATTTATGATATTAGGTGGTGGTATTTGAACTCGTTTCCTGCTCTCGTGGAAATCATTGGTATATTGAAGAGTTCAATCCCACCTACAACCATCATCAAAAAGATTATATAGGGGCTAATATATCATGGGGGGCCAAAATGCTTATTGCTCAATTAAGAACCAATTCCCACCAAATACGGTGTGAGATAGGGCGCTGGAGAAGACCAAAGGAAGCTTGGGAAGAGTGAGTGTGTACTTTTTGCACCTTGAAAAAAGTGGAAACAGAAAAACATTTCATTTTAGAGTGTGAGGCTTTCAAGGACAACAGAGACAGCTATGTGAATATCTTGGTAGCTAGTTCTTGGGAGAATTTATTTAGTGAAGGGACCGTGGTGAAACTGGGGGAGCTCATCATCAAGCTAAACAAGAAAAGGGTGGAAATGCAAAAGTCAGTGGGAAAAACAGTCTGTCCCATAGGCTATCTTTAGCCTCACGGACGTTAATTTTTTTTCTTTCTTTCTTTCTTTCTGCTATGTCTTTGCTACATCTGAAGGGGTTCGTAATTCGGGCAAGCAACCTACTGGCGAACCGTCCAATTTATAGCCTCCCCAGATAGAACGTGATGATCCCTCTAGTGCACATAATCTTAGGCAAGGTGCTGACCATTTGGTCCCTCTTGTTATTTTATCTGATGACGATTAATCACTAGTTTGGTTAGACCACGCAAGTTTCAGCACTTCAGTCTTCATTTTTGTCAATGGTGGCCATAACCCCCGACCTGTGGGGGATTTCTGATAAGAATTTGTTATCTCAGTTATGTATGTAGGTCTAATATGATTGGTTTTGTATTTATATCTAGGACTGTTGCATGCAACTAACATTTGGACTCATCTCTGTTGGCTTGATGGCTTTGTTTTCTTTGTACATTTTCCTTAGTTTTTTAATGTATTACAAATTTATTAAAAAAAAATAGAACTACAAATGTCACAGATAAACATGAAATTAGATTAAGAATAGTCCTTTTCTGCATTCAATGTCAACAATCTTACATTCATCAACTCAAAGCACAATAACAAGAAAAGAAGCAAAAGTGTAAAGATGAAACATATAATAGTCCATATTATCAACACACTTATACGCCATATTCTGGAATGAAAATAAGTAACTAAATGGGCCTTAAGTCGTTTCCTCATTAAATTCCACAAAATCTGTTTTACAAAATTCAATGTACAAAAGCCAGAGCTCCCCCCTCTTTTAATTGCTTTGCTTTCATATTCTCTTATACAATTCAAAGGACAATTGGCCAAGACTCTTGAGTTCCTTTCTTGGCAGTTATGATTGTTCAACTTCATATTTGTTTTATTTACAAAAGAAGTATTCAACTATTTATTTAAACTATAGTCTACCTTTGGCATTATCATCAAACTAGGCTACCCATATGGCATGCTGGTCAAAAATATTAATTACTTGTCTAAATATTAACTGCTCTAGGTTGACCTCATAATTGGTTGAGTCCTTTGAAAATGTGCTCATGCCTCTTTCAATGTAGCGAGGTATGACTTTATAAAGTTGATGTCCTTGGAAGTTGTAGCAATGAAGTCTCGAAGTGCATCCTTAGTAACTTTGAATACAATCCTGATGGAAATTCTCTTAGTGTGGATGAATTCCTCCCAATCATTCCAGATTTAATCTGAGCTTCTTGGAGCATCCTTGGGACCAATTGGTGGCAAGTCTAGATTACTTTCTCAGATGATAGATGTAAATGATTGCAACTGCTTAATGATTTGGTAATGTCTTTCTCTAATGCATTAGTTTCCATTTGACAATTGTGTGAAGATGCAACGTTGCACTCATTGTCCATGTTGTTCATCCTTGGAAGATGTACAAGTACATCTCTTTCTTCAGTTTTCCATTTTTTCAGATCATCCATGCCTAGTTGGACTCCGTGGAGAACAACTATTTTATCTTGTTCTTGCCTCAAGAGAGATAAGAATTGTGAGGCATGGTTCTAGAACTCCTGTAAAGTAGTGGTAACTTGAAGCTCATATGTGTATGCCTTAAATTTTGTAAGGCTGAAACATCTAACATCAACTACTTGTCTCTCCAACTCAATAATCCTCATTTTGTACATGTTTCTCTCATTCACCATGTTCTGAATATTGAACTCAAATGCCTTGATAAGGATCACTCTAGTAGACCCTATAACAACTGGTTCATCCTATATATTAGTGTAATGGTGTTTATGTGATCACTATTAGTTGCGGGAATCCAGGAAGCTTCAGTTTCTTATGTTTTGCTTCACCACTTATTTCCTCTTCTCACGAAACACAAAAGACTCAAGGGGTTCCACTGCTTTTGATTTAGATGGTGTGAAGCTTCCTAAACCCAATTCCTGAAGAGGAAAGTGTCCTCCTATGATAGTTGGGATAGGGGTCTCTAGAGGTAAATTAATACTAGAAGTCTGAACCTCCATCTGCTAAACTTGTTCATTTCTTTTCTTTTATTCTTCTTCCTTTTCTTTGGCTTCAACTTCTTCTTTTTCCTTGGCAACTTGGGCTTGCTACTTGATTTTGCTCTTCTCTAGGGCATCTATCTCCACCTAAACCCTTTCCTTTTCTCTCTCTGCTACTTCTACTGCTGCTAACCTTGCTAGTTATGTTGCATCCGCTTCTTTCTCTTGTTGTTCGTGTTTTGATGCAACAAATGCTTTCCTTTTGCTCCCCATTATTGCTCCTACTTTTTCTATCCACCAAATGAAATTACTATTGGGTGCAAATCAGAACCATAAACTTACGAAAATCCACCCGAAGGTCTGAACTCATTGACCACAAAACCATTGAGGGCTAATCTCCATTCCAAAGTCATTGACCGCCTATACTATGTGTCACTCCCTTACAAGATCTTGCACTACATTCTCTGGGCACACACAACCAACAATTACACTAATATTTTTTAAATAAGTTAGGGAAGAAAGCATAAAAAATACTGCAAACCACTCTTTTAAAAATTACACAAATTGTTTTACCACAAAACATAAGAGCATGGACTAAAAAAACGTCACATTGACGAGCATAGTCGATAAATATTTCCTCATTTTTCATTAGAACTTTGAATAAAATGAACCTCATGGTGACAAAAGGGAGTGATTCCAACATGAACAACATTCTCTCCTCTACCCAATGCCTTCTTTTAACATGCCACATTCCAGTACGAAGCACACCCTTGTTCTACATATACTTTGGTAACAATGACATAGTTTATAAATACAAAATACAACATACAAGCCCACCAACTTAATGCGATCATGGTTCTATTGCAATAAGTCACAACATCTAATAATTATTGCTAGAGATAAATGTATGCATAACGGGTGCTTTGCATGCAATTATTATAAGAGAATAACTTTGACAATGTGATATATTTCCAATCTTGAATGATACAAATCGCTCATATGAACATATTTTTATACTCTACTCAAGTGTGTGTCCAAGTGTAATGCTCAAATTGACTTAAGCTGACACATAACTCAATAACATAGGGACCAAATAACTTAATGATCCATTCATGAGGTATCTCGAGTGTACATTGAGCTCTAAATAAACATTACTATCAACAATACACCAAATTTATTGAAACCTATTACTTGCAAATTTTCAAGGCTAGATTTAAAACCTAATTTGCACTTATTAGATATCCTAAAATTACACACCAAATCTATTGAAATTTCAAGCAGAGATAATATAATTTTAATAAGAGATAATATGGGACACATGCCTTCCAAAATAATCAAGTCAAACTTAATTTTGATCTCACAATCAAAAGTTGTAATTGCATGGAGTTAAAGTACTTCTTTTGGTTGTTGACACGAGAATTGTCCACTTAGATACCAATTGTGATGAACCAAATGATCCAATCAACATATTGAATGGAGCATGGCTTTAAAGAACAATAACAATTGATAGTTATACAACTCCTAAAAAATAGGAGAATATCTCGTAGTAATCCAAAATTTGCCAAAAACATAATATCATAGAGTTATAATGTTAATGACAATACTGATCTCTTATATGCATCAACTTTACTCATTACATGTGCATCCAATTCTACATTGATCTATTACTTACTTATAGTCATCTATATTGGGTAGAAGGATCATGCCATCAAGTTTCCTCCAATTTAATGAAACCACCTACATCCAAAGAAGATGAATAATAAATTTGTGATCCATCTTAGTAGTCGCTTGACTAATACTTACTAACACATGAATGATTTTTCAAAAAGCACTAGATTAGACTGCTTCTTTTGATCCATGTTGTTTAGATAAGAAGCACATCATAATTATTGATGTGTTTTTTCTTGCATTACATATTAAGTAGTGAACACACATGTAATAAATTTTTTATCATTAATGAAATCATAACTATTCTAGTTTTTTATATATTTATAATAAATAAACGACACAAAATACACATGGTTGGTTGTTGCTACCTTATTACTTGAACCTAACATTATTATATATATATATATATAAATATAATCTCACAAAATTGGATCTTCAATAAAGCTATGAACTAATCGTATGAGAAATCATTATTGTGCTTGAATTATTTAAAACCTTTCTTGTGAATGATTTAACCATATATAAGTACTTATAATGAAGGGCTTAGAGGACACAAGACTCAAGGATTTACACAAATTAAGTATTTAATATGAAGGATTTGGAGGACCAAACAAGACACAAACAAAGACCTACAATAAAGTTTTTGTGGTTTTTGTCATGTGAATCACTAGACACAGGTACTAATATTTCTCTATAAAAGGATTAACATTTAATATTACTCTATAAAAGGATTAACATCTAGCATATTAGGAGCTATTAAGATATTAATATTACTTTATAAAAATATTAATATTTCATATTATTTTATAAAAGGATTAACATCTATCATATTAGGGGTCAACTAAATTCATAAACTAAAGATGTATATATTTAGAAAATGTTTCTTTATACTAAAATTTCTATCATTTTTAAATGAAATGAAATGTTTAAATATGATATTTTCTTGTTGAACTTTGGTTGTCATTGATGTCAACTAATGTCAAGAGGATGTCAACTGATTCAGTTTGAGTCATTAATATCAATTGAAGTCAAGTGGATTCAATATTCCCATCCCAACTTGCAGAAGTATAGAAAAGCCACATTGAAGAAGCATATGCGCAAGCAAGATGGTGAAGCATATGGATGCAAATATGAAGAAGCATATTTAGAAGTTGCATCCAATCTGAAGAAGTGTGTCCAGTGGTACATTATGCATATCCAATTTGAAGAAGTACATAAGGCACATGCACTTGAACAGGTCACAAGTCCATCTAGTCATAGTCCTTCAAGATACAAGCTAAAGTGTTGGATAGAAGTTTGAGGAGTGCGCAAGCAAGTCAAGAGAAGATTCTAGAGTGCACAAAAAGTCAAGCAGAGTGCGCAAGCAACATGAAACAAGAGATGGTTGAACAATTATGCAAAAGTCATGAAAGCGTGCAAGTCTCACCAATCAGAAGAAGCTTTCAGTTTTTGAAGCGCGCACAAGTTCCAAGAAGGGGGTAGCGGTTGAAGTCAGTAGATGTGCAAATTCCACAGACACATCAATTGCGCAAGACTCTCAAGTGATGGTACCGCAAGGGTCAAACTCTCACCAAGTCGAAGATCATGTATGCCCAAGTTCAACAAAGCATTGAAACATCAAGTGCGCAAGACCCACAAGTGATGGTATAGCAAGGGTGAAAGTCCCACCAAGTCGAGGACCATGTATGTGCATAACCCACAAAGAAAGGACACATCAACGACGCAGAACATGACATGTGGCAAAGCACAATCCGTGAAGCAAGGAAGAAGGAATACCAAAACCAACTTGTGGACATACAATCCATGGAGGACATGTATAAAAAGGAAAGCAAGTTGGAGATTTGAGGTAAGCTTGATAGCAAGGATGAAGAGATTCTAACTGAAAATAAAGATTTATATTCGGGGCATCAAGGGCTCGAGGTACATATCGGTATGATCTAGCGAGGAGTCGAGTGCACACAAGCAAATGAATTATTTAACTGATGGTGTGCAAAATGATGATGTAGATCTGTGACGATTGAGCTAAGACAAAAAGGTAGAATGTAGAGGATGCGCAAGTGCGTGAGGAACGAATGATCATATTACAGACATCACAGATGTTCTAAGGTAGATCCGCGCAGAGACAGACATGAAATATATCAGAACATGCATGAAGTGAAGAAGCTTAACCGATGTACAAGGATTGAGTTGAAGTGTGCTAATTAAAGAAGACCATCAGTTGCATAGAGACCGAGTTGCAACAGAATCAAGTATGTGTGTCATGATGAGGATGATATGAGGCAAGTGCATTAAACTGAAAGGACGAATCATATGATGCACAACATGTCACAGATTGTTTGAAAGACTGTGGCACTTAAACAAAACGAACACATCTCAGTAAGTGAGCAGTTCCATCTGATACTGGTATGTGACATCAGAATAACAAGTCATCAATTGATGCACAGTATTAGTCGAAAAGTGCAGCTGCGCAGTAGCAGAACAAAACATAGAACAATGACGCAAATTGCAGTAGATGAAGAAGCACACAATATCAAGTGCAACATCAGTTGAAGTGAAGTGTTGAGTGGAATGAGAAGTCAAGTGAAGTATGCAGGGAAGTGACAACAATATGACTGCATACATAAGGTGCATACAACAAAAAGAACATCAAAAGATCAATGGTGTGCGCATGTTGGAAGTTCAGAAATGGCAACATCTTATTTTGTATATCTGCGCGGCATGACGGGGCAAGGAGCAGGGGGTCATATGCTCCTTCTAGTTGGTGCTGGAGAACACTAGGAGTTGGTGCTTCCTTTAGGTCGGTGCTTCCTTCCAATTGGTGGTGGTAAACACAAGAAGTTAGTGCTTCCTTGAATGTAATCTTTTCATTACAAAAGAGCATTCCGTGGTTTTCTCCCGTTTGGGTTTCCATGTCAAAATTCTGTGTTCTTTGTCTTGGTGCATATGTGGATGATTGTTTTATTTATGTTGGATGCATACTTGAAGATCAAGATTAAGTTAATACTAATATGTTAAAGAAGTTAAAAACTACTCATAACTGCACTAATACTGATTCACCCCCCCTCTTAGTATTAAATAGATTCCAACAATTGGTATCAGAGCGGGTGTCTTCACTAACAACTTAACATTTGGAAGACAGATCCCTGTGCAGAACTCAACAAACATGGATTCAAAATATGAACAGATGGTTGAAGTAGACTTTGAAGGAGAACTGATTAGTGCTCTGGACGAATTGAAGAAGTAAAGGAAGAAAATCAAGCTCCTGCAAGAATCACTTCTGAGATTGGAGGTAGATACTACCGAGAAGTTGAAATTGAGGGAAGACAAGTTTGAAAGACTGGAAGCCGAAATTGCCTCTTTGAGATACGAATTACAAAAGGTAAGCTTTCAGCTGGAGAATGAACAAAAATATAAAAACATCATTAATGAAGAATCATATTTTGTTAAGAGCTACGCAGACATGCTTGAGACTCCACTCTCAAAGATATATAAGAAGTGTGAGCACAGGAAGCCAAGTCATCCGAAAAACGAGCCTGCACAGTTCCGAAGATTCTATCCTATCAGGTACCATTTTTTTTTGGGGAAATTGTTATTACTACCACAATTTTGGTCATAAAGAAATAAATTGCAGAGCTCGTGCACTAGCATACACTAGGAGGAATGGTTTGTACAATCAGATAAATCCTAAACAAAGCAACCTTAGGAAATCGACTGAGACCTCAAAAGAATATCTCAATCCCTCTAGTATTATGAGCTTAGACAATGAGTGTAGTAATTGTCACAACCATGGTCATGATAATCATAACTGTGAAAATCAGTTGTAACCTGTGTAGTCCACTGAAACAGCTGAAGATCATAAGGATCAAGTCTATCAGGAAGCATGCAACCTATATTTACATGCACAAAGTAAAAGGGGGCAATGGCACATAGACAACGGGTCTTCCAAGCACATGACGAGAGATAAAAACACCTTTCTAAAGTTTAGAGAAGATAAGGGAGGCATTGTTTACTTTGGGGATAATGGCTCTACCAAAATATTAGGTAAAGGTTTAGCAAGCCTAGGAAATAAAAGGACCAAGGCATAAAATGTTCTACTAGTCGAAAACATGAAACACAATCTTCTGAGTGTCACCCAGATGTGTGATCAAGGACACACACTCACTTTTGACTCAGAAAAATGCAAAATAAAAAACAGGGATATAGGTAGACTAGTAGCAACAACCTCCAAAACTCCTAACAATGTCTATATTCTGGATGAGGAAAAGGAAGACAAATGCTACATGGGACAAATCGCTGAAAGTTGGATATGGCATAGAAGATTAGGACACATCAACTTCGAAAACCTGGTGAGAATCAATAGAAAACAAGCAGTGAGGGACATTCCAAGAATTACTAAGCCATCAAATTTATTATGCAAAACCCTGGAAACGGTCGATACATATATTTTCGGTCCAATGAAAACCAGAGGAATGAATGGTGAGTTTTACTTTCTTCTTTTCATTGATGATTACACCCGAATGATGTGGGTGTTCTTTCTTAAAGAAAAATTAGAAACATTCGAATGTTTCAAAACATTTAAAGAAGTTGTTGAAAATGAAACCAAATTAAGAATAAAGTGTTTGAGATCTAACAATGGAGGAGAATATACTTCAAACAATTTTGACAACTACTGTGACAAACATGGAATAAGAAGACAATTTTCAACATCTAGAAATCCACAGCAAAATGGGGTGGTAGAAAGGGAAACATAACTGTTCAAGAAATGGCCAAGACAATGTTGAACGGATCAAAGTTGTTATATATGTTTTGGACACATGCTATTTATACTGGTGTCCACATTCTCAACAAGTGTCTGATTAGGCCTAACAACTGTTCAACACCGTATGAAATTTGGAAACGAAGACCATCTACAGTTAAGCATTTCAGGATATTCACAAGCAAATGCTACATCAAAAGGAATGATGAAAATATTGGAAAATTTGATTCCAGATTGGATGAAGGAATTTTCCTTAGCTATGCCTCCAGAAGCAAAGCTTACAAGTGCTATAATTTGTGACTCAGAAAGATGGTTGAAATCCCAGACGTGAGAGTTGATGAAGTATTGAATCATAGAAGAATAGAAGAATATGATGATCTACCCATACTAGAGAAGCCATATGAGGATCTACCAGAAAATCAAGAAACATAATTTCCACAAGAGGAAATATATCGGGGCATATTAGAAGACGGAAGCCAGGATACAAAGGCCCCTTCCAGGCATGTCCAAAAGAATCATTCAGAAGATTTGATAATCGGAGACAAAGATGCTGGAGTAAGAACCATAAGAAGCCTAAGAAATCCAACTGAGGAAGTTCATTTTTCGTTGTTGTCTCAAATAGAACCAAAAGGTTTTGATGAAGCTAGAACTGATGGAAGTTGAATGAAGGCCATGAATGGAGAATTAGATCAAATTGAAAAGAATGAAAGCTGGGAACTTGTTTCAAGACCTAAGAATAAGAATGTTATTGGTACAAAATGGGTATTCAGGAACAAACTAAACAAAGAAGGACAAGTTGTTAGAAATAAGGCAAGACTGGTGTGTAAAGGTTATGTGCAGATTGGAGGAATAGACTTTGAAGAAACCTTTTCTCCCATTGCGAGAATGGAGGCAATCAAACTGTTCTTGTCCTATGCGTGTGCAGAAAATGTCAAAGTGTATAAAATGGATGCAAAATCAACATTTCTAAATGGAGATCTTGAAGAAGAAGTATACATTGAACAACCAAATGGATTTTCACTTTCAGGAAACAAAGATTATGTTTACAAACTAAAGAAAGCTTTATATGGACTTAAACAGGCTCCCAGGGCTCGGTATTCAAAAGTGGACAAATATCTGCAACAACAAGGTTTTAGAAGGGGCAGTGTAGACATTTATCTTTATATAAAAATTGATAATGAAAAAATGATAGTTGTAGAAGTGTATGTTGATGATATTATTTTTGGAAGCAATAATGATAGAATGAGCCAACAATTTTCCAAAGATATGCAGAAAGAATTTGAAATGTCTATGCTTGGGGAGCTATCTTTTTTCCTTGTATTGCAAATATCCCAATTGGATAATGGCATCTTCATCTTCCAATCTAAGTATGTGAAGGAAATGTTGAAGAAGTTCAACATGGAGGATCGCAAGTCAGTTTGTACACCCATGGTCACTGGATGTAAGTTGAGTAAAGAAGATGAAGCTAAGGAAGTTTATCAGAGACTCTACAGATCTATGATTGACAACCTACTATATGTAACTGCCTCAAGACCAGATATCATACAAGTTGTTGGAATTGTGGCAAGATTTCAGGCATCAACTAAGGAAACACACATTCAAGTGGTCAAGAGAATCTTTAGGTATTTGAAAGGGACCATGAACCTTGGTTTGTGGTATCCATGAAGCAAAGATCTAAACTTAGTAGCATACATTGATGCATGATGGGAAGGAAGTGTAGATGATAGAATAAGTACTAGTGGAGCTGCATTTTTCTTAGGAAATTGTCTTGTATCATGGATCAACAAAAAACAACCATTAGTTGCATTATCCACGACAGAAGAAAAATATACTGCAATAGCCTCCTGTTGCACACAAGTCTTATGGATGAAACAAACCTTGAAGGATCTGCAAGTAGATATTGATCAACCAATACAGATTTTATGCGACAATACAAGCACAGTCAATATCTCCAAAAATCATGTTATGCATTGTAAAACTAACCACATTCCCATCAAGTATCACTTTGTAAGAGAGCAGGTTATTGATAATGTTATCAAACTAGAGTATGTCGATACTAAGGAGAAAATTGCGGATATATTTACAAAACCTCTTCCGCGAAGTACATTTAAATATCTCAGGGAAAAACTGGGTGTGGTTCTCAATCCGCAACATAATGAGAACATAAATAAAGAGGCATGATTCCAGATGGGTTTCGGAACTGCACAATTGGCACTAAAGGATGATTGCATGAATCACTGCACAAATAATGATGAAGTCTTGCGACAGGAACATGAGATCAAGATATAGCACCTTTACAGGGAAAATAATCAAAGATAATTATGAAAGCAATCAAAGACAATTATGAAAGCAATCAAAGACAATTATGAAAGCAATATACAGATTGGAGGATATCAACACAAAATAAATGAAGTATGACGACAAGGGGAGTTATCCCTATGAGAAGTAAGAAAAGGCCAACGCAAAACAAAAGAAAGAAGAACCAGTAATTGCGCAAGTAATGGCACCTCTTTGCCATTGATGTCAAAGGGGGAGAAGAAGCATGAAACTAAGAAGAAACAATATGAAGTTGAGAAGTAAGAACATGCAACAACAAAGCTAAGAAAAAGAATAAAGTGGATAATTGGAGAATTGGCATGAAGAAGATAAAGAGCATAAAGCCGATCAAAGAGCGTGAATATTGATCATGAAGTCAAGTCATGATAGGAGCATGCAACAACACAATAAGAATGATCATAAAGCATGCGATATGCACAAAAGAAGCACTAGCAACATAATGCGTATATGTCAAATGTTCAAACTGGCAAAGAACTCAGGGGGATTACCGCAACAAGAACATATGAAGCATACAAGTTCAAGAAGATGATTATGCACAGCTTCATAAGGTGTTGACATCAATTCCAAAGGGGGATATTGTTGAACTTTGGTTGTCATTGATGTCAACTAATGTTAAGAGGATATCAACTGATTTAGTTTGAGTCTTTAACGTCAATTGAACTCAAGTGGATTCAGTATTCCCATGCCATCTTGAAGAAGTATAGAAAAGCCACATTGAAGAAGCATATGCGTAAGCAAGATGGTGAAGTATATGGATGCCAATATGAAGAAGCATATTTAGAACTTGCATCCAGTTTGAAGACGTGTGTCCAAGGGTACATCATGCATATCCAGTTTGAAGAAGTACATAAGGCACATGTACTTGAACAGGTCACAAGTCCATCTAGTCATAGTCCTTCAAGGCACAAGTTAAAGTGTTTGTTGGATAGAAGTTTGAAGAGTGCGCAAGCAAGCCAAATAATACATGGGACAAATTCTAGTGCGCAAGCAAGTCAAGAGAAGATTTTAGAGTGCGCAAGCAAGTCAAGCAGAGTGCGCAAGCAACATGAAACAAGAGATGGTTGAATAATTATGCAAAAGTCATGAAAGCGTGCAAGTCTGACCAATCAGAAGAAGCTTTCAGTTTTTGAAGCGCGCACAAGTTCCAAGAAGCGGGTAGTGGTTGAAGTCAATATATGTGCAAATTCCACAGACACATCAATTGCGCAAGACTCTCAAGTGATGGTACCGAAAGGGTCAAAGTCTCACCAAGTCGAAGATCATGTATGCGCAAGTTCAACAAAGCATTGAAAGATAAAGTGTGTAAGACCCACAAGTGATGGTACAACAAGGGTGAAATTCCCACCAAGTCGAGGAACATGTATGCAAAGAACCCACAAAGAAAGGACACATCAACGATGCAGAACATGACATGTGGTAGGAGCACAATCTGCGAAGCAAGGAAGAAGGAATGCCACAACCAACTTGTGGACATACAATCCATGCATGACATATATAAAAAGGAAAGCAAGATGGAGATTTGAGGTAAGATTGATAGTGAGGATAAGAGATTCTAAGTGAAAATACAGATTTATATTCGGGGCATCAAGGGCTCGAGGTACAGAACAGTATGATATAGTGAGGAGTCGAGTGCGCACAAGTAGAGGAATGATTTAACTGATGGTGCACATAATGATGCTGTAGATATGTGACGGTTGCACTAAGACAAAAAGGTAGAATGTAGAGGATGTGCAAGTGCATGAGGACCGAATGATCATATTATAGACATCACGTAGACAACCACATATGTTCTAAGGTGGATCCGCGTAGAGATAGACATGAAGTATAACAGAACATGCGCAAAGTGAAGAAACTTAACTGATGTACAAGGATTGAGTTGAAGTGTGCTAAGTAAATAAGACCATCAGATGCGCAAAGACCGAGTTGCAGCAGGATCAAGTATGCACGTCGTGATGAGGATGATCTGAGGCAAGTGCGTTAAACCGAAAAGATGAATCATATGATGCACAACATGTCGCAAATTGTCTGAAATACTATGGCACTTAAACAGAACTAACACATCTCAGTAAGTGCGCAGTTCCATCTGATACTGGTGCGCGACATGAGAACAACAAGTCATTAGTTGATGCACAACATCAGTTGAAGAGTGTAGTTGAGTAGTAGCATAACGAAACATAGAACAACGATGCAAACTGCAATAGATGAAGAAGCACACTATATCAAGTGCGACATCAATTGAAGTGAAGTGTCGAGTGAAATGAGAAGTCAAGTCATGTATGCAGGGAAGTGATAGCAATACGACTGCATATAGAAGGTGCGTACTGTTAGGATATTCCTATACTCCATCCTAGTCCTAGCATCATTTTCATTATTTGCATTTTCAGTCATGCATGCACTTTTAGGG
Source organism: Larix kaempferi (assembly GCA_027924585.1). Classification (NCBI taxonomy): domain Eukaryota; kingdom Viridiplantae; phylum Streptophyta; class Pinopsida; order Pinales; family Pinaceae; genus Larix; species Larix kaempferi. The sequence goes on along the minus strand of BSBM01000147.1, from coordinate 10,137,696 downwards.
TTTGCATGCATTATTTAGGGTTTGCATGCATCCGAGTCATCAGTCCAGCACCTAACCCTCAGTTAGCCATCCCTCGGGAGCTTCTCTTCGATCAGTTTTAGCCCTCCTAGTGCTTAGTGCACCCCTTCATGCAATTGCATGCATCTCATGCGCCCTCTCTCACCTTACACTCAGTTACACCTACCACACTTAGTTAGACTCAGTTTGACTGATGGTTGACAGTTACTTGAGCATTGATGACTCCACTAATGATGAGATAGACTACTAGTTGTGCTCCGATGACACTCCAGTGATCTTTTGATCACTCCATGAAGGCTAATTCGAATTGCCACCTTAGGCATTCGAATCCTCATGCATTGTACTATTTATTTGTCCATATTGTGATTAATTAATTAGTGTGTGTGAAGTATTTTTGCTTCTATCCGAGTTCTACTGTATTATTATTTTGTTGCTCATTACACTGCATTGACCACTCTTCTTCTATCTTCCTGCTTAATCATAATTACTCTTGCGAGGTATACATCATCTCTCAGATCTGCTGTGAGGATTTTCACACGTACAACATAACGAAAATCATAAGATCAGTGGTCTGCGCATGTTGGAAGTTCATAAAGGCAACATCTTATTTTGTATATCTGGGCGGCAGGACGAGGCAAGGAGTAGGGGGTCGTAGCCTCCTTCCAGTTGGTGCTGGAGAACACAGGGAGTTGGTGCTTCCTTTAGGTTGGTGCTTGTAAAACCAGGGAGTCGGTGCCTCCTTCAAGTTGGTGCTGGTAAAAACAAGAAGTCAGTGCTTCCTTGAATGTAATCTTTTCATTACAAAAGAGCATTCCGTGGTTTTCTCCCGTTGGAGTTTCCACGTCAAAATTATGTGTGTTCTGTGTTCTTTGTCTTGGTGCATATGTGGATGGATTTTTTTATTTATGTTGGATGCATAATTGAAGATCAATACTAAGTTAAGACTAATATGCTAAAGAAGTTAAAAACTGCTCATAATTGCTCTAATACTAATTCACCCCCCTCCCCCTCTCAGTATTAAATAGATTCTAACATTTCTTTTATAAATTTTCAACATTTTTATATCATAATAATTGAATGAAATTGGTCATCCCAACATGCAATAAAACACCAATGCTTTTTCATAATAACATAGATATGGAAAGCTAAGGGGTTAAAGATTATTTGAGGAAGAACATTGTAATGATTATCCATTTGAAACTATAAAATTTTGAGACTACTGGAATAAAATAAAATGTTTTAAATGTATGAAAATCTAAAAAAAAATATCCATAAGAATAAAGAAAAAAACATGGATGACTTGATTTGAAGAAGCTTTTGTTAAAATGTAAATGGTTGTTGTGAAATGCCCATTGTTTAAGCTTTCACTCGACCTTATTTGGCGCCCGTCAAAGGCCACACAACCATTGATCTACATGAAATATATGGTAATTAATGGACACTTTGGGAAGGTGATTCCATGACTTTGAGTTAAGTAATAAACTTTCACCTCCTCAACATCTCTTCCTTCAAGCATAAAAGCACACATACTCCCCCATTCCTATTGAATTCAACCTTTCGTAATGTACAAACCTCCAATACAATGTGGATGGTGTCATTGCAATCCCCTTCCACATTGGTGAGCATTTTGAGTCTATGTTATTAAATTCCCATATCATCATATTGAATGTGTAAACCCACCTCTCAACCCTATTGTGTACAACCCTCAAAAGTAAACATGTGACCCAAGGGTGAGGAGTCAATACCATTGGACATTACCAGTATCGTGTGGCAATGGCACAAAAATGGCTGTCCCCTATTGCATGTTGAAACCTATAATACCCCTAATAGCATTGTACCTATAATAAAAGAAACCATTGCAAAAAGATAACCCTTCGATCTCGACCCTTATCTATGGTGGCACCCGAAGGGATATCAAAAGAAGATTAGGGACATTGTTTGTAGTCAAAGGCATGTATAAAGTTCGATTAGGTTAATACAACATGTTTATAATAATGAAGGCCATAATAGTGACAATCATATCCAATGTTCCTTCCATACAAAATACAATTACAATAACAATAAAATAGTGGCAATCATATCCAATGTTCCTTCAATACAAAATACAATTACAACAACAATAAAATAGTGGTAGATGATAACGAACTTTGTGTTTGTCCTGCAATATAATGAGAATGGATTTCCCCCCTTATCTATGGTGGCACCCGAAGGGATATCAAAAGAATATTAGGGACATTGGTTGTAGTCAAAGGCATGTATAAAGTTTGATTAGGTTAATACAACATGTTTATAATAATGAAGGCCATGATAGTGACAATCATATCCAATGTTCCTTCCATACAAAATACAATTACAATAACAATAAAATAGTGGTAATCATATCCAATATTCCTTCAATACAAAATACAATTACAATAACAATAAAATAGTGGTAGATGATAACGAACTGTGTGATTGTCTTGCAATATAATGAGAATGGATTTTTCCACTATTTGTTGTATATGAGGATGGACAACATACTATTCCCCGTATCATTATCATTACATTTTTCATAAAAAAACATGTTTCAAGATTTTAAATTTTCCGAAGAATCCCCTCAAACAATTGAACACCTCTTTAATGAATGCTTGGTTAACAAAATTTAGATTTTTTGGAATTAGTTTAATCATTATGGAATAATAATTTTAACAACTTAAGATTATGGACAACTTTTTACTATTTTTCTTGCATCACCAATACCTAAGAAAAATAGTCTCTACTTAATAAATCATGACCAAATAGATTAAATGCAGTTATGCTCAACTAATTATTTCATGAAAATTGTAAAGCCAATTGCTATTAATTGGTTCACAAATAGTTAACATGGTAAGCCATCTTAATTTCATCAATAGCATCAATTGCAATGAAAAGGGAATGAAAATAAAAATAACTGAGAATGAAGGTTTTCACAATTAGTCATAATAATGTATAGACTTCTAGATTGAGTTGTGTAAAAGTTTAAGATACTATTCAATGTTTCAAGTGGATACTCCACCCCTCATCAGAGGAACAAGTTCCATCCTCCTCCTTCCTTATTCCTAATATAATCTCCATCTTCTACCTTAATTTATTCTCAATTGACTAATTATAACTAACTTCATTATCAATATTAATTTTAACCCAATTTTTAACTCATCTCAATATTTTCATTACCATATCCCTAATTTAGTATTATTTCTCTCTACCCTTTTTAACCATTCCCTTCTCAAATTTGAATTACCATCATCTCAATTAATAACTTTTTTCAACATATTGAAAATAAGGATAAATATATCCCCTTCCTCAAATTTGAATTATCACCAATGTCAATTAATAATATTGTTCAACATTTTCAAAATAAGGCTAAATCTATCCCCTTCCTCATATAGCTTATATTATTATTAATATTAATTTTGTCTCGATTTCTAAATCTATATAATTTTATATAACATTAATTTTTATCCCGATTCTTAACTCTTTCTTGATATTAATATTAGTTTACATCCTTATCCCCAATTTCTAACCAATTTTGACCATATCTCCTCTCTAGTTTCACTAATTTATATATTAAATAATTATTTCGAAAATTACTCAATAACAACTAGTGTTTCTACCAAATTATTTATTACGTAAACCCAAGCTAATTCTTTTATTACAATCAAATGCTTTTCATGGTTCCCCTGATGATGGGTGGAGTGTCCACAAACGTCGGGGCAGTATCTTAAACTTTTACACAATTCAATCAAAATTTTATACACTATGAAAATAACTTCCAACAACCATTAATGCACTTGTTAGGGAACCCATTTGGGCAATCATATGTATTGCAATATTTTTCTAACTTCAAGTTTATCATTGAAGTTCAAATCATTTGCTCAAATCAAATACCTAACCCAATATAAATTTGAATAGATCATAACGTGAATATGAGGTATGTGATTATGAAGTATGCTAATTTATACAACCCATGAGTAAATTGATATATGTACTGAAATATCCTCTAAAAATTTAAGCTTGATATTAACTTCGGGACGAAGTTTCCTGAAGCGAGTGTCTATGTAGTGCCCTGTTTCTATTATGGACCTTGACTATTATACTATGCTATTATTCGGGGGCATTCGATTATGAATGCCCCAGTTATGTGTCGAAACGCTTCAGAGCTTGGTTCACTAGTACAATTATGCATAATTTGAATGTTTCAAGTTATTGCATATGAATAAGGTGAATGATAATAAATAGATGTTATGTTGTCATGAAGTTGATGAAATAATGATTAATGAATGCAATTGTGTTTATACATTATGTATCACGTGCTTAATCCTCTAGCATTAAAACATGCTCTAATCAACCATTATTTCATTCCATGCATAAGCTACAATAAAGATTTAAATTCATGTTCACAAAAGACTTCCACTATGCAATTTAATGATTTATCCATCTTCATAAATGTAAGGAAAAGTTGGGATCTCCATAAGTGTAACTTAATTCTATACTTGAAAGGATTATCCTGTAACATACATAATAATAAAGTTCATGTTCATATAGTAAATAACCACCTTAAATAGGTTAGGTAACAATAATTCATATATATTAAATGAATGATGAATGATGAATGATGAGATACAATGACCATGTGACAGTGTACTTATAGCATTGATTGATCACAATGGTAAGTCACGCCCTTTCAATAGGTCATGTCTTTTAGATAAGATGTGTCATTTCATTAATCATTAATCATAATTAATTATTGTTATTTATTGTTATTTATTATTATTATGTATGTTACATTATCTTCCCCTTTAAAAATGTTGTGCTCAAAGGATACAAAGTTATGTCAATTTGGCTTATTATGCCTTTTCAGGATTCTTCTTTCTTACGTTCATCATTGTTGAGGACACAAGGTGATATGATCTTTTGAGCGACGAACAAAGTTGTTGAATTGTAAGAGTCAAACCAACCTAATTTGATCTTTTGTGATTTTGTTTGGCAATGACTTCTATGATGATAGGATTCCATACTATTACTTATCGTCCATAGAGTAGGATCTCTACTTAACCTTGTATATTTATTTTGTCTTCGATTAGTTCGTTGACGACCCTTATAATTAGGATGAAGATGTTAGTTATATCCTTCGAGATTATTATGTAATGTAGGGTAATTAATAAGATGACGGTTGTCCAACAGTTAAATTGTCTCAATTGTTCCCAGTTTGTATATATAAGCATAAACTATCTCAATAAACTTATAATTATGATTATGGAGTTAATCTGGACCTACAGTGGTGTCATAGCCACAAGGTTGAATAACTCCATATTTGTTTGTGGCCATTTTTGTGCATATTTGTACCCGCGGGTGGGAATGGACGTGGAAGCTTGATAGGGGTGCAACTGAAGGAGCAAGAGAGATAGGAGTACCTAACAACGGTAGACGCAACCAAAGGAAGGTGTCACAACAAATTCAAGTGCACCCAGGAGTGATAAGACCAACTCCATTGTTTGTTCTAGTTGGATTTCAAGAACTTTGCGATTTTTCAAATTTGCCAATTTCTATGGCATATATTGTCTGAAGGATATCTACAAGTACTTGATTTCTCATGAACTCATGGTGGTAGAGAAGATTGTGCATTTGCAAAGTGGTATCATTTAAAGTTGTTGATGCACGCCAAACTCTGGTTGAAAGAATAATTCCATAGTTCTATCTATGATTTCTTGCAATAATTTGTTTATGCATAAGACATGAATTTGTAGCACAACGAATGCACTAACTGGAGACATAAAGAAGGCTGAAGAGACCCACCATTTTGGGTTCCACTTCAAAAAGAATCGTGGAAGATTATACCTATGTTGGAGGTAGAGGTGAAATAATTCACTTCCTTTCAATTCCCGCACTAGTATGTTAAGCGACCACGATCCTTCAGTGGACCGCAAACCAATCATCTTCAAATCATATTTGGAATTATGTTGAAGTTCATGAACCTTCTGACATATGAGGTTGGGGTATTTATGCCACTGGTATGGAGTTCGACATTCCTCTTACAACTTTTATTAAATCTCTCTACCCTACATATTCATACTACCTTGAATCTTTGAAAGCTAGTGTCCAAATGAAGTCCATTACATTCGATTCTTTGATGGAGAAGGTTGCAGAACGTGAGAAATCCTTTGGAAAGAAAAAAACATAGCCTGTTGGAGAGACCGTGTGCCTTACTCAAAAGAAACAATCACAAGATTCTTCTGAAGGAGAAGGCAATATAAGAGGACATGGAAAGAAGACTTTAAGAGGCAGTGGGGATAGACATAATCAAGGCAAGAGATTTGAATGCCATTGTGTTCGTTGTGTCAAGAATGGACATGACACACAATGTTGTTGGGATCCATGGGAGTAGATCAAAGACAAACATGATAAAAAAGAAGACAAAGTTAAAGCCTCTGAATTGACGAAAGGTAAAGCGCCTGGATCCGCTCATTACATTGTAGCTCATTGCAATATCAGATAAATTGAAGATTTGTTTAACACTTCATTTGCTTCTTGGAGAGATGCTTGATTACTTGACACAGGTGCAACATGCCACATGACCTTTTGAAGAGACTTTTTTGAATATTTCAATGACAATGTAGATGGTATAATATATTTTGCAAATAAATAAAGTCTCAAGCCTTTGGGAATTAACACCATTAGACTTAAGTTGTCTGGATTCCCGGATTTTATTTTGCATGATGTTCTCTATCTTCCCGAGTTATAGAGGAATTTGTTGTCTCTTGTACATATTCAACAGCAAGGCCACTCTATTCATATCTTCAATGGAAAAGTTGAAATAAGGAGGGTTTTCGACAACATGGTTGTTATGACAGGTATGGAAGATGAACGATTGTTGAAGTTGAAAGGGACATCTTCTTGTGCAGATAATTTTGCCTACTTATCCCATAATGTTGAAGGTGCATTATCATCTAGTTTCTTATGGCATGTTAGATTTGGGCACATTAACTTGATAGCATTCGTTTGTTGAAAAAGAAGGGTGTTTTAGGTTTGCCTACTATTCCAAGGAATTTGAAGCTATGTGATGCATGTATCCTTGGAAAACATAGCAAACAACTTTTCTATGATTATACTTCCAGAGCATCTAGGAAACTTAGGTTGATACATTTTGATTTGTGTGGCCCAATGCATGTTCCACTTGCTAATGGAAATAAATATATCGTGTCTTTTATTGATGATTACACCAGGATGTGTTGGGTATACTTGTTGAAAGATAAATATCAATCTTTTGAAACATTTAAAAATTTTCACGTATGGATCCAAAATGAAGCTTATTTATGTATAAGCACTTTACGTGCTGCTAATGGAGGTGAATATACATCTAATAAGTTTGAAAATTATCTTCGCCCACATGGAACTAAGCATCAAAACATAGTTCCATACAATCCTCAACAGAATGGTGTAGCCGACAGGATGAATAGGACACTTTTAAAAATGGTTCATTCTATGATGTTCTTAAAAAATGTGAAATTAATGTTTTGGGGTGATGTAGTTCTTTGTGTAGTATATTTGCAAAATAAAATTCCATCACATGCTCTTGATAATAAGACACCTTATGAAATGTAACACAATCGTGTTCCTTGGTAAGACATATCAGGATTTTTGGTTCCACTTGTTATGCTTTAATTCCGAAAGAACAACAAAACAAATTGGATGTAAGAAGCTAGAAGTGTATCTTCTTAGGTTACTCAAATTCCTCTAAGGAATACTGTCTTTATGATGAGGTAAATAAAACGTTTATTCTTTCTAGATATGTACTTTTTCTTGAATTCTCTAAAAATGACAAGACCATTGAGCGGTAGCTTGAACATCTTGACAAATTTATCCATATAAAGACATATCATGAATTTGATAATGAGATTCCAAATCTTGAAGGGGGGATTCCTATCTTAGATCAACCTTTGGAATATTCTTTTGAAATGCCATCTTCATCCTCATCAAAAGAGGGAATTTGAATGGATGATGTTAAGGGATTGGACAACTAGGTCTTGGAGAGACTGCACCATCTCAATCAATTGAGCAACCTGGACCATCACATAAGATTCCAAAATGGGCCATGAAGACACTTGAAAGTGTTCATCCTAATGACATTGGAAAGACGGGAACTAGGAGCTCAACAAAACAAGAAGATACAGGTAATGTAGGTAATTCAAATACAAATGATGCAAATAATATGGAATCTTCAGTTGATTATGACTTGAATTTATCTGTTGACTATGAACTGACTTCCTTTAAAGAAGCGATTTCTCATGATAATTGGAAATAAGCTATGAAGAAAGAATTTTATGCTCTTATCAGAAATGGAACATGGAAGTTGGTGAATCCTCCATTTGGAACCAAACCAATTAGTTGTAAGTGGGTCTACAACAACAAGTATAAATCAGATGGCTCCTTGACAAGCATAAGGCGAGGCTTGTGGGAAAAGGTTATGCGCATAAAGAAAGCATTGATTATGATGAGACTTTTTCCCCTACAACAAAATGGGATACCATCTATACTCTATTGGCCTTGGCAGCACAAAATAGATGGAAAGTTCATCTAATGGGTGTAACGACCGCTTTCTTGAATGGAGAATTGAAAGAGAATGTTTTCATATCTCAACCTGAAGGTTTTGTTGTGAAGGGACAAGAATAGAAGGTATGTAAGCTCATCAAATATTTATATGGCTTGAAACAAGCATTGCGAGCTTGGTATGAAAAACTAATTGAGCATCTTATTCAGTTAAATTTTATCTGCTGTCTATGAACCAACTTCCTTTGAAGAAGCAATTTCTCATGATACTTGGAAAGAAGCTATGCAGAAAGAATTTGATGCTCTTATAAACAATGGGGCATGGAATTTGGTGAATCCTCCATTTGGAACCAAACCAATTGGCCGCAAGTGGGTCTACAAGAACAAGTATAAATCAGATGAATCACTTGACAAGCATAAGGTGAGGCTTGTGGGAAAAGGTTAGGCACAGAAAGGCATTGATTATGATGAGAATTTTTCCCCTACAAAAAAATGGGCTATCATTCGTACTTTGTTGGCCTTGGCAACACAAAATAGATAGAAAGTTCATCAAATGGATGTAAAGGCCGCTTTCATGAATGGAGACTTGAAAGAGAATGTTTTCATGTCTCAACCTAAAGGTTTTGTTGTGAAGGGACAAGAACATAAGGTATGTAAGCTCATCAAATATTTACATGGCTTGAAACAAGCACTGCGAGCCTGATATGAAAAGCTAATTGGGCATCTTATTAAGTTAAATTTTAAGCACTTTAATCTTGACGATGCAACTCTTTTTGTCAAGAAAATTGGAAAAATGTTGCATATATAGTGGTTTATGTAGATGATCTATTGTTGACAAGAAACAATAAAGATTATATTGCATCAATAAAGAAATAATTGAAGAAAATGTTTGAGATGTCAGATTTGGGACACCTTCACTTCTACTTGGGCATTGAAGTGACTCAAGATCCAAACTACATGTTCATCTCCCAAAAGAAGTACATTGGAGAATCGTTGAACAAATTCAACATGGTTGAATGTAACCTTCTCTCTACTCCAATGGGACAAAATCTGAAGCTCACATCGAAAGAAGGGAATGAATTTGAGGATGCAACCAAGTATAAACAACTTGTGGGAAGTCTTATCTACCTTACCACCACCGGACCAGATATTTCATTTGTTGTTGGGATCCTTTCCAAGTTCATGCACAAACCTTGTGAAGGACATTGGTCTATTGCAAAAAGAGTTCTAAAGTACTTGAAAGGAACACAAGATTATGGACTCAAATATTCTAAGGTGGATGACTTTACTTTGATTGCATATTTTGAGTCAGAATTTGATGGGGATAAAGAAAAATGGACTATCAACTTCATGTTATCTTTAGAATATTGGATCAATAATGATCTCTTGGAGATCATGCAAACAATCAGTTCCAGTAGATTCCACAACAGAGGCAGAATATGTGGCAGTTGTAGAGCAACAAAGGAGATTGTATGGCTTAGGACAATACTTGAAGATTTGCAGGAGAAACAAGTGAAATCTACTCCTCTTTTGGTTGACAATACTCCCGCAATCAACTTGGCTAAGAATCCCAGATTCCATGATCGAACCAAGCACATAAACACAGAGTATCATTCGATTCGAAATCATGTAGAGGCCAAGACTATTCCTTTGAGACATTGTTCCATAAGGGAGCAAATTGTAGACATCTTCACCAAAGCAAAAGCACTTGGAGGAGAAATAAGTGAAATCTACTCCTCTTTTGGTTGACAATACTTCCGCAATCAGCTTGGCTAAGAATCCCAGATTCCATGATCGAACCAAGCACATAAACACGGAGTATCATTCAATTCGAAATCATGTAGAGGCCAAGACTGTTCCTTTGAGACATTGCTCCATAAGGGAGCAAATTGTAGACATCTTCACCAAAGCACTTGGAAGAGAAAATTTTGAAAAATTCAGAATGATGCTTGGACTTACAAACACCCGTTCAATTTAAGGGGGGAATGCTAGTCATGTAATCCTTCGGGGTTATTATGTAATGTAGGGTAATTAATAAGATGCCGGTTGTCCGACAGTTAAATTGTCCCAACTATTCCCTATTTGTATTTATAAGCATAAACTATCTCAATAAACTTATACTTTTGATTGTGGAGTTAATCTGGACCTACAGACGATAGTGTATGCTTGTATATGGTGTCATGTTCTTGAAACCTTCGTCTTTTGATGCTTCTGGTAATTTATTGGTAGGTACGATTTCAATTGGACATGTATTGGTTCCCTTCTCCACTGTCTCGATTTTTACCTCTAAACAAGATCAATCATGTTTCTTTATTAATTGTTGGTTCTTTATTGATAAGTTTTTCTAGCTTCCCTTCTAGTGACTTCTTATCATTCTTTAATTTCTTGATTTGGATAAGTCAACTCTGATTATGAATCCTTAAGCGTGAAAGTTCTTCATTGTTCTCTGGCTTTTCAACTTTGTCCTTAAGGTCTTTGTTTTATGATTGCGCCTCTTTTAACCTTTTGATTTGCTTGAGCAATCTTTGGTTAAGGTTCCTTAAGCTAGAGGCTTCTTGATCTTTCTCTAATAACTTCTTGTTGAATTCTTTCGCGAGATCTTCATTCTCTTTTTCTAACTTCTAAAAACATCGCCTCTTCTTCTTGGACTTCATGATTTTTGCAAGTAGTTTATGATTATGACTTTTTATGTGAGAAATAACTTCGCCTTTTTCAATGATGATCTTGTCACATTCTTTTTGTCGATCTTGCAACTTTTGTATTAACTTCTGGCTATCTTGAAAGATCACTTTTAATATGTCCTTTGGGTCTTCTGATGAGGGAGATTCCGATTTTGACTTCATATCGACATCTTGCAACATTAATTCATGTGTATGCTCATTGTATACATATTCTTTTGCAATGTAATTTTTTTATACTTATGGTAACTGGGCATTTTATTTTTAAAGATTGAGAGATAAACTTGATGTTTTCTCTTTGCAAAGAGATAAGATTAACCAAGATAGTAAAATTATCAATACAATTCTTATACTATTAAACTTCCCTTTACAATAAGGACATTTAGTGTTGGATATTTTGTGGAATTTATAGTGAATATCATCTTACAAATATCTTCACAAATTTCACTTAGGATATAAAAGTCTTTAAAGTGCACCTTTTACTTTATCACCTTATCTTAGTAATAACCTCTTTAATATTTTTTCCTTAAAACTTAGGAAACCTTTTTATAGCTTTTAAAATACCCCCTTTTCACTGACCTTTTGGGTTTACTTTTACAATCTTCTTTCTTTTTTAAATAACTTTATAACTTTTGAATACTCCTTTTCCCATTAGTTCCACCAATAAATAATATGTTTTTGAATGGTACCTTTTCAATTTGATAGAAAGTAATTTGTGCTTCTTTAAGGAAACATAGAATATGATGATTCACGATTTTGGTGAATTAATGTTTTGAACTCCAATCCAAATTCAATAAATGAAAGCTCCAAATCAATCCAAACTCCAAATAGATCCAAAGCTCAAACTTCTTATTTTTAGGAATTTACCCAAATCCAATGAATCAAATCTTGAGAACAATCTAAACACCAACTTCTTGGGTTACTAGAATTTAACAAATGAAAAGAAAATCACTACAAGATTAAACAATTCCTATTTGTGAAATGACAAAGTAATGCATTCATTCATAACCAAACTTCTTGTTTGGGTTTTCTTGTGAAAAGAAAATCACTACAGGATTAAACAATTCCTATTTGTGAAATGACAAAGTAATCCATTCATTCATAACCAAACTTGTTTGGGTTTTCTTGTGGTAATAGCTTATAATTACATAACATACAAAGCCAACATGCGTAGTAATAGTTTTTAATTATTACATCTTGTACAAAATACATACTATTGGTCAAGATCACAAGGCTAAATATATATTGTGACAACTATGAAGAAATTTTCTTGTTGAAAAGCTATAGGAAATTTGTATATAATTCAACCACAAGCAATAAAGAATTTTACTCAAAATACAACAAGAACATTTCAGAGAAAAGAGGTACTTCTCTTTGTTGAAGATCAAATACCAAGCAATTCATTGAGATGGAGCAATTTCAACCCAATCGTAGACAATTTGTTGTAGATGACATCCCTTAGCCAAGCTAAGATACCACCAGGGTAAAGAACAAGGTATGAAGAATTCTTAGGACGACTTCTCCAACTCATAAGCAATGAGAGGATTTACTAAGTATACCATTGTTGAGATCTTAAGTTGGACCACTATTTGACACCCACAATATTTGCCCACACAACACAAGGAGAAACTCTCCTTCTCTACTTAGCAGTCATTTAAAAGTATCTCCCTCCAATACTTCTCAATGTGGCATAAAAAGGTTCATATTGTTGTTCATTAACTATCAACAAAGTTTTTCATGGTTATTGGCTCCTTCCAAGTTTCTAATGGCTTCCTTTCATGGTTGTTATGTTCCTTATGATGACAACCTTTTTTTTCCAAGGTTAAACTCCATTTTCTCTCCTCTATACCTCTCTAAAAACTCTTTCTCTTCAAATTTGAATTTCCCCTTGTTTGTATGCATGAAGGATGGCAAGGGAAGTCTTAATTCAATTCTTCTAAGTTCCAATAATTTAGGGGGGACAAATTTCCTTGAATGTAGGAGGTGGTTGCCTAGATTTAGGACATGGTTAAGTATATTATCTTTTTTCTCAATTTGAACTATAGACTATCCCTCAGCACTATAAAAGAGTGAAGGGTTTAGGTAATGAAAAGGTGGATAAGACATATTAACATTTGATTAACCCCTCACTTTTCCCTTCTTGCGGTATCATAGCCCCTTTAAATGCTCGTGCCCAATCAATCTTGGTTCTTTTATTAACTGCAAAATTTTCAAATATTCACAATCATCATGATATATCCATGTATGGTGTATTAAAGCATAAAAAAACCTATGCAAAGCATTTAATATCAAGTTCTTATCATTCCAAGGGATTGAAACTGAGACATTCCATACAATGTGAATGTATAACATAGTAGGGGAGGTAAGGTAACACATGGAACACTACCATGCACGTGGGTATTTGAACATATGCCACAGATGATGCCATTAGCAAGGTCAATGAGGATCATTGCAAACTAGAGGGATATGAGGACTCAATTGAGTAAGCAAGAATTACCCCTTGGTCATAGACAAAGGGGACAAAAGAGAGTAGACCAAAAGGAACTATCTGCAACTATGATATGAGAGCCCCATTCAAGGACATTGATTTTGAAAGTGATGTGGTAGACCCACTATTAAAGGCAATCGATGATGGATGAAAGGAGGTAGGGAAGGCAAGGGTGAGAGAGAGGCTCTTTGTTGACTTATACATCAACATAAAGAGGTTCACCAAGGGGTTGTTGAAGGTAAGACCATCGTCAACTCAAAAGCCACATTTGTTTGAACTCAATGTACTACATGGACAATGAAATGATTTCAATGTGTATGTATGACAAGTAGAGAGTGCAAGGCACCAACAAAGGGACTAGTGTTCAAGATATTGTGAGAGATCACAAGAGATTTTTAACATCTAGGTCCATCGGTTCTAGAAATAGAGACTAGGCTTTTAGTCAAGCCTCAAGGGCCATTGGTAGATGGAGAGGGGCAGCCTAGATGTGTTTTTTGTCACTACCATTCATGGAATGTCATGAATAATATGACATGATACATGCGCATGTACTAAACTCAAGTTTGGAAACATTTAACCACAAAGACAATATTAATTTTGTCCAATACTCAAAATTTAAAACATTGTTAGTATGCATGGGTGTGTGTATTCCATGTTATCAATTCCATTTGTCCATGCACGTATATTCTATTTATGCAAAGCACAAGCCATTACAATAAATCCTAAGATATAATAAAAGAATATAGAGCATTTACAAATGGTACAATTTAGCATTTATAAATGGTAAAATTCTAGTGTGATTATATAGTGGTTTGGAGTTCAATTAATATCTCTAAGCTTTGCTAGGCTTCATTACATAATATCCAAATAAATAACATAAAGAAATCTAAATGGATAAAAATAATGTATGGAGTATACATAAGAAAAAATGGTTACAATTATTTGACCTCTTAATTCTATGTTCTAAAGTCTAAGTATTTTCTAGGATTAAATTTGAGAATAAATTAGTTTATTTAGCATTTTTGGATGAGGATAGAATTTGTTTTGTAAGTGATACCTATCATACTCATTTGATTATGTGATTGGTTGTCCTCTTAGTTTTTAGTTTAGAAATGAGTTATATAAACAAGCTCCCTTCTCAAAGTGAGGTTAAGTGTGTGATGTGAGAACTCTCTTCTCTATGTAAATTGATTTTTCTTTATTAATAAAATTGTATCCGAAGACACTTCTTCATCAACAATTAAAAATAACATAAATGAATTTATGTAACCTTTTACATAATTATACATTAAATTATCATATATTTGAAAAGTTGTAATTTTAATTATTTAATATTATTTATAATTATTATTGTAAATGTATATATTATATTTCATGCCTCAATGCTGAACTATTTTTGTTTTTCTACAATTTAGTTTGGTGAATTTGTCATATACACACAGTTCCACATGACCATGACTATTGTCACAACACGTTTTTATCAGCAGTGGGATCTCAAGAGAATGCAAACTAATTTCTCACGGAAATGTGTGTAAATGAAGTACAATTACACATCTTTTCCAATCAAACAAATGGATAACATATACTATATCTCTTTTCTATCACTGAAGTAGTCAGCCACACAGGAAAAAATGAAAGTATATTAATTTCCACAAATGATCAAAATGGGTCAATGGAATTCTTTCAAATAAGATAAAATATCAAATAAGCAAATCACATAGCCCATGACTCATGATGATGCTAGAATTTTGATATTTAGATCCTCAAGGAAGACCATTTCGCCTTTTATGTAATGTTACATTAAAAAGAGACACCTCAAGAGTTTACGTACAGGAATTAACTATCGATATCCCAAAAATATGAGGATGACAAAATTGGATGCTCGTTGCAACCAATAATCTACAATTTCAACAAAGTTGCATCTTTTGAAAGCACAAATTGAAAAAGTCAAGCTAACCCTCCTTCTGAGCCTTGGTCTTCCACACACTTGATGGTATCTGCATAGTTGTGTCTCGTTGAAAGCATAAATTGAAAAAGTCAAGCTAACCCTCCTGCTGAGCCTTGGTCTTCAACACACTTGATGGTATCTGCATAGAGGGAAAATAATTTCTTAAATACTTGTTCTAACAGTTAAGGATAACGACAACAGACGAAAACAATGAATTTTAGACTAGTGACAAATGCAGTACAACTTCATACAGCAGGACAGCATACACTGCTATACCCAGTGTTTTGAGCAGATTTAAGGAGAAACAGGAAAAATAATTTCAAGGTGGCCTACCTTCACATGATGTGGCATGATCTTGACATCATAGGGTGGATCCAGCCAAGCTTCACTTGAGTAGTTCAAAAAATTTTCTAGTTTGCTTGTATACACGTCGGCATATCGTTGGATATTATAAGCAAAGGCAGACTCCCTTCCTGTGTCTGTAAGAAAGGCTGCACCAAAGTAAGGATTGAACATAGCCTTCATTGCAGAACGTGACTTTTGTCGTTCTTCATTTAATGCATTCAGGAGAACATTGTCTTCATCTTTTCTTGGCTTTTTTGTTAGCAACGAGTGAAATTTTCCCAGAAATTCTTGTACTATGTGGAATTTAGCCTGCATGGAACAAATGAATATTAACAGCAGCAGTATTTTACTTTCTACTTTGATGACAGCATATGCGCATTTTACTTTCTACTTTGATGACAGCATATGCGCATTTTACTTTCTAACTAATTTAGCTATATATCAGCACTAAATTGGTGGTAAGTAAACTTGAAGAAAACTGTAAGATGACTTGGTTTGAAACTTTAAACGATGCGGACATATCTATTCAGAATAGAGAGGCTCAGATCAGTTTAATTTGAATACATGGAACCTTCATTAAGCACCCAATACAGTTCTCCAAACAAGGATACACATTGATATACAGCAGGCACCTTTGTGTAAACTAGCATACAATGACACCTCATCTTGCCACGGTAAAAATCTTCTTTTTCCCATAGAAAATGTTTTTGGGGAAACCCTCTAGGTGCTTCCTTACATTCCATGAATGGTGCCTGGGGTAAATGCTACCAGAGTACATCATATACTTCTAACCTAGAGGGGCACTATTGGACTTGAACCCATGACCTCTTAGCAATCTGCACCTTAAACTTGTCGGTTCAAATTGATTGAACTAACTCATTGAATTTTATAGGTTAAAAATATATTGCTTTTAGTGGCACATAAAGCTAAATGTCAAAGTTGGAAGGAACATATCACCAAAAAGAAAAACAATGATAACCCAAATCACCAAGATATTGCTTTATATGGCACAAAAGGATATGTTAAAACATGCCATCCAGAGTTCATTGTAAAAAATCAACGTAGATCCATCTTAACCCTGGATCTATTAAGCAACAAGAAGGATAAAAAAGAAACCAGGATCAAATTTCTAGGTGCTTAAAAATCAGGGTTAAGATGGATCTTCGCTGAATTATTTTATGATTGTTTTCTTTTTTAATACTACGGTTCACATTTTTTTATATATTTTTTTCATTTTTATGACGGCGTTTTGTATTTTCAGTTTTACATTACAGAACTAAAGTTTTATTTCATTTTATTTTATTAGTGTGATGCTACATTACACATTTAATCCATAACAGGCTGTAGAATACTAGAATGCACCTCGCTTCTTCAGTGCAATTATACTCCTAAATACTGGTAGTTTGTGCTTTGGATGCAAGCAATGCAAGGAAGAGCTTAGAAGGAAAAGAGGCAATCGGTTTTTTGTCAATTGGAAAGTGTATTGCATTGATAAAAAGTTAAAACACTTGCATATACTACAAGTGCTTCAGGGAACACTTGTGTTTGGAAGATCTGCTTGCACTAAAAAATGTGGGCTATATTAACCATTTGATGTAGAAGGATAGAAAGCTTTCCATTCCTCAAGAAATACTAGTGTGATAGGGAGGGTATGCAAAGACAACTTTTCACAAAGTTTGAAAATTCCTTGGAAGTTGGAAGCACTCTTAGAGGATAGCAGAAAAGGATGAATTGGATGTACAATGTGCTAACCCTCATATTGTTTGAGGGTAATCCAGTTGCAGATCTTTTTGAAGCAGATGACTGTGATGGCTTCATTCAGATTTTGGATCGCGACACAGCATTACAGTTGCGCGTGGCTTAGAGTCTCTTGGAGCAAATTTATCTAGATATATTTTTCGCATTTTGACATTAGGGTAAATGTCATGTTCATAAATAATGCCATGGAAATCATGTAATCCTTTGGCATGGCATAAAATAAGGTTTTATTTGTAAAAAACCTATGATGTATAAAGTGGAGCACCCCTCCTTAAAAAATGGTGGGGGCACTTCACTTGGAAATGATATTTTGGGGGCTGCCACATATTCTGGACAGCAGCATGTTCAAGCTTGGATTTATTGCTGGGATCCTAAGCCTCATAAGCAAGGGCAACAAGCCCCAAGTCATGGACTTTTGTATTCTTTCAGATCTGATTGGTACTCTTATATTTCATATATTTTTTTATTGAAGACAACAAAGGCAGGCAGCAAAATTCTTGCAGATTTCTATTGGAGCTGTTGCTGCCGGATACGCACCTCGGGGGAAAAGGGGTTAACCGTTAACGTGGCAGAAATATTCAAGCCATTGGGTGCATCCTTGGGGGCAAGCAAAGAGTTGAGATACTGTCACTCAACACTCAACTCCTCCGTCTAGGCCAACTCCTAGCGAAGCCAAGGGGGGTGGTCCCTATGAAAAACAAACTATGGCTTTTAAGCTAAATTAGAGAAAGAAAATGATTCTAGGAGTTTGAAGACAATTTAATACTAAACCAGAAATTGCAAGTAGTATTTAGATCAACAGCATGAAATTAATACATCCATCTAACACATGATTTAATTAAAAAAGTGTGATTGTTGCAAATTGTACTAGTGCCAAATGGAGTCACATAAGTTGGAGTGTTGCTGTGTCATGAAAGTGTTGCGAGTCTTGTTGGTCAGTTTTAATTGATTTTATTAGAAGTGTGATTTAAGGAATGGGTTAGTTCCTGGTTTGGCCCAACTCCAACTTAGGCCTTCGAACTGAGCGTAGTGACAACTAAACCAAGGGTCCAACTGGGCGAGGCATAACCTGCTTAAAGTAGCCCACTGACTTTGTAGTTAGTTTCACGTGACCTCTTGAGTTCTAGAGCTCAAGTTTTCGTTGGATTGCCCTATTAAACTAGTCACTCAAGTCCCTTTCTGATTGACCAACTGATTAGAGTAAGCTGCAGAGGTCAAGAGCATACTCAAGAACTTTAAGCCTTGGTAGATTTTATCAAGCAAAAATAAAGTTTTATTATGTGGCTGAGAATCTCTTTTCACCTACCGAGGTTAAACCCTTTCAGTTTACTTCGGGAATACACATCCTTAGGTTGATTTGTTAAACTTTAAAATAAAGTACAAAGATGTGAAAGCAAGATTGTAATATTGTGATCTGGAACTGTGTTAAGATGTACAAGACTGTGCTCGACGTTTCGATCTCTCCTCTGAGATCATTTTCAGGAGACTTTGAGAGCCTGAGATGTAATGGCTATGAAAAACTTCATTTAAATACTAGATCATTGCTCTTATTTGACCATTTGAGTAATATACTTTCATGCAAGTCGGCTTATTTTATTTTTATTTTGTTGTCAGTTTTGGTTTTTTGTTCTTTGCAAAAGGTGTAGCAGGGGGGTCCATGTATTGCTTAATTTTTTCCCATCATCCCTGTTCATGCATTTTGGGTTTAATCTAATTTCTATCTTTTCCCTTACCTTTCGTTTAGTTAGATCCTCCTCTTTTGCCATGATCGTGGCTTTTTCCATGCATATATGATGTTTGGTTAAATGTGCATGTTCAACTAAAGTGGATTTTTTAACCCTATCATGTTTTAGATCGGCGCAATGCTCTTTGAGCCTAACTTCAAAAGATCTGCCAGTTTCGCCAATGTAAACATCTTGGCAAGAACATGGTATTGAGTATACTCCTTTATATAATCCGGGTTTGATTGGGTCCTTTAATGAGTCTACCATCTTTTTGATGGTGTTTGGAGGTCTAAAAGAAACCTTAATGTTCTTTTTTCTTAGAATTTTGGCTATTCTCTTCGAGGCGCCTTTTATGTATGGAAGGGAGATTCTATTCCAATTGTTTTCATTGTTATCGTCATTCTTCTTTCTCTGAGTTTTTTTAGCATTGTTTATAGCTGTGTTGATCTGGTTGTTATTATAGCCATTGTCTTTGAAAACATGCATTAGATGTTTTAGCTCTTGTTCTACATGTTCCTTATCGCAAATTCTTAATGCTCTAGTTGCTAAGGTGTTAAGAACCCCAATCTTTTGCGGAGGATAATGGTGGGAGTTTGCATGCAGATACCTATCTGTGTGTGTTTTCTTCCTATAGACCTGGTGTGTGATTGATCCATTGTCCGATATAGATATTAGTACATCGAGGAAGGGAATACAACCATTCTTCTCAATTTCCATAGTCAATTTTATTTTCTCGTTGCGATTATTAAGGTGATCAAAGAAACGATATAGGTTTTCCTCTCAGTGTGGCCATACTACATCCGTATCATCCACGTAGCGTTTCCATCTTCGAGGTTTAAGAGGAAAAATTCGA
Source organism: Larix kaempferi (assembly GCA_027924585.1). Classification (NCBI taxonomy): domain Eukaryota; kingdom Viridiplantae; phylum Streptophyta; class Pinopsida; order Pinales; family Pinaceae; genus Larix; species Larix kaempferi. Next base: position 10,117,319 of record BSBM01000147.1, on the reverse strand, counting down.
AAAAGGAAAACTAGGGTTTGATGTAGAGAAAAGGGACAACTTAGGGTTTTAAGGTTTTACCCTAACCCTAGGGCATCAAGAAAGATGGCCTTCCTCTTGAGATGGTACTTGCAAAGTTTGGCCAACTAGGGCCTCCCTAAAAACCGCAAGAGTTGGTTAAAGGAGACCTAGTTAGGGCAAAACTTGGAGACCTAAAGCTCAAGCTTCAAAGGACTCCTTCTAGAGGAGGTCCTTCACAATGCTAAGGTAACTAAATGGCTGAAAATGACCTAGCTTAGACAAAATGTAGCATTAATGACTACCATTCCACCTTAAACAAGCATCACATTCAACATTTAACAAAGATAAATCAAGAGAAGAAACTTAGATACCTCCTTGTGCATGTGTTAAGCAAACAACTCTAGCATCACCTTAACAAAGAGCAAGAACAAAATATAACTTCAAAAGATTTGCCTCCAAACCAGAAAATACATCCCATCCTCAAGAGGTGCGCATCACTCCAAGAGCCCTAAGAATGGTAAAAAAGTAGCATAGTGTTTTATCCCATAAGTTGTTATGTTAAAATGAAGTGAGGAGAAGTGTATTTATACTTTTCTCACACTCACTTTACAAAAGTAAAAAAATATCCAGGCCGACATGCCTTTTAAATTTTCAACTTAAAATTAAAACAATAATAATATAAAATAATCAAATCTGTGGGTAATTTGGGGCATTTCCCCCAGAATTTACCCACACATGACTAAAATGGCTAAAAATGAGCATATAGGTCCATTCTGAAGGCCCGACTGCGGAGGGGGGGTCGTCATGCCCCATATAACCCCAACAATAGTGAAAATCCCTCAACGTCCCCCTTAATCAAGCACTGCAGCCTGGCCTGGCGGATGATGTCATCGTCAAGAGGAGCCCAAGGAGAGAGGGCGCTGGTGAGCTGGAGGGCCAGGAGGGTGTGGGAGGTGACCTGGAGAGACATATGCCTCAGTACCGAAAAAGCTGTCACCGGAATGATAAATCAAGGTCGGAGTCATGTGACCCAGTGATCCACCCCTAGAAGCCCCGAACACCAACCTCAAGGATTCAAGCCCTTTCATGAGGCATGCAACAATGCCACTAAGCCAAAGTACTTCCAAAGGAGAAACTAGAGGGTCCAGTCATAACCCCTACTCAGAAAAAGCTAGCTAAACACCCTTCCTGGTCAGAAAACTGACCCCCTCTCCTTGGGGGACCTCTACAGGTGCGCTAGTACTGGTACCACGTAACAGGAAGTCACAATATAGTCCCAAATAATAGATTTCCAAAAGGTGTAAGCACAACGGTTACAAACCCTAAGTGATGACAAAAAATGTGATCTCAGTCAACACAAAAGATCAACACAGAGATGAAGTCTCAACAATCTGGTCAAGGTAAATCTCAGTAGGGAAAAATGTTAAAATTATAGCTTCAGAAGCTAGCTATTATATATCATCACTGACTTCTAACTCCTGCCACGTTTTCTCTTGCCATGTGTCATCTCCATCGACTGCTATGTGTGTTGTCTTCACATGCCAAGTGACAGGTGTCATGTATAGGGGGGCTACTTAGAGGGCGGTTCCTGTAAGGGGTTGCTTGGGGCGGTTCCCTTAGGGGGCTGCTTGGGGCAACCAACCGAAAACTATAAATAGTTTTCCCCCTTCCACTTTTTATATGTTATGATGTGTGAGTTCTGAAGTGTAAATCTCAATTTTTGCTTGTGAAGTAAATGTGAGGTCTGTCCATTATAGTAGAGGACGTACAGCAACAAGCAGAAGGTAAATGTGAGATCTGTCCATTATAGTAGAGGACGTATAGCAGCAAGCAGAAGGGTAATATTAGCAGCAAGCAGAGGATATTATGAGCAGATTTTTTAGGCTGCCATACAATTATATTGTAAGTTGTTATTTTTGCTATTAGTTTTGGCTTAGCACATCAAGAGAGAAGTCTATGATGTTTATGTAATCTGAACCTGATACATTATAAGAAAGATTGTTTGGCTGGAGTTTTTTTTTCTCCCTTTTAAGGGTTTTTTCTCCAGGGTAAAACTACTGTGTTCATGTGGAATAATTTGTGCACTTTGATTATGACAAGTAATTGATGAAAACATAAATTTAAATATTGTATTTCTGCTTGACTTAAAACTTGACAAAAAAGTCAACAAGAAACAGACTTTAACATATGTGGTGAAATCAAAGAGGGTTACATCCACTTCAAATCAACCCACAGTAAGTAGATTGATCACCAAATCAGGAGGGTCTGATCCCCAGGCCTCACGGCCTCCACAAAAGGAGATAAGGTCTGACCCTAGGCCTCACAACCTCCTCAAATCAACCCATAGTAGCTTGACCGAATACTACAACAGGCAGGTTTGATCCCCCAGGCCTCACAACCTTCATAAAATATACAAGATTTGGCCTCTAGCCTTCACGGCCCAGTCAAGCAAGTTACCAAGAATCAGATCGGACCTCAATAAAAGAACTCAAGCACACAGATCGAACCCTAGAAAAGTCTTAACATTCAGATCGAACCTCAATGTGGTTAGATTAGATCTCATTACCATCTCAATCAGGCAAATCGCACTTTAGTAGACCTCAGAAAAATAGATCAGAACTCAACAGTACTTTACACAAGCAGATCAAATAGCAGATAGGCTTGCAAGAGGTAGAAAGGTCCTCCGATAGGTTCACGGGCAGCAGAGAGCCTTTGTCAAGCACACAGTTTAGCAGATCAACAATGTGAATACCTTGACGTCAACCCTAGCAATCAATTGGATCAGGTCTGATATGTAAGGTACACTTCAGCAGGTGGACGGCCTTCAGAACAAGTAGTAGAACCTTGATGTCAAGTAAAAAATCAGAGCTAAGATGGTGTGATCATGAGATGTGATTAAATGAGGAACAATGATCTTAATATATAGGATCTTAGATCTTCTAGAAGAATCATTAATTAATCCTTTTAAATAAGTTAGGGTTCCACATATTTAGGAGGGTACCTCAAAAATAAAAATCACAAAAATATAAGATATAAATAAAGTGACTTGGGTGGGTATCAACATTTTAGGGTCAAAACAATAAAGTCACTTATAAGATATAAATAGGGTGACTTTAGGTGGGTACTAGGGTCATATAATTAACTAGGTGAGGGTACAAGGACCAACACATGGTACAACATAAGATAAGTGTGGGTACATGACCCATAACCCCTAGGATCAAGGGTATACCACAAAGTGGACAAACAACCATAGTACCCATAGGACCAAAAACATCAAAGTGGTACAAATAAAAAACAACTCAAGGTGGGTAAATGACCCTACTAACCACAAGTCAAAGACAAGGTACCACAAGACCAATAATCAACAAGGTGTAAAGACCAAGGATGAGCAACCAAGGTGGGGTACAACCAATCATCTCTCTCTCAAATGTACGAGTGTTCCATACACAACCTGAAAGTTCATCATCATTGTATAAGGAAGGGTCCACACTGGATGATGTGATCATGTGGTCCTCGAGACTGCTCCTTAGGTCAATTGCTAGTGGCTCCATCAAGGGGTGGCCGGTCCCTTGAGAAGACCATCTAGCTCAACCATGTCGAAGACCTAGGAGAAATGGACATCACACATCATCATCTTGGTCCATTGACCAAGATCCACCTAGTTAACTGACCACGTATGTCACTGCAGGAACTACTTGGTCCTTGTGACCAAGAATCTTCCCGGTCCCGGACCAAGAGCTCTCTGTCTCAACCTGTAGGACCCGCTTGGTCCTCGTGACCAAGATACTATCTGGTCCCAGACCATAATACCCTAGAGACAAATAGGGGCCCTAGCCACATGCTAGGGACTTTGCCATTGCATCAACCTGCTTGGTCCCCGACCAAGAACCCCAGGAGACAGTTGGGGGCCCTAGGGTACCTTCTAGGGTCTTACTCTTTAATCTGCCTGGTTAACTTGACCAGGAACCCTAGTTAACTAACTAGGGTACCATCCTCTCTGAGAATGGGTCTCGCAGCTGCACTAACTTTAATAGGCTCTTGCTCCATTGTTAGGATGGAATGCAAGGAACCTCTGCTCAATTGTAAATGTTTTACTATTTTGCTATCACTATTGAATAAAGTTGAGACTTTGGAGGTCCCTATGGTACAAGAACTCTTATGGTGTGAATGCTTGGCTTAAAATCGAGGTGATATTAGCTTAGTTATATATCTTCTTATGCAAGTTTGTAGATCTATTATCTAGCTTAGAGGATTATATTCTAATCCATAGAGTAGGCATTTGAAGGCTTCAATTTGCTTGCTTGTGTTAGATTTTCCAAGTTTCGAAAGTAATAGCTGTACTTAGTTATACGAATGTTCTTTCAATCTTGATTTATTTATCACACTAGATTTGATCTCTCTTGTTTGAAGTTTTGTAGCTTTGCATAATCACCAAGGTTGAAGGCGATCTTGAGCTCAGTGGCATCTTGTTCACCTTCAACACAATATTTTGGATCTAACGCTTCTTGTCTTGCAGGAACTTCTTCATCTCAACGATATTCAAGCTTGAGCTTGAGCCCTTTCTTCCTTCTCTAATAAAAAAACTCTTACTCAACTCTTTCGTTTACTTTTTTGTCATACAAGCTTAGATTTCTTTTAAAAAGTCTTTCAAACAAATCTTGGCTTGATTTAATGCTAGATCTAAAGTGCTTTTAATTGGTCATCTCATGCTTAGATATAACCAATTTGATTTAGTACATGAAGTAGTAAAATATTTCCTATCATTTGCAAGTACTAAGTAGTGTATTTTATGTGATTTTAGCTAACCCACTAACATTTAATCAAGTTTTCTGTTTGCTGGTTTTTCACTTTTTATCATAGGAAAGCGAAGGATTTTGAGCAAATTTGGGAGATTTGGGCTTTTGATGAGGACTTACTTCAAGTCCATTCATTTTTAGTTTTTTCAAAGCTTACTAAAGTCTCTTGAATCCCATTTTAAGGGATCAAGAGCGCTCTCTATCGAAAAGTTAACTTGTAATAAATTAATAAAAGAGCCAGTGGGATTTAAGACTCCCACACCCTTCTTCCCCCATTTGGGGGAAAGTTGTATCTGCCTCATTTGCTTTATTGCTTTTAGTTAGTATTTTTTGCTAGATTAGTTTTTTCAACTTTTGTAATTAGATCTAAGTTGAAATTTCATGCTTTTTGCTTTACTTTTTTTTGTGGAAAAAGACAAATACTAACCCCTACGCTTTCTCGAGATACGGTTCGTGGACAATGGCTTGCTCGAGTACCGAGCCGAAAAGAGATTCGTAGGTAGTAATTAGAAAAATCTTCATTTTTCTGCATTTGGCTATCTTTACAAGTTGTTTCTTTTGCAATCATAATAAACAATTCGACTCGTTGCCACGAAGTATGCTCTCACCATCTCACCTAAAGGCTTTGCCGATTAGTGGTGGATGATCAGAAAGTTGACACATGGTCAGTAGTAATTAGAGAACATTTACTTTCCTTGTTTTGTCCTTTATTTTTCATGTAAAAAAGCACTGCTAAAATTCTTAAAATCAAGACTCCAATCCGTATGCTCTGCACCTCCGCGGTTCGTCCAACCAGTTGGGTGCATCAAAAGGAATTGGAAGTGACTAGTAATTACTAATTAGTTTTAACAATCTTTCAATTAACCTCCCTAACGAAAATCTGACGTTATTTTCGCATTCACTCTTGTGTGGGGAAATTTTGCAAAGGAAGCAGGAATCACTAGAATGTGACCGCGGGCCCCTGTCAGGCTACACCCTCATTTGGTGTAGTGTTGGGCATCCCCCCGTGACTCCATCTAGCCCACATGTCCTTGTGTAGAGCCACTTAGATTGAAATCCGAACACATTCCCACGTACCGCAAGGTATATCGGGAATCCCCTTTTCCCCTTTTTAATCAATTCATCATCTCATTAGTTTAAAATCGACCAAGTACAATTGCAAAACATCTTACAACTACAGCAACATTATTATATTTTATGACTCCATTGGCACTGGTTAATCACTCTATCGTTATTTGCTTTCAGTCATTTACATTTTGAATGCCATATATCTTATTAATGCTGTGATATTTAATCAATTTCACTTTGCAATTCCTTGTTTCGATCAATCATTATTAAAAATTCCTAAAAACAATCCCGTCCATCCGTAACAACAAAAACACAACTAAGAGCCTTAGAAACTCTTTGTTAGGGTCTATCCCCCTTGGCTTCGGTTAGGAGTTTGCCTAAACGGAGGAGTTAGGATCGGGTGACAACACCTGATTCAAGACTTGCCCCCAAGGACACACCTAGCAGCTTTGAAAGATTTTCTACTGCGTTTCTCCCCACGTGTGCTTTTCGGTGGCAACACATTGTATGAAGGTTACACTTGTTGTAGGTCTTTTCAAAGCAAATTATTATGACGACTTCATTTAGATTTCGGATCCTGACATGACATGATCGGTTGCACATGGCTTAGAGCCCTTGGAGCAAACTTATCAAGATATATTTTTCACATTTTGGCATTATGGTCAAAGTGATGTTAATAAATAATGCCATGGAAATCATGTAAATTTTTTTTGTTGTTGCATAAATGAAGTTTTATTCGTAAGAAACCGTTAATGTATGAAGTGGAGCGCTCCTCCTTTAAAAATGGTGGGTGCACTCCACTCGAGTTCATTTGGAAAACACAATTTCTAAAATAAAGGTGGGCACACTTCCCAACGTGAAACTGTCCTAAAATTATGGTGGGCTGCACCCTCTCCCTTGATTTATGGTGGGCGCACCTCCCTAGGATTAAAGAGGGAGCAGAATCCCTAAAAATATGGTGGGTTGCACCCTCTCCCTTGATTTATGGTGGGTGCACATCCCTAGGATTAAAGAAGGAGCACAATCCCTACAAATATAGTGGGTTATACCCTGTTCCCTCTTTTTATGGTGGGTGCATCTCCCTCGGATCAAGAGGGGCACATGATCTCCTAAAACATGTTGGGCACACCTCCTTTCTTGCAAGTGGCACTCTTGCATGGACGCACTCTCTTGCATGTTCATACACTTGGCTACCCCATGCAAATATAGCCATTGGGTTGTGTAACATAAGAAGAGGGAGCTCTTCATTGTAAAACATGGTTGGATTTGAGGGATAACTCTCTTGAGGCTTATTGAATATCTTTTGGAAGGTTAAAGGAAAGTTAAGGGTTTCTTATGTGTGGCTGTCCATCTTTTCATCTTGTTGGTTTATGTTGCTGGAACACTGATTGAATTCTGGTACAATAAGTGTTTTGAGTGCGCGGAAGTCTTGCATATCGAATAAGAGTTTGGATGAGGTGAATACCCAACAACTTCTTGTTGTTTTTACTTCCTCATTGATGCTTCTATGTTATGCCATTTTAGTGAAGGGTTTCATGTCGATTTTCAGCTAGTGGTAGGATTACATCTTATTGATTTGCATGGGTATGCAAGGTCACCTTTGGAAGGGGCCTTTCTCATTGCACCGAGATTAGCGAGGTGCTCTACACTCTCAGTGCTCTACAACCCAGTATGGGGGATATGTTGTCACATAACATAACATAACGTAATGTTATGCTACCAAAAATAAAAATGTAACTAAAAAAATCATGTCGACTCATAAAATAAAAAATTAAAACCAAATAAAAAAAAAATAAATAAATTGATGTCGGCTTATTAAACCCGGATTAATCAAGCACCAAGCCTTGACGTGTAAAAAACTTAAAATAAAAAAAATCTACACCTCAAGAAATTGGATCCCTCTCGGTGTTTGATAGATCCGGTTTTAAGATGGATCTATGCTGGTATATTTACAGCCATATAAATATGCACTGTTTTTAGTTTTCTGCATGTTTGTAACAGCAATAACTAAACCCATTTACCACCCACTTGCAACCCACATTATTGCTTATTGACTCCATTTTCCCCAACTTGGATAGGCACTAGTCTTGGTCCTCCATCACCTTACATTTTTCATTACTACAACTCTTTGTTTTGTTAAGTGATCTCTTCATATCACCTTGAATCTCCTTGTTATAGTCTTAGCAATCATATATTAGGGAAGCCCCCCTTGTGTTGGAGAAGAGCCAACCTAAAGTGCAAAGGAGGGTTGGTGAGGTGACAGTGGCCTCCCTCTCAATTGCTCATGGGCAAGCATTGTTCTTCTAGGCTTTGCTTTCACATGCTAGTAGAAAATAATGTTTTTGGGGTTGCCATGCATTCTGGAGAGCAGCATGTTCAAGCTTGGATTTATTGCAGGGATTTTAAACCTCATATGCCAAGGCAACATGCTCTAGGTCATGGATTTTGTATTCTTTTAGATCTGATTTGTACTCTCATATTTCATATATTTTATGATTGAAGACAGCAGAGGGAGGCACCAAATTTTTTGCAGATTTCTATTGGAGCCGCCCTCAAAATCCCCCTTGCTTTATGGCATGATGAATGAGGTTGATGGGCTCTCATATGCTTGTGTCAAAGATGGTGATTACATCAACATCATCCAATAGTGGATAGGAGAAGCTTGCAGCAGTACATGCCAACCTTGTCATGACTTTGTTCATCTCATGTGCATAATCCAACTTCAGAGTTTAGCCAAGGAGTAATGTAGATCTAGGTCTATTTTTTCTTGGTGAGGGATTTGTCCTTATTTTGGTTTGTGAGTTTGTGACCAAGCACATGGAAAAGCTTCATGGCATTGATGAGATGCTTAAATGGTTACATTGGTTCTTTGATTTCATCCAACATGTTCATTTTCCTATGTTAGAGTAGAGTATGATGAATAAACTCCTAAGAGCACTAGATAGGAAAAATAAGTTCAACAACATGAGCATTAGATTTCATTTCATGTTCTTTTGGCATTGTTGCATTATTCTCTTTCATGTAAAGCTAATTTTCCACTGTGTTGATGTATTGGACTATATGGACGTTATATGTGGGGTTTCAGGATGTGGATGCTGTCTATCGTGCCACATGTTTTTCTTGCTTTCTTGAGATCTTCTTCACGGGTACAATCGACATATTTTGGAGTTCTCATGCACTCTTCAAAGAATACATGTCCCCAAGTGGGAGCCAGTTGTTAACTCACATTGTATGACGGTTACACTTGTTGCATGTCTCTCAAAAGTAGATTATTATGAAGAATTCATTTAGATTCTGGATCTTGACATGACATGATCAGTTGCACATTGCTTAGAGTCCCTTGGATAAAACTTATAAGAATATATTTTTTATATTTTGTCATGGTGGTCTTAGTGATGCTCATAAATAATGCCATGCCACATGGAAATCATGTAATCCTATGGTGTGGCATAAAATAAAGTGGAGCACCCCTCCTTAAAAAATGGTGGGCACACTTCACTTGGATTTATTTGGTAAGCAACATCCCTAAATATAAGGTGGGCACACTTCCCAAGGTGACATAATCCCTTGAATAAAGGTGAGTGTGTTTCCCAAGATATGAATCCCTAAATAAAAGGTGGGTGCACTTCCCAAGGTGACATAATCTCTTGAATAAAGTTTGGTGCACTTTCCAAGATATGAATCCCTTAATTAAAGGTGGGCACATTTCCCTAGGTGATATGATCCCTTAAATCATGCACCTACTTTCACACTTGTCACCTCTCTCTAGTTGGGCGCACCTCCTTCATGCATGCGAGGTTTGACACATGCATCTCTCTCACACATGTGGCATTCTCTTATTCTCATTTCATAAGTGTGGCGTCTCTCTCTTCTACACTTGGCTAGGGCACACTCTCCATGAGAATATGCCTGTTAGTTTGTGTTGCTATAAGAAGAGGGAGCCTCTCATTGTAATGTGGTTGATGGAATAAAGAAGTATTGTCTCTTTGGTTTTGTCTATTGTCAGTGTATCATCTAAAGGCTATGTGATTTTTGAGTTCTTTGTTAAGCTTGGCTGTTCATCTTACCATTTGTTGCTGATTTACATTTGCTGGAAACCACCATAATTCTGCTGCAAGAAGGGATTGAAACTTAGGGCAATCATGTCCATTGGATAAATTGTTGGATAAGGTTGTATCTTTCTGATTTTGATGTTTTTCATTATTTAGTTGAAACTGTTCATGTTATGCCATCTTAGTAAGAGGTTGTGTTGCCACCAAAACTAGCATGCATGTGTTAAAGCCCAAAAGAGGCACACTGGCGCAATGGCACTTGAAGAGAAAAGCCTCTGTCACCACACTCCTCTCTCCTCACTTCTGGTTGGCTCTCCTCCAACTCAAGGGGGGCATCCTTAAATAGGACTGCTAGACCAATAAGACGATGGAGCTCATAGGTGAAGTAGAGAGTAGATCTAGCAGAACAAGGTCAAGGAGTACAAATAAAACTGAACATGTGATGGGAAGGGAAAGACGGGAAGATCAATCCTGAAAAGACCAGTGCCAATCCACCATAGGGGCAAATGGAGTCAAAAGAGAATAGCTCAAGAGGACCTTGTGTCATATGTCACTAAGGGGGAGAGATCGCATGATTGATCAAACCCTGCTTAGTTAAGTGCAAGAAAAACTGGATTTGCTTCTTCCTTTCTAGCTATAAGAGGTGCACCATACACACAAAAGATCAATATTACACCCCTCAAACTAGATCAAATGCAAAAATAAATACTGTATGTGCACACATGCAAAGGAAAGAGACTAGTAACTGAACTAAAAATTTTCGCCTTTCAATGTGGTGACAACACCCTTCTATGACCTCCAACACAAACATAGAAATTTCAAAGTAAAAGGACTAATAATACTTTCAACCATTAAAACTCCACACAAGATCAAGCCACACATCTAATAGAGTACTCCAATACATGTCAAGTAACCTCCAAGTGATATTTTCTTTTAAGCTCAAAAGGGAGAAATCCTCATACAATCCAAATCCCCTTTACAATGGAGAGAGTTGTCCTTTTATGGACCTCTAACATCTCATCCTTTTTCAAAAGGAAAGAAAATAATTAAGAAAATAAAATAATGGAGAAAAGTGGGATTCTAGATCCACTTTTCTCTCCAACGAATGACTAAAGAACTATTACATAAATGAATAGGACTCCACCTTCACTATCCATGTGAATCAAAGGATCTTTACTTTTATTAAAGAGAACTCTTCGCTGACTAGTCGCTCCATTCTCCGTGAGGTGGATAACTCAAATTAAAGAGGAATTCTCTTGAGGCTAGCCGCTCCAATCTGCAACGTATCAAAGATACCCCCAAGTGGCTGTCAAACGATGGATATGAAATGGACCACCAATGCAATCGAATCCCTTGTAAAACTCGAGTCAGTGTTTCCTGGTAGACGGATTCCATAAGTCACGGCTCTCTTCACGCAGAGAATTAAGTAATCAGAGAGCAACAAAGCATGCATAGCAGACTATAGACTAAAGGTGAGACTACGCTCAACACAGCTTGATTATTCATAGATAATAGTTACAGATATATAGGCTTAGAGAGCCTCCAACAAACTCCTACAATAGTGGATCTGGAACTACACGTACACTCACAGCATAACAATATACTAACATAAGTATTTCTCCATTATTATTCTAACATTCCCCCTTAATGGAGAAATGGACTTTCAGCAAATATGCTTGCATGATTTGTGGCTCCCCCTCTGAATCGTACAACTCCTTCTCTGAATCGTGCAGATAACCATGATAAAAAACTATTCTCAATTGAGAACAACTGTTTGTGATTGGAATCAACGAGTTTGATCAGCAAACATCGGTCAGAAGAAATCTTCTTAATCATTTCAATTGATTTGTCCAAACCAACAGTAGACAAATAAACACTAGCAGAAATTCTTTCATGAGGTATCTTGTCACTTGTGTTGGCCACTTTTCTGATGGACAAATGATTCACACAAGAATCAGCACGTATGCATTCTAACTCATAATCCCAAACCTTGTCATCAAAGGTTGATTGATCATTAAGCCTGGAAATTCCAACAGTGAGATTAGCAGGTACACTAGTCGCTGTATTCTGAAAATCTGGCGCTTCAGCGAATGTAATAGTGGAGACCGAGGGGACAATATCAATGGGCATCTCATCCAAGGCAGTTACATTCTCCATATCTCCAATAATCTGCTTTTGCTCCAATGGAATCTCCACATCTTCTTCTTCATCTGCAAAGATGCTTTCAAAAGCAAGTCTCATGAGGAAGTCCATCTTCAATAGAATAACTACCTTCAACGTGGACGATCGCAGCAACAAAACCTTCAATTTTCACAGCAGCGATCTATCTTGGGCAGTCTCTCTCCCTACCAGATCTGCATGCACTTAGCACCAGCTCCGTCCACGGCTGCAGCAATGTTTTCCTCTGTGGCGGCTCCTTACTGACCCCACAGCCTGCTCCTTCAACGCAGCGCCGATCTTCAACACTCAGCAGCCTGCTCCAATGCAGCAGCTTCTCCTGCAACACTCAGGCAGCAACTATCCTCTTCACATAGTCAGTGTGCCTCAATGGGCTTCACTCTGCATCAGGAGGAGATACAACTCAACTCCGGGCCACCAAGCACACACGACAGCAGCAGGCCACAACGGGCACTTCTCACAGCCAATCAGGCTCAGCAAGCCACTAAGGGCTCTCATAATCAGGCCACAATGGGCTCCTTACAACAGGCCACTAAGGCCTCTTCACACCAACAGGCCACTATGGACTCTTCACACCAACTCCACACGGGTGATCAGACACGGCAGTGGCGACTACCTCTTCCAGTGGATGCCTTCTCTCAGACAGCAGCGACGGTTCCCTTTCTCCCTTCACATAGTGACTTCAGGCGGCAATGCTCGTCCAACGGAGAGACATACACGATCAGTAATAGCGAATGCATATAATTATTCAGAATTGCGATCTCCAGCAATTCAGAGACAGGTCAAATTTAATATCTGAGAGGGGCAAAATTATGAGATAAGCAGCGATCTTTGACAACTTCTCCTCCTCTGCACACGGCATTTTAGCAGCGGAAACAATTCACCAACAGCGAGGCTCCCTCAGCAGCGGCTCACACGCATCCTTCTCAGCCTCGAACCAGCAAAGGCAATCTTTAGCGTCTCCAGGAACCTTCCACAGACTTTCCAAATCGTTTCCAACGAATTCGCCTCCAGATGATCTCACAGATCTCCAAGCTTCTCAACGACGACTCCTTCCCACTGCAAGTCAGAACTCTACGTAGCTCTTCTCTCTTCACCGGATGCGATGGTAGCAACAAATCAGCAGGAGTCCCTCTCTATTCCTGGGCAACGATCTCCTTAAACACCAGACAGATCTTCTCACAAATCGGCAGCAACTTCTACAAACAGCCGCTTTTTGATCCACACTCACCACACATGTTGACCCTTACAGCAGTGGCGGCTTCTTCTTCTCTCACTTGAACAGATCTCACACAACAATGGAATCAACTTCACCCGCAGCAGCTCCCTTTTTCAGATGGATGGCTTCTCACAAGTTGATGGGGGTGGCTTCACAGAATGGTCTCCCTCTGGCTCTTCACGGCAAACGACTCTCTCTTGCACACAGAGATACGACTCTTCCAACAGTGGCAGCAATGGAAGCTCCTTCTTCAACAGCGACAGAACGATGGCTTCAGTATTCCTTCCTTTTACTGCAACAACGGCACCTTCTCACAAATCCGTGGCAATAGAATAACTGGCTCCTTCACACAGCAGACATGGCGAGGGACTGGCGATCTTCTTTCTTCTATAGCGACAACAAACAACGGGCCTCTTTCTTCCACGCGGCTACAACAATGATCCTCTCTCTCATAGTCCTGAGCACTCCCGTGAGGGAGTCATGCTCAGTCCAGCTCTGATACCAAATTAAGTAATCAGAGAGCAACAAAGCATGCACAGCAGACTATAGACTGAAGGTGAGACTACGCTCAACACAGCTTGATAATTCATAGATAATAGTTACAGATATATAGGCTTAGAGAGCCTCCAACAAACTCCTACAATAGTGGATCTGGAACTACACGTACACTAACAGCATAACAATATACTAACATAAGTATTTCTCCATTATTATTCTAACACAGAGATTATAGCAGCCTACGAGTGCTCACTGTTTAGCAATAATACAATCTTCACCCAATAACTAGACCAACCAAATCCTTCGAAAACAATAGAAACCAATGTTACAAGTTGTAACTCGAGCTGTCTTGGTCAATAGCGTTGTTATTCTTGAATCTTTGGCTTTTCTCCATTAGGGGGGAGCTCTCAGAATAATTAACACCGGTGTCCTCATTCCTACTAGCTTCATGCATCAAGGATGTAAACTGCCTCCGTGGTACTGCAGGATCCTTTATACTTGTCACCGTTGGCATGCGGACGGTAGATTGAACAGAATCAAGTGGAGGGATATACTGGTAAATCTTTATCACTAGTCATCATGGTGTCCATGCTATCATCTGATGATGGTGATATTTTCTTTCCTGCGAGAACTGATAAAGGCTGACTCTTAGTCACCCTACCAAAATAGTGGGATGAACTGGATTCCCTTGATATATTGGCAGGAAGACACTCCTTACTGGAAACAGCGATTTCAAGAATAGGAGAGCCTTTTGCACATTGCATAGGTTCGGAATGCTTATCCAGATTGTTCCGTTTAATACCTGTTGTTTCTTGGTCTAAATTTTCCTTTTCCCTTGCATGTGCTACAGGGCTCTGAATGACACTAGCTCCTGAAGAACAATTATGAAATATATGCAATGGATCTGGAGCAAGTTGAAGCATGGCAGCTGTCAGCCATGTCGTTTTATCATTTGATAATAGAAGCTGCTTTCAGATAGTGTTCTGAGAGCCTAGCGCAACCGATTCATCGCTTCTTTCGATAAAGTTTGTTTGTGAAAAAATTGCACATTGCATAGGCTCGGAATGCTTATCCAGATTGTTCCGTTTAATACCTGTTGTTTCTTGGTCTACATTTTCCTTTTCCCTTGCATGTGCTACAGGGCTCTGAATGACACTAGCTCCTGAAGAACAATTATGAAATATATGCAATGGATCTGGAGCAAGCTGAAGCATGGCAGCTGTCAGCCATGTCGTTTTATGATTTGATAATAGAAGCTGCTTTCAGATAGTGTTCTGAGAGCCTGGCGCAACCGATTCATCGCTTCTTTCGATAATGTTTGTTTGTGAAAAAAAAACATTCTTTTGTGTCTTTCTCGATGCAGCTTGCAACTGCCTCCAAGAATATCAGTTATTAATGTTGCCAGCTGTGACTTCAAGGCTAATGGTTCCACCCCTGCTTCTATGAGTTCTCTTAAACTCTTCACTGTATTTACAGTATCCGCAGACAACGCTAAATCAAGAAAGTCTACCAACTTCTCATCTGGAATCATCCCAACCTGAAGCAAGAGCTGAGTGCCCCACTTCTGCATAAGGTGCTGAAGGACTGACGAAATCATTTTACGAGCTTTCAAAGTGAGCTCGGTGGACACCCATGTCAACATGGTTGTAACAGCTTGCATGTATGTTTTAGCTAGTAGTAAAGATCACCCTTCTTGATTTGCATGTGCATACAAGGTCAACTCAGGAAGGGCCTTTCTCTCATAATTTTCAGCTTTAAAAATCTGCCCCTTCTCTAATTCTTTGGATGTTTTTAACAGCGGGAACTGGTTGGATGTTTGTAACAGCAGTAACTGGATTCATTTTCATCCACTTTGCAGCCCTGTTTGTTTGCTTTGTGATCCCATTAGCCCTTATGAAATTTTGGCACTAGTCTTACCCCATTAGCCCTTATGAAATTTTGGCACTAGTCTTGCCCCATTAGCCCTTATGAAATTTTGGCACTAGTCTTGTCCCATTAGCCTAACAAAAATATTTAATTTTTAGCGCTTTTATTTTCTGCTCATAAATCTGAAGTTGTGCATCAATTAAAATAGTAAGGATTCAGATTTACTAGAGAAAGCCTTATGTCCTCTTGATTATGTAAAAATTTAGTCTCTTTTGGTCAATAATTCTTATGTTTTCTCATCTTTGGCGAAGAACGTGTTTTTTACACATAGCTTCGGCAGGTAAGAGAGCGTATAGACTGGACAAAGCAATTTCTCTAGCGGGTATGGGATGGCAACCCAAAACCACAGAGCGATCTCTCTAGTGGGCAATTCAATCTCCACAGGCCTTACGGCTGGACAAAAAAATCAATTAATTTGACCAAACCTTTTACTTGACAAATCTGTCTTTACTGCTATTACGTTCATTTCAAAACAGATATGTAATCAAAATTATAAAACTAGGTCATTTTGTCATATTGATTTATCAGTTAGTGACTTAGTTTGCCTTGGGGAAGTCCCCCTGGTGTTAGCATTTAGCTAGCCTGAAGTGAGGGAGTTTGTTGCTGGGGTGACAGTGGAAACATTCCAGGTTCCCTGAAATCTCTCAACCAAGTGATTAGGAAATTTTCACCTTAAGCGAGAGTTTCTGAACTAACATTTTTTACATTGTTGCTCGGGACAAAGTCCATTTCCCAATTTTTTTGAAAACTATGCTTCATGATATTTAATGAGAGTTTAATGTTGAAGATTTTTCCATCATCTGGCAACTCCATGAAGGGAAGAAGCCCTTTTTCTTGCAGATTTTGAAGAACTTGTTGTTGTACGGCTGAAGCCATTTAGCAAGATTTGAATGCATTTTGAGCTTCACTTGGCGACTCCACAGCTTTGAAATGAGGTATGTAATTATTTGTTGCATATCCAGTTTCATTTTGAAGTGAAGAAATAGCATCATTCCAGGAGCAATTGGATGCTAAAAGATATAGTCCAATAGATTTCTTGGGCATTCCTAGATATCCAAATGAGTTGCTTTCTCCTTAATGGATCAAGCATGTTTCAATATTCCAGGATATCCTCAGCTTGCTGTGCGACATGTTACATCATTTATTGAGTTTGCTGCGTTGTTCATGAAGATATCATGATGAAAACGTTTGTAATAACTTTGAAAGATTATGCACAGGAGTGGTTTGAGTCTTGCAGCTCAAAGGAAACGACTTCATTCCTAGTTTTAATCAATGCATTTCATGAGTTTTGGGTTTCTGGTTTTAAAGAAGAAGAGCAAGTTGAAAGACAATACGATGAATGTATTTGGCTTGAAATTTGCTGTAAGAGAAGAAAGAACTTTGGTGGTGTTTTGTTTGCATATCAAAGTAATCCTTCAGATATTTTGTTAGCTAAAGTCAGGGAAAATTATGATGTTGTGAATTCATTGGTGGCTGTTTTAGTAAGGAGATATCCAAAGCCAGCCCTATGAGAAACAACATACTTGGTATCCAAACACCTTGAATTACATTCTGTCCAAGTGTTTTTCTGGGCAATAACAGGCCTCAATACTAAAATAGCCATTGTTGTAAATGGAAGTGCCCATTAAAGACTTCCATTCTGAAAAAACTTTAAAATGCTTTTGTAATTTTACCAGTTTCGCAATTTTTCAGAAATATGTTCCAAAACAGTTTCATATCAAAATGTACAACCTTATTAACATCTCAAAACTTGTAAAATTGAACAAAAGCATTTTTATCATATTCTGTTCTACAGTATTTCTGAATTACTTTAGCAAAGCTGAGAATAACGGTCTAAATGTGGATAGATATAAAGGAGGAGGTAGTTAGAATGCACCGGGATTGCCCCAAGCCATAAAGAACACAAAATATTTTAAATAAGTTTTCCAACTTTCCATGTGTAGCCTTTATATTTCCAATGTAATTAACTACTCTGTTCTTCAACAACCGTTCAGGTAAGGTGAAAAATGTAAAAGGTACATGATTAATTGCCCTAAAAAAAGTGGGACCAAAAAAACAGGAGTTAAAGATAATTTATTAATGTCCATCAAATAACCATATATAGGTCAGTGGGACTGCTAGGTACTTTGGTTTGAGATACAAAGTGAGAGCAAAGGCTGCTCCTAGAAGATCATAAAAGTAAAACCAGCCTATGCTTTAAAATATCTGAAGTCTACAATGCCTAGAGAGAAATGACAGAAATACGTACTTGTTGAAAGCGATATTTATCTTTATTTTGAGTCATTATTTCCTTCTGCAATCCAGAATGTGCCATGTTAATACCTTACAAAAGCACAAACATTACTTAAAAAGTACCGCAAAAATCAAAATGTACTCAGTGAGCCACTGTTTAATGGCTAAAGTAAGAATACAATATGATGCCAAACGCTCATCATTGTGAAGCAAAAAACATTGAAGGTCAGTGACATGTAGCTGTGCAAATGTTTAGTCATTTTAAGTATATTGTTCTGAAGTAACATCCAAATACAAAAGGCTTAGCAGCTGATAGATCATAATTTATATTGTACAGCTAATCTTAAACAGAGCCTATGGCTCTATAGACAGTTCACTAACCAAGACTAAGCTCCAGCTACAAGTGTCCACCAGTAGACCTTCACTGCACTTCAAGTGGTAAAGCCTTAAAACACAAGTGCAAAAAGAAGAGTTGCCCATTGTTGCAAAAAAAAAAAACATCCTCTCTTGCTTTAGGCTGGCTCTTGTCCGACACAACGGGGTATCCCTAGAAGATGTATGATAAACTTTAGATTTAAGTGGATGGTGGGTTGCTAAGACTATTGGCAGTCATGGGTTATGGAGTCAATGAATACAAACGAAGAGGGCTTAAATGATATGGAAAAGACATAGTCAAGCATATATTAATGTGGCATGATTAGTCTAAATGGATTTTAGGTTTTATGAGAGTGATTGAGGGCTCTAACAACAGATGCACCATCACAACCAATGTGTTCAAAGCCAATAAATAATGTGCAATCCAAATAGTGAAAGAAGTTTGAAGAAACATAACATGAGATTATAAAGAAAAAGACCATATAAAGAAAAAGACCAATAAAGACAGTCCAAGCAACAAGTCACATCTTCAATAAAGACAGCCTAAGCAACAAGTCACATCTTCAATAACAATCTCATTTCTCATAGGATTAATAAGCCATTAACATGTGCAAACATCAAATATTTTATGATAGCAAAACTCTTCCTCAATATCCAAGATTACATCAAGGGCTAAGAAGGGTTGAGAATCTCACACAGGCCCTTCTCCAACGGAAATACTTGCTATAAAAAAAGATTGTTTCCAGTAATAAAAACACTAGCAACTGCTAGCATAACACCATCATCATCCAAAAGCGACACATGTTGACGATGGAATGCACCATAGTAGCAAAATACGGCCGTATTGGTAGTTGCTGTATGGAAATTCGGACCAGGTTAAAAATACAACGAACATTCGAGATAATATGGGTTCGGTACACTCAACTATTTATTTACCCAATTTTGAACTAACTGAATTAGAATCCAATTCATATTAATACAATAAAATATAAAACTCCAAAGCATGACCCATTAATAAAAAGATTTATTTAAGAAAAAAATTTAAAATACATTTTTAATTTAGTGTTAGTATATGTTATACTGTTAGACTTTTATATCATTTGCGTTATTAGTATTACATGTAGTTTTTTATTTAAGTTTTATTTTATATTATTGTTATTTTAATTTTACATTTTAGTATTTATTATTTATCAAAAAGTAAATTTATGTAGTTTTTTTGTTTTCATTTTTTAAAGTCATTTTATATAAAAATAGATTTATGTAGTTTTAAGTTTTATTTTTAATGTTTTTAATGAAAAATGAATGAGATGTTAAAATTTGGAATGATTATGTATAATTTTATTTTATTTTTAAATTAAAATTGTATGTTTTTTTGTATTTATAATATGTCTACTCCCGTATTTTAGTCATACTTAATTTTTTTATTACGTATTTTTTTCTGTATCGTATCCGAATCGTATTCGAATCCGTACTCGAATCTTGCTACTATGAAATGCACATAGTGGAGAATGCCTTGCACACATAGGGATTATTATCTTAACATCATTGAAAATTATTATGGTTGTAAGGATTTTGGTTTTGGAGTCAATGTGTTAGTGCTTTGATGCATATTTGTATAGGGATTATTATCTTGACATCATTGCCATTCCATATATGGAGGCTTGTATGTTTTATCTTGATGGAGTGCTAGTTTTGATGAGTCTTGCATTCTGCTTTACTCATTTGTTGACCATAACGTGTGCATAGAGAGGGAAACCCATCAATTAAGGGTTTTTCTTAACTATTATGGCTCATTATGTGACTTGGTTGCTTAGAGGTGGTGCATTAGTTTGTGCCAGCATGTCGGTATTCATATTGGTCATTGTACACCTTGAGATTGGTGATGGTTACTTGGATGGATAAGATGTGATGGTTACTTGGATAGATGAGATGTTTCCTAGAGGAATGCTCCACACTTTTGGCACACATATTTAAGGCACATGCCTTGGGACCCTTGTGGGGAAGTGCATAGGAACATGTCACTTGTGCGCATATTCCTAGACTGCCCTCCTCTCTTATTCAACAAAGGACATGAACAATGATGGCCTACACTCAGATGCTCATTATATCGGAGGTTATAGTAAGGATGCCTAGTTTCATATCAGTAGTGGAGTATGGAGAGTATGATGAAGTTCTTGGCTCAGAAAAGACAGAAGGAAAAGGAAACAATTTACTTAAATGAAAAGTCGATTCCATTTGATCCTAAGGTTTCTGGGAAACATGCATTGGTGAAATGGAGAATAGGAATATTCCCAACAGTGAGGGTGCTTTTAGTAGCTGTTATAACAACATTATGAGGTTGACCGTAATAAAAAAAGGCCACAGTTTAAAGCAAAAATTCATTTAAAGATGAACTTTAAGTTGCTTAAAGGTTAGCCTTGCCTCTATTTATGATGTTAAGTGTTTTAAGAGTGGCCCGAATTTTTTTGGGATATAAGTATAAATTGAAGATTAAAAAAAGGAAAAGAGTTTATTAGTGATGCGCCCATGTGGATGTTAAAATTGCATTAGGGTTGAAAATTTATTTCTTGAGGTTCTCTATAGATCAAGGGTATATAGAGGGGTCAATATGGAGTTATGTTTTGAGGAGGTGGTTATAACCAGCATAGATCCATTCTAAATGCGGATCTATCAAGCATTGAGAGACATCCAATTTCTTGAGGTGTTATTTTTTTAATAACTTTTTATTTGGTTTTAAATTTTTATTTTATGAGTGGATATGGATTTTTTTAATTATTTTTTATTTGGTTTTCATTTTTTATTTTATGAGCCGACATAATTTTTTTTAATTACTTTTTATGTTTTGTACATAACGTGACATTGTTACATAACGTTAGACATCTCACCGATACTGGGTTGTAAGCACCTCGCTAATCTCGGTGCAATGACCAGATGGTTTGTCACCTCTCAAATTGCATGATGTTTATTCAAGGGGCAAAAACGCTGATGACTCAAATGAAGTTCAATGTATGGCTTGCCTAAGCCAATTGTGTAAATTGTGTCATTTGTATCAAGCGATCCATGGTTGTGATGTAATGTAATGTAAATGATGTAATTGAGATGTATACTATGTATGTAAAGGGCCAATTATAACATATTCAAATCCTATACGACAATTGCACAAAGGGAACATCTCTTGAGTGTTTTTTCTACCGAGTGTTTTTTTTATGATCGTAAATCTTTCAAGGTTTTTTCACTCGAAAATCCTCCAAGCCGAGGATGTTTCATAGGTACAACTTGCCATATATTTGAGCACTTGAGCCCTAAGAGTCAATGTAATGTAAAACATCTCATCTATTGAGTCACCATGGACACTTATGTAATGTCAAGTTAGAGTCAAGAGCCTTAGGAGTCCCTCTTGCACATTGTTTACAATAATTTAAATGCGTTAGTGGTTAAAAACAAGTTAGAAGGTTAGAATTACCTTTTTTTCCCTTAGTCTCACATTGGGTTTAATGTTCTAATTGTTCATTAACTTTATAACTCAAAGTTCCCCCTTCTTATGTGAGACCCTCAACATATTTTTATGGAGTCTCACATATCCCCATGCACTCCACCCAATATGTCTCATATCTTTTGGCTGAGTGCCAGAATTGTACCATCTCAATGTCATTGAATCTAGAGTGGCCACGGGATTTCCGAAAAGTGGTTATAATAGAATCTCCGATAAATATTGAGGAAGTTGGAAAACCTAGAATTGCCATTTAAAAAGTCAAGACCCTCCTTTTCCCCTTGCTAACCAATTCACCTCTCCTTTGAAACCAATTCATCCCTCTTTTTGCAAATCATTTCCCCCTCTAAGGCTAGCGCCCTCCCTTTGGGCCTTGTCTCAACCACTTAAAGGTATTTTTATTATTGTTTTACCATGTCAAAAGGATTTAATCAAGGTTTTGAATTTTCCAGAAAGAAAACATAATTGTTTAATGGGAAGAGGTTGAGTCTCTCATACTATATAAAAGAACATATAATATATACAAATATTAAATAAATAAATAATGCATAATAATAAAAATAATAATAATAACGATAATAAATAAATAAATAATAATTTAAAATTAGAAATTAAGTTAATTAAAGACATGTCTCTTTATGTGAAGTACTCTAATAAACCTAATTATTAGGTCTCAATTGTACTTATAATTATTATCTTTTTATCTTATATTTTATCAATTATATTTTTCCTGCCACATTGATATCAAAGCCATACATCATACAGTCCATCGTTAAAGATTTTTAAAATAAAATAAGGAAGCCAAAGCTGAAGCTAAAAGATTTAGACTCCGACTCCGATTCCGATTCGAATTGGGATGTGAAAAAGGAGAAGATGAAGACTCCGAATCCAAATGCGAATTTGAAGAAGATAGTGATTTCGATGAGGAAACTAATGTGAATGTGGTAGACGACGACTCCGTCAACATTCTGCCACGTGAAGATGAGTTAAAGTTGATGTTTGCTAATCACTTCAGACTTCAGATCGCAGACCTCTGCATGGCTTAGCAAATATAATCGGAGGACTCCCTTCGCTTGTATCTCAACACCAGCCGTACTTACCTCTTTAACTTGACAGGAAAATAACATATTGGAAGGCTCCAACTTACTGAAGAATCCCTGTCAAATTGATTCAGCCATTCAAGGCAAAACTAATTATAACAGAAAATTTGAAAGATTGTCGGAAGCCAAGAAGAAGGCGTCGTCCTCGCCTTAGCCATGAACTACGGTCGCCATGTTGTGGATAGAGTGCAGCACATGCATAAAGAATTCGTTGAGAGTGGCGGTTATATAAAGGGAATGAACGTGGGTGCCCTCTAGGTTGCTTGCTTGTACATGGTCGGTCTACAATTGGAGCATATGAGAGTGATGATAATTGGAAGCAAATACCAATGTGAATGCAAATACATCCTCGGATATTGCAGATATGATTCGATATGTTCTTTTAAAACAATTTGGAGAAAGCATCGAGGGAGCAACCATTTTATTAATCTTCGCAAATATAGTAATGGTAGTGCGAGGACAAGGACAACGATTATTACGTCAACTGCAAGGGATTATAAGAGGTTTTGGGGAACTTGAGGAACGATGGCAGGGTCTTGAACCCATACGCACAACAAACTTACGAGATACAGAATAGGACAGTGGAAATTCTTCTGCGATGGAGCCGTTCATATCGTCGAATCCCAGATCAAATGAATGTTGAGTTAAATCGGAGAGCAACAAACAAAACTTGGGGAACAAGCTCAACGTTCTCAGGATCAATTCCCGATGTACATAGTGTTTTTGCCGTACCACTCCATTTTGCATGGAGTGTAGGGTGTAGTGTACTATCTTTGGATCTCATGTTTAGCACAAAAACCATTTGAAGTAGTTGGAGCAAAATTCTCCACCATTATCCGATCTAAGAGTGGTTATTGAACAACCAAACTCTTTTTCTACTAATGCTTTGAAATTTTGAAACTCATTAAACATTTCAGATTTCAATTTTAAAAAGTACACCCACATCTTCCAACTTAAGTTATAAAAAAATAGAAGGAAATACTTGGCATCGATAATTGATCTTGTGTTCATTGGTCCACAGATGTCTGCATGAACTAGTTGAAGGACTTTGCTTGCTCTCAATGTTTTTCCTATGTCAAATGGTATTTTGCTTTGCTTCCCTGCCTAGCAAACTCCCCATACTCCCTAACTCTTTTGTCAGATGTCTAGAAGTCCATCTACGAGCTTCTCTCGATCCAATTGTGAGAGGTAGGTGAGGTTGAGGTGCCCATACCACTGATTCCAGTGTACTGATGTTTGATGCACTCTTAGTTGCTAATGCATGCTCCTTCTTGTCCACTATCACTTAGTTGAAATAGTCCATGATCCTCCACACCATGTGCAATGGTCTTCTGGGTTTCCTTATAAACCACATAGCATTTGTGGTCACTAAAGTTGACAACAAGCTAGGGACAGTGTCTCATCATCTAACTAACAACTAGCAATTTAAGCCCCATTCTTGGCACATAATGCACATTAAGAAAAATAAGAATGTTACCTCCAACGGAAATTTGAACATTTCCTTTCCAAACGACCATGTACTCTTCACCACCACCGAAGATTACTGAATCTTTAGAGACACTGGGAGTGTACTTCGTGAACCAATCCTGTTTGTTGGTGAAATGGCGAGATGCACCTAAGTCAATGCACCAAGCAAATGACCTAGGTTTGGTTGTTGGTTGCTTAGCCATGAAGGCATAGAAGGCTAACCCGGACCCCTTCTCCTCTATGTGGTCTACGACATGAGCCTTCTACTGAGACCCTTCCTGGTTGGTTTTCTATTCAACCAACCTCTTTTTGCAAAACTTCTTCATATGGCCATTCTTGCCACAGTAGTGACAAGTGATGCTCTTTTGATTTACCTGGGCCTGTTATGAACTCTCTGTCTCACTGCTACTACCGAACTATTTCTTCCATATATCCTGTTGTAAGAGCTTGGTGCAAATGTCATCGAACTTCAAGTCAACATTCATAAGGTTAATGTTCAGAGTCTCAATAAAATGCTCATAAGCACGTGATGAACTTTTCAAAGTGATTGCCACCATGTCTTCTTCTTCCATCTTGCGCTCAATGGAGGCCAATTGTTCTATGATATCCTTGATATTGGGTAAGTGCTCCTGTAATGATGCACTCTCATCCATCGTGATCAAGAACAACATGTTCTTCAGGAAAAAGGCTCGACCCTTGTCCGAGGTCTCATGCATATCTTTTAACTGCTTCCAAATCGTTGCTAAAGTCTTCAAAGTTTGGATCTTAGGAAGCATGACATCTATCATGGATACTTTTACTGCTTCTCTATCTCGGTCATCAAACTTGTCTTAGTCTCTAC
Organism: Larix kaempferi; assembly: GCA_027924585.1. Classification (NCBI taxonomy): domain Eukaryota; kingdom Viridiplantae; phylum Streptophyta; class Pinopsida; order Pinales; family Pinaceae; genus Larix; species Larix kaempferi. The sequence goes on along the minus strand of BSBM01000147.1, from coordinate 10,092,077 downwards.
CTGCATCTTTGGGGCGAGCATCCTTACCCAGGACAACATTAGATGGGCATCTATACTCATAAATAACCAACATACATTGCTTCCACGTATTGTAGTTCTTGCCACAGAACCTCTAGCTTGGTTCGAACATGATGTTGGTCAAAGTGGCCATATCGATAAGTCACAAATTCTCTAAAAAATATCGAAACATAGGAAAATGCTGAAAAATACCAAGCAGACCCCTATATACTGGCTGTAGATTACTGTAGCAGGCATGTATCGTTGGTCAACCCACAAATTTATGATAAATATGCCCTCAAACTGCTTTCAAATCCCTGCTGAAGTCTTCCCAATCTAGATCTTAGGAAGCATGGCATCTATCATTGACAGTTTAAGCAACATTATTGCTTCTCTATCTAGCTCGTCAAACTTGTCCTAGTCTCTACCCGCATCTTTGGGGCGAGAATTCTTACTTAGGATGATATTAGCTAGGCATTTGTACACAAAAATAGCCAACATACGTTGCTTCCACATATTGTAGTTCTTGGCATAGAACCTCTAGGTCGGTCCCAACATGATGTTCGTCAAAGTGGCCATATTGATAAGTCACAAATGCTCTAAAAATTACCAAAACAGAGGAAAATGCTGAAAAATACATAGCGAACCCCTGTATACATGTTGTAGATTACTCTAGCAGCCACGTATCGCTGATCAAGCCATAGATTTCTAATAAATATGCCCTCAAACAACTCCAAAACACGTGGATCTAGGCAGATCCACTCACAAACAAGCTCGTAAACCCTCGATCTATACTCAAATGGTCGTAAAACACGCAAATCTAAACATATCTTCTCATTGCACCAAGAGTAGCGAGGTGCTCTACAGCCCAATATGAGGGAGATGTTGTAACGTATAACATTGTGTAACGTTATGTAACATATCATTCCTATAATAAAAGAAATAAAAATGCAAATGAAGTCGGCTTAAACAAAAATATAATAAATTATATTGATTCCATCTTAAACCTAGATATATCAAGCATGAGGGATCAAATATCTTAACATGTAAAAAATTTAAGATAAAAAAATTTTACATAAAAAAAATGGATCTCTTCATGCTTGATCAATCCGGGTTTAAGATGGATCTATGTTGGTAAACAACTCAGAAACAATCAGATCGGCCCTAAAATAATCTATTTCTACATAAATTTGCTAAAGAATTTGAAATCAACAACTAAAACATCCAAATCGAGAGATCTAAGCACAAATTAATGTAAGAATAGATTCAATATGCTTGTAAAATTGTTGAATTGGACTAATAAAGGAAAATTTTCACCAATTGACCATCACGATCAACTATACAATAAAAAATTGACCCGATTGGTCAGTTGGGCGACTGGATTTTAATTCTATACAGTCGTACAACTGAGAAAAATGATCGATTGCCTATGTGGCGATTGTACAGTGCCCGTACAGTTGCTGGTGGTTGTACGACACTACTTGCAGTTGGTCGACAATCATACAATTGCTGGTGGCTAGCAATGATTGGACGACCTTTTTTAAAAATAAGTACAATACATTGTATGGTTGGTCCGTACAATTTTTTCTTAAAAAATGATTTTTCTTCATGTACCCTCGAGCAGTGGGGTTCTAGAAAAAAATTGACCTTGCTTCATAATTTAAAAAATGAAATAGTACTCGATTTCCAATAAAACCCTTTCGGCACTTTGATGTGCTACGCTTGCAATCCCTCGATCCATCTCTGTCCACAACAGTCCCTAGGTCTTGAGGATCTAACTGAGATTTGACACCATATCATGGAAATCGAACACATTAAAAGACCAAGTAATAACTCGAAAGAGATATCGTATTATATTATATAGATAAGAAAGCAAAAGCTTTCTTTATCTTATATAGGAATACAATGAGATCGAGTCAATCCACTTTATGAATGTGGGATAGACGGATATCATAAAAGCAAACAATATTATAAAGTCTGAAGTGACTTTATTAAAACCTAAGTCTAACTCTACTATCTAATTGAGCATTATATAAAGCTAAGCTCTATTTTAACAGTACATTTAGCATAGTTTTCCATTTATAACCCCATGTGCCAAGTGGCCTCTAAGTACTAGTCCTTTTCTCTATCATCACTTACTTTCTAAATTCATATCAAACCTATAATTGGTTTTACTAGAGAACCCTTCTCCCCGAGCTATCACTCTTCGCCTTTAGCAATCCTAGTAGTAGGGAAGCCTCCCTTATGTAGAGGAGAACTAGCACTAAAGTGTAGAAGAGGGTGGTGAGGTGACAATGGCCCCCTCTTAGTTCAACCTAGTTTCACACTTCTACTTTCGGACTATCACAAAAGGTGTGAATTTGAGTTGTAACAGTAAGTATTTCTAATGTCCTTGTTATCACACAAACTCTAGCTGCTTAGTGCATGTATCCCAATAGGGACGGTAGAAGAGCACAGTTAGGCCGGTGTAACCAACAACAGCCAAGTCCTCTGTCCAAGGGATAGAAGTCACACCGGACGAGGCTGTAGTCACTTTAGACAAGGCACTTGGCCTAGTCAAGGGGGAGACCCTCTCAACCAGTGAAGGTTGAGACTCAACAATCAGACACCCTAAACCCAGAAAAGATGATCAAAGCAATAGATAAAATGGATGACTGAAGGTGAGAGTTCTTCCAGCCTTAGTGAAATCAAGATTCTGGATGAAAAGATATACTAAGTGAAACAAACTCAGATCTGATTACACATGTGAATGATGAATGAAATGAAGAATTAGAAGGCTGGAAACTAAATTAGCAAACAGAAAATTACTAGAAGTGTGGGTAAAGACCCTGCCTGTGGGGAATGAAGCTCTCGGTGGTTTATCAATACATGGCAGAGATGGATAAGCGAATTAAACACACATTCCAACAGCTATAGCTTAATTAAATGGCTGATTTAAGACACAAAAACAGATCAGCAAGCAAATGAAATGAACAACCCTAGGGGGAAGAGCTAAACAGTAAAAATGTGGACCTAGGGCAGTCAAAAAAGGGTGTTTCTAAGCATTTCCAGCTGCTGAAACTTGGTTCTCTAAGGTAAAATGATGTTACGGAGCAGATTAGAGAGTACCCACAACCTCAAAATACAGCCAACAGGAAGAAACAGAAAAACGCCCTAGAGGGGTGTTTTTGACCAAGTGACCAGCGCCTAAAATATGGGTAAATGGAGTCGGAATCTAACCAAACTTGGGATATAAGCTTTTGAGGGCAAATAATAAGCGGGTTTGGAAAGAAAATAGAATTCCTACGGTCAAATTTGTAGATATTGATTTTTAGGGTTTTTTCTTATAGATTTGCAGCCAAGCATTTACAAATGAAACTGAAACGGGAGAGACAAGCAAAGATTTTACCCGGATGATGAAGATGAGGCGTAATGAAGTTGAAGACAAACCCCGGATTTCAAGTACCAAGCAGGAGTGCATTTTCCCTTAGCGTTTTTGAAGCAGCTAGTTGACCAATGCGCTCCTGTACCTGCCAAAGAGAGAACCAAGTCAGAACTATGGCAAATAAGCAAGGAAATCAGCAAATGAAAGACTAATAATGAAAGAAAGCGAGGTACAAATAGTAAATTTCACTTCCCTTGTTGAAATCCTGAAGAGAGAAGCAACTAGAAGCTGCTAACTCAAGAGCTGCGCCCTCCCCAAGTGGTCAAGTCACCTGCAAATTCGTTTTTGGCCAAAGAGTGATGGAGAAAACACAAAATAACTTGGAAATGCACCAGCAATATGTTAACAATCAGCACCATAAGCATTCATCACCATATCACAAGCAAAATGTGGAAGAATTGTCTCGCTATTGCTCAATCTCAAGTCTGAAAAATGCCAAGAAGCACTACAATGGAGGTGAGTCCATTCCCTTATAGAGATGGCTCACTCTCTAGCTAGGTTTCCCCCCAAAATGGAGGGTTGAGATCATCTCCCCATCCACAAAATTGAATGGTGGAGATGAATCCCAAGTGGGGGGTGTGAATTGCCCCAAGGAGAGCACACTATGGAGGAGAGGGGGCCCATTGTGGGCCATACATCAACACAAAGGAGGTTGGGGGGTGTCTATATAGGGTTTTATCCCCCCAACACAATATATCAAGGGTCCCACACACCAACATAACCATGAAAACAACCAAGTCAAATTTCCCCTAGTGGAGAAAATGCCCCCTCTATGGATGAACTCGTCCTCTAGTGAGATGGGCAAGTGAGGGCCCACCACCATCAAATACAATATCAAAACATACCAAAATTACCTTATGATTTACCTTTACCAATGCCAGCCATTGATTTTTCCATTTCACTATAGTTGCCTTAGTCAAGATTCTGATTTCCATGTATTTTATGCTGGTTTATATGGCTGAAGATGAAAATTGGGCTTCTGACCCACTTTTATTACCCGGATTGCCGAACCGACTGCTACAATGTGATCGTGGACCCCAAAAGTAGTAGGGATGACCACTCGAATGACCCTGATCCATCACTTTGGCAATATTTGCCCCAAATCCATGATTTTTAATTAAAACAAGTCAAAGTTGACCAATAATAATTAAAAATCTCTCAAATGGCTCAATGTTTTGCAATTCTTTCAGTTGCATGCTCATATGGAACCCCTGTAGATAATAAATGATCGAAATCGAAATTTCGATCGCAACATTTTTTCGGGCCCATTTTTTGCCTAGTCAACCCAGTTTGACCAAGTCAAATCTGGTCAACTATAGTGCTAGCTGAAACCTGTATGCAAGCATGAAGTGACAAGGCTCAATTAAACAAGTTAATACATTACTAAGCAATAAATGATATCATGGTGATCAAAAATACATTAAATCCCGAAATAGTACAAGGCCCTGGTGAAGTGGGCCCACCACCTCCAAAAGACTAGGATGCTATACACCTCCATAGAATTGACCACCTTGCTGACTCTAGGTGATGTGGACAACAAGGTAAAAGATATGGGAAAACGAGGATAAAGATCATGTGACCGTTAGACATCTCGGGAAAGCGGGGTCCACTGAGGTAAGTGTGCCATGACAAAACACGGGGAAGGGCGGTGCCTCACAGATGGGTATAGTGCAGGGAAACCACCACTAGTCATCTAACAAGTATCCCACAACTCACATCCGTATCCGAAGACTCCGTGAGGTTCTTTTCTAGAGCTGCCAAACTGGGTGTCCGGCAAACCGTAACTTGAGACTCTAGGGGGCAATCTTGAGCTTGTCCCTTGCTCCTTCTCACCTCCTTGTCCCGCAGGACTAGGTGAGGAATAACCACTACAAATGCTGACATGTATAGCTGACCAGGATCCATGTGTGTTCATAAACACATTGCATGGATTTTACAATGAATTTCATACTTAGCCCTTTTTTGGCTAGATTTTACAATTTACAATACAATGGCCCTTTTAGCCTGATTTACATTTCATTTCTTCAAGTCTTCATTTCTTCATGGCCCTCTTGGGCTACATACATATCTCAAAAGATATAAACATGGCGCTCATACTGCAAAGGTAATGGGGGTGGGTAATACAAGCTTCGACGACAAGTGGGGAGCACCCGGTGAGGCTACACAATCCTAATTGCATTGCAACATCGGGGGCAACCGACAGGAGCAAATCCCAGGTCTAACCGTGTATCTCACACACTAAAGAGCCGAGGCACAATAAATAGGGAGTCATGGCAAACTCAGAGATCAGTGGGGAAAGGGGGTCCTCGTGGTCACAAATCAGAATCCAAGTCGGGGAAGAAGTGTCACGGATGAGTCGGATGGGTGGAGAAGGTGATAATGGTGCTAAAGTCAGCTACCGAGGGGCTAAGTGATCAAGTCTAAGCCAAGTATACAAGACATGACTCAGCGTGCATACACATAAGTCTAACTGGAGGGGTGGACTGACATCACCAAAGGCCCAAACACATCATATCATGAGCAGATCACCAATTATATCATCTCATGCAAAGTTAGTGTACTAGCAAGTGTAAAAGAGTCTAATCTATAACATGAGCAATAATCAATATATGCAATACCTGCTGCACCATATACCTGCTGCTACTGAACCTGTATCTGAGCTGGATCTCTGCTGAATCTGGGCATATCATAAACCAGCACTGTACTGTGACAATCTCTATCAGAACAAGACTAGGCAACTGTCTCAAATGGGCTTGTGTCAAAGCCTGGCAAGGAAAGGTAACCCTGTGGTAGATGGCAAGTCCCATTGTCTGTCTCCTCTGATATGTTTGCTAGGGGCAATCTGAACAAAAATGCCTCCTCTGAAGGCAGCTGATCTCCGATTTGGAAAAAAAAGAACTGTGCGGTCCTCGGCCGCACAGTCTGCAGTGTAGAAGCTGCTCCCGACATAAAATGTGATAACAGTCCTCAAACAAAAATCCATCCTTATTGTCATATTCAACAGGCATTGAGAGAATTGCACTTTATTTGATATTTATAAATTTGATTTCCCAACAGTCAGAATCACATATTAAGGCTAAAAGAATTGTAAGATGTTACAATACCCTAAGCAATGTATCTAGGCCTATAACAGATTGATAAGAGCAGTTAAGTAGTTGCAGAAACCTTACCTCGAGTTCCTTAATTATAGCAGCAGTTCGCCATCCAGCCTTTGTAGGTCCTCTTAAATCACTGAATAAGTGGTCACCAAAATATATCACCTGTTATCACAAAAACTATTCTAAAATGTTAGCTCAATGATCAGTTGTGACGCTTTGTTGACCTGAAAACAAGAAACATCTTTCATAGGGACATTACGATCACGATTCTCAAGACATCAAAAGTAATAGATATATAATGGCGCTCCTATAGATTTGTATAATACAACGATAAAATTGGGGGATACAAAATACATTACGGAATCGACAATATAATTCAAAATTAGAAAACCAAAAGAAACACAAGTCCTTGTTGTGTCCAAAACACAACCTATTCTAAAATGTTAGCTCAATGACCAATTGTGACTCTTTGTTGACCTGAAAACAAGAAACATCTTTCATAGGGACATTAGCATCACGATTCACAAGACATCAAAAGTATTAGATATATAATGGCACTCCTATAGATTTGTATAATACAACGATAAAATTGGGAGCATACAAAATACATTACGGAATCAACAATATAATTCAAAATTAGAAAACCAAAAGAAACACAAGTTCTTGTTGTGTCCAAAACACAACTAGGTCTCATACTACATAATGAAGCCTTAGTAAAGGATAATCACTGCTAAATAGGCTTTAATAACAATTGAATGGCCATAAATAAGCTTAATTAGGGTTAAAGAATTGCCCATGGTTTTGTAGTCCAGCTGCAAGCAACAAGGTGATCAGGCTTGTGTTAATGCAGAGACCCTAGGTTCTACACTAGCAAAGTGGGTTTGGATGAGGTCAGGTGCAAAACATGGGGGATTTTGATGGCATAAAAATGTCCCTCCTAGCATGGCAGCTTAGATGAAGGACAGCTGTAAGTTACTGTAGGCCACATTTCCAGAAAGAAATTAGGATTAAATAGGGCCTAAAACGCATTAAATAACCTCAAGTTTCAACTAAACCTTAATTATGCCTAACATACAAGGCATCCTTGTAATAGAGCTTTAAATAAATTTAAACCACATTTAAATAACCTTAAATTAAGCCTACTAAGAATTGTGATTATAAGCTTAACTAAAGGATCATTCTGTTGATAAGTCTCTCCGTCGGAATAATTATGACATTTGGGTAGTGATGCCTTACTTTCCGCTATACACTATAGATAGATCTTTTTATTTCCCTCTTAAGAAAACACTTTCCATGTGCAATTTATTTTTCTCAATTATAAAGGACTCTCTTACTCTCTCTTTAAAAGTAGAGTGCTTCCTATCTCCTCTTCAACTGAGGTGGTCATTGCCCTACCTCCTCCCCGTTATGTAATTCATTTCCCTGAGGCTATTAATATAAATATTACTATTGTTCTAAAGATCTAAATGGTTCCATGCATGCTTTGTGTGAGTAATTTTACAAGCTATCTTTTCTATAGATCTAAATGGTTCCATGCATGCTTTGTGTGAGTAATTCTACAAGCTGTCTTTTCTACAGAGAATCTGAATTTTCTATTGACATTTTGCTATGACTATATTTTGAGCATAAAAAGTGGAATCAAATTTGTTATGATCTTAGACAAACAAAAACAATGGCTAGCGAAGCGTGGAATTGATAAATGGGAGCAAAACAAAGGCGCTTCATTGAGATGTTAGACATTATAGCTTAAATCAAAATGTGCAAGAAGAAATGATCGTATACACCATCACATAGGTGCAATAGAAAAACTATAATAAAACATAGACAAGTTCCAACAAGTCCACCACAACACAATAAGAAGTTTAGCCACCAAGTGTATATCATAATGGCATGAAGAAAAATTTTGTTCTTGAAATTTTTGAAAATTTTCCTCTTTATAGTTTTTAAAACATTTAGGGAGGCTCTGAGACTTGGATCTTCTTCACTCAGACCGCCCCAACATTAGACACTATAACGACGATCACCTACTTCTTAGTGCTTACAAAAAGAGGCACCATGAGACAAGCAGAAAGCAAGCAACTCCATCTTAGCTTCTAGATCCGTACTATCATGGCGAAACATCCAACCTTCGCTTGTGAGACCTTGCAGTGGTGTTGTGTTTAAGCACATGATAGATTTTCTGGTCACAAAAAGCATTCCTCTTCCTCCTCCAAATCCGAACAAAGGGTGGCCAAATCCCAGCAAAGAGTGGTCTATTCCACCTAGCAAGACGCACCAAATCCCAGCAAAGAGTGGTCTATTCCACCTAGCAAGACGCACCATAGATCCACTCTTCCAAAGCTTCCAAATCTCATTCGCATGGACAGTCTTCCATCGGGAGTTCTTTGCTTTGACCTTGGATGGTGAGAGAGATCCACTTACTACAAGCATTAATAGTAAATACAGAAGTCAACAGCTTCTCCCCATTGGTAGGTGATGGTGTTAGGAGACCTTGGGCCTTCAAGCCCAAGTCGAGACATTTTTCCAAGCTCTCAACCTCTTTAGAGGGATTCTTTCTTCGTTGGGGTTCCCAACTTTGTAAATCATTACTCAGTGATAGGATTTAGATTTTAGGTCTTAGATCTAATAGATTAGCTCCATTTTTTTTTATAGGAGTTGCATTTGCACTCCCTCTTGTGTATTTATTGACTCTAATGTATCCAGCCCTTTCGACATATTTATGATTTAAGTGAGCATTAATAAAATTATCTTATTTTTTGAGTTCAAAAATAGATTTACATATCTTTAAATAATGATTTTTTTTTATTTTAAATGTCATCTATTTACGTTGTCTTCTTTAGGTACAAACTTAATTTGCCCAATTCAGTTTGTGCAATAAAAAAATCCCCTGATTTTTACTCTTAGTATAGCCATATCAATTAGTGGGGATAATTTGGCCTCGATTGCAAATTTCTTCATTCATGACCTATCTACTTCGAAAAAAGAAGACTATTTTAGAGCATGAACTAGCAAGTGTAGTTAAAGCCCCAAAGAATGTGTCTAGCCCAGTTGCAACCTAGAGGTGTTACCCATTGTCACCTCGATAACTACCTCTGGCTCTTCTCCAACTTGAAGGGGGCTTCCCTAGGATAAGATTACTAGGATAAGGCGATGGAGGCACAAGGTGACTTGAAGAGTTAGCCTTAGCAAAACTTGGAGTACTCCATTGCAGTATAGGTGATGGAAGGGTTTGGAGATTAGTGCCAATCCCCAGGGCAATGGTGTCAAAGGAAACAAGACCAATGAAATAGGAACAAGTTCATGAAAATATTAGGGAGAATTGGATTCCTTGTAGGGCCAACCAATAAGCCCTAACATGTCACAACGTGAATCATGGAAATCACTAGGAGCTCCCTTGCAGTGCCAACTCAAACTATATTAATTAGAGTATGCCTTATACAATGAAAGATGCTTGGAACAATGTAATATTCATGCATAAAAAAACAAGAGACATAGGAGAATCTTCATTTACAATCCTTCCAATGTGACAACACTGATCTTCTATGGCCCTAATTAGCAAGTCTAGCTATTCCACATATCATTGGCAACATTAAAAGACAAGAACCAAAAACCACTTACAAATGGAGAAGAAAACCGTTGTACTTCACAAATGCTCCATAAGATAAAACAAAAGTCTTCAAGAGAGAAAGGTCTTCAAATCCAACCATGACAATGAGTGAGAGGGCTAACCTTTATATAAATCGTAGCTCAACTTCACTCTTATAATAAAATAATATTTATTTCCTAAATCTAATCTAGTGTGGAGTGAATAATAACCAATGTTGTCAGACTCAGACTCGGCAAAGACTCGACTGGCTTGGGATTCGACCAACTCGGCGACTCAGATAAGGTTCGGATAAGAATCGACAAAGACTCGGCAAATAGAAAAAAAACTCAAAATATAGTAAATTTTGTGCACAAAATATACTAATTACATTTCTAATCCATATAAGTTATAAAACCACAATCTATGCAGAAATTCATTGTATCATCTCATAAAAAATGATAATACAACATTTGACATTCCATATTTATATGCAAAATAGTGAATCGAAATATGATTCCTTGAACAAATTCACAAATAGTACTAAGTTCAACTACATAACTCAAAACATAAGAAGAAAATCAAAATAGACAATGTCTTCAAGTCCAATCTCAAGTCTCATGCATGACTACGAGAAGTAGAACTCCTAGAATAGGGCCTAGAGGAGCTAGTGCCAACATCACTAGACCGAAGCAACAATTGTGAAGTAGGTATATTGGGTGTTTCCATTTCAGAAAATGGAAACACTAGAGGGATCCTCGATCTCCTCATCAAGCCAACTCAAATCATCAACAGGAGATTCATACAGAAAGTATGGGTGCATATAACTAAAATTGCATCGAGTGCAATCCATATCTAACTCAAAATACATAATCAAAGAGGCTCTAAATCACCTCTAGAGTCCAAAAAACTTCGTGCTACAACAAATAACTACATATCATCAAAATAATTGTCTATATTGGGATCCTATTCGTTAATAGCACCCTCTGCCACCCACATCCAAGCTCTAGCCCTTGCCTCTATCTCGATTCTCAAAGTTGATCCTCCAAGGACATTAGTTGACACTATAATTTTGATGAAACCTCCTAATCCAAGCACTAAAAAAAGATAGAAAAAGCTTTGCATGCCTAATTAGTAATTTTGCTTTAGTGAAGGGTACATTTTTATTAAAGTCATGACTCATGACCTTAGTCTAACAACATTGGCTATGACAAGGGAGTTAAACAATCAACACCACCAACATCGAGGTACATAGAGGGGTTGATGCGCTTGATTAAATGCCAATCCCCTACCGTTATACATGATAGAATCCAGTGGAAATGTTGCCATCCTGAAACCTTGAACATTGTTAAGTCTGTTGAATTTTGAATGGGATCTAAAATTCTACTTTTTGCATATGATGTCGATGATGTTGGAACTACTCTCAAACATCCTGAAACAATTAATGGTAATGTTAACAATTTAAGTAAAATGATAGAAAATGAAAGATAAGTATAATGTCACTTTTACTTTTAAGACTTTAATATTACCATCTCTAGCGAGTTTGGCGAATCTCTAACGAGACTCAACCAAATCTGGCGAGTGACGAGCTTTCCAAGCGAGTCTCTACTGAGTACTCGTTTCACAGCAGAGTCGTGCAGACTCGACAAGTCTTTAGTGAGTGTGATAACACTGATAATAACCCACCTCCACTACTTTCTAACCAACGTCTAAACTCAATAAAGATTAATGGTCACATAACCTTAATAGAAACCTTAATAAGAAATAATAAAATATTTCTCAACCTCTCTAACAAACCTTTCCAAAATCATAAAATAATGATGATCTTTAACCAACTCGCATTATAAGCCAAGAATGATGAGAGTGGTTAGCATAAAAGAATAAATAATGGCAAGTCTCCAACGAATCTCCTTATAAAGCAGGGTCCACCAACCATAAAGTCCACATAATAATTAGGTCTCTCTTATATCCAAAGTAGCGATCCAAGGCAAAAGTTGGGTCAAAGTTGTCAAACATCCGCCACTCCCAAAGACTGAACACGTCGAAAAGGGCCCCACAAAGTGTCGATCCAATCCAAGTCTAGAGCGCTCGAGTGAGATGGTCCACGTCCCAAATCCGCCCTCCATAAAGTGGGCCAAACATTTCCGTGCATGAGTAATAAGATTATCAAGCAAGCTTCCTGATTATCAAGCTTCACGTGGTGGAACGACCATATCATAGATTATCAAGCAAGCTTCCTGATTAAAAGCATGAATGAGTGTGCAACGGGCCCTCCACATGGACAAATTTGCTTCAGAAGACCATAATAAAGTGCAGTATGAGATGGCAGATGAGGTTCCCTGCTTCCGATTGGCTGACAGAAAAACCCGACACCAATTAACCATCGCATGCGATCTTACTATTCACATTCCGAGCTTCCTCTTAGAATGTTCAATTGATCGCTGGAAAATTTATTTGCTCTGACCTGCTTATCCGTGTCATCCAAGAGAAGATTTGCTGCGACCGATGATAACGTGATGCCCAAGGATAAAGTCGGATGAGATGACTGGATGCCCGTAAAACGGAATTGCGTGTAGTGGACAATTTACCTTCCTCAACGAGGCTAGATAAGACCTCGACAGAAACATATTCACGCTACAGAGACTCAGATTTGCACAGTAATTTTGGTTGTATTCCCGCTTGTGTACAGCAACTTGTCCATCTAATCAACAACCGAATTCACTTCAATATCGTGACCCTCAATTATCTTGCAGAATTCTTATACGAAGAGAAGCTTCTCCTTCTGTCATAGATATGTTTTTTTTGCGAATGCTACGTCACTCCCAGCGACCCAAAAATATACACAAGCCACTGCTACTATGTTTGTACTATAGCTGCTATTTGACGATGAATGGGTTGCGATGTTTCTACACAGATTGTTAAAAACATGCCCAGATTGCTCAAAATGCACAGATCCGCCAGAAAGAACTAAGACCAAGGTCTGAAAATTTATATTGAAGCCCAGAAGGTGCTCAGGAATTCCTGAACACGCATGCAAATAGGGGGTAATTGACTCTAGAATACATAAGTTCGAAGCTTTTATTTTTTTATATTTTTTTACAACAATATCTTTTATTTTTATTTTTATTTTTATTTTTTTACAGCAATATCTTTTATTTTTTTGGTCTCGGACTTATTTTATTACTCTTGAGATATGTTACTTTAGATGCTAGCATTTTTATTAAGAATCGAACCTAAATCATTCACAGAAAACTCCCACCAATATACTACTTCAATAAGGCTCAGCCAAACTATATTTCTTTTTTGTAAATTAATCCTTCTTGATTTTAAGAGTTGACTTATCTTCATGATATTGATTACATTTTGACGATTCTTTTAACCTTTTTAACCATGGATTTATGGTGCTATCTTCCTTTTGATTTTTTCTATAGCGGAGTAGTAGTTTGTTGTTTGAAAAATTTGGAACAACAGCTAACGGTTTTATTGTAAAGGGCAACTAATTTTGACCAAGTTCAATTACAGAAAATATCAAATATAAGAAAAATAAATAATTGAAATCAATGTAATATATTATATATATTACAATAATATGTAGGATGTATTATATATTATTATTAACATGTGCGATATTATATAAATTATAATAATATATAGAATATATATTATATATATATATATATATATATATATTATAATAAATATAATTATATATAGTTTTGAGTGGTTGAGTTATTGGATTGTTATTCGCTCCACCCAAGTTCAAGTCCCATCAATGACACTTGCTTTTAAGTGAGCTGCTGAGCTCTTTCAGGGGCTCTACTAGCCAATTAACCGTCCTTCCTCTGTCTCCGGACGCCAGAGAGGTTAACATGGACGTAGTGGGGTATCGAAAAAAAGAAAGGTGTTCCATGAACCACACGAAAAATATATATATATATATATATATATATATATATTAAATGGTCACATTCTTGAATAGATATTTACCCTTTAATTATTATTATTATACTTTATGTTATATTCTTTAATCAATCCTGCTTTCTTATCTTTGTTAAGGAGTTATAATAGTCTTTTTCACAACCTATCACATTGTGTGAGCTCACCTACAAATGTATTTTGTTAAAAAACAGATCTTTGTTCACACACAGAAATTGTCAAACACTTCACATATTTTTGATATCAGGCCTCAACAGTGAAAAAGTCTCAAACACATTAATTAAATATCAAATGCAACAAGTTTGTAAGATGATATACTAATTGTAAAGTGAATTTGTAGCGGAAAATCTTAATGAACAGCAAATTGTAAATCACATAAGACTCGGGAATAAAACCCCGAAGGGGAAACCTGTGAGAGAGAATGTTTTTATTTCTTCTTAAATAAAAATGTACAGCAGTCTTCTTTATTAGCATTAAATTACAGACTTATCTCGTAACCAGTGCCATCTTCTACATAGAAATTCGAGCCACTTCCTGTAACTGTAAACTACGGCCTCCTCCTCAAATTATGTGCAAGATTGGTACTAATTGTCTTGCTTTCTGTGCAAATTATAGTTTGGAAATTCGTGCCTCTTCTCATTTAAATTCTGTCCTTGAATTCAGTGTCAATCACATCCTCGAAATTTGCGCCAAGCCTGCTCACTGTACTGAATGCTTCAAAACTAAATTGTACGGCCTCTATAAATGCTGAAGATAGCTCCCTCTAAAAAGGTGCCAGTCACCTCAAGTATTATTCTCAATCCTCCTCGAAATGTGTGCATGTTGCTGCCTCATTTTTCGTACCATTGAACTGTACTGGTAGCATTGGAATGCGTGCCCACCTTCTTCTCTCTCTACCAGCATCCTCTTGCTTCTCTCAAGCAACTCGACTTTTCTCCAAATCTCTTGGTTGAGTGAAAATGAAGAATGACGTGCATTTTTATTATTTTTCCCTTGTCTTTTCATTTCCTCTCCTTGGGTGGTTGAACGGTCACTAGATCAAGGGTCCACATTGAATTTAGTGGTCTCACATCAATGGATGAGAAAAATCACTTTTCTCTCCATTAAATAATTTCTTTTCAACTCCCATTTAAATTTATTGAAAAGTCACTTTATTTCCCACTTAAATTTATTGAAAAGTCACTTTATAACTCTAAAGTGACATTAATTACTTATCTCAAGCAATTAATGCAAGGGTCATGTAACTTGTCCTCTTTTAATGACTTTAGCAAAAATCACGAGGGAAACAATTTCCTAGATACAAAATTCAACATATTATGCTTATAGTAATGTAATAGATTACTTCACTTATTTATCCACTAGTACCATGAATATTGTCAAGTGAAGCATTGCTAAAGCTATGCTTTGAACATGATAATGGTATTGATATAAATCATAGTAAAGCTCCATTTGACTCATCCAGTCAAGACACAATTCCCATAAAAAAAAATTCTTTCAACATTTGGAAGGTGATTGCCCTTAGGAGCCCATCCTTGATTAATAGTTCCTCCCAAACTATCACTGCCTAGAGCATCTATTGTTGATTTGGTTGTTCTAATTGACGATTTAAATTATAAAAACATTTCTTTCTAATCTACTATTTAAATTGTCATTTGACGATTTAAATTGTAAAAACATTTCTTTCTAATCTACTATTTAAATTGTCATTTTTTTTTTATAAAATCCATATAGAAATATCGTACTAATTAAAAAATCTCATCCATTGTATCCTTCATAAAATTTTCAAAATATTAATTTTGAGCCTTAGTATCTTCTATCATTTTCTTTTCATCACGTAGTTTATGCGACATTTCCATCCATACCATTTAACTTGTTATAATCATTTTGATGGGTCTTAAATGGTTCTAATGATTTTACCATTATATTCTAGTCGGTACCATTTCCCTTTGAAGGAGTCCCAAAACTCCCTATCAATCTTCTTTAGATTCCCGAACCAGTGGTGCCTGGCTTTGTATACGAGGAAGTTGTTCAGTGAAACTGCCCCCACCATCGGGACACTACGAGGACAATCGCATCCTGCTGCTTCCCAATGCTTATAGTGGTGCTTGGCTTTGTATACGAGGAGGCTCTTAGATCTTTTTCAGTCAAACTGTCCCCAACATGCACCAGGGTATTTAGAAAAACACTCTTCACACCTTACCTGTACAGCCGATCAAGCCAAGCTTAACGGATTGCTTGCTCAACAACAGGAAGGCTCGGAAGGCCACCCTCGCACTCTTCAATTTCCCATTTTGACTTCGGCCATTCAACAAGCAGAACGTTCTACACCGACGCACCAAAATGATGACATGGAGGACCGGTCATACTTTGATTGCCCTAAGGCCATTATATTAAAAAATTATTAATGCATATTGTTGAGGCTAATAGTGTAAGTAGTCCTAGCCAGGAGGACAATCACCTCCTCCTTCCCAATGCTTATAAATAGATGCATGATGGGACAAACAAAGAGAAGTTCCAATGCAGCTTACAGCTCCGTGAGATCACGGGGAGACATCCGACGACCGCACAAGAGAGCCTTGCGGTGGTGACAAGTTCAAGCCGAAACGGATATTTCTAGTCACAACGAACATTCTTATTCCTCCTCTACATCTGAATAGAGGCGACCTCTTCCAAGTAGCATGATGCATCACAAATCCAATCCATTCTTCTAAATTTTCGTACTCCAATTCGTTCAAAGAGTGTTCCATCGTGAGATTCAAATAAATATAAATAAGAATAAATAACCTTCAATTAATAATAACATCAACAAATAAATAATAATAATAATAAATAATGAAAATATACATTTAATTATAGGACATAACTTAATTAAAAGTACATCTATTCAACCATAATGACAAAGCAATGTTTCTTTAAGTATACCTTTTCGTGCAAGGATTGCAGTGTATTATATGTCATATTCATTATTTTTTTATTTATCTTTATGAATTATAATGTGTTGTTTTATTTAAATTAGATATGTTATAATCCACACGGACAAATAACAAATAATGAATATGAAATATGATACAATGTGATGAGACGATGTGCTTAAATAAATATTGATTGGTCACCATCGTTTAATAGATATGCATTTTTATTAAGTTATGTCCTTTATTTAAATTTGTTCTTTCATTATTTAGTGTTTGTCATTAATTATTATTATTTATTTATTGATATTGTTTTTTTTTTTCATGTGGTCGAACATTTTCGGTATAGTGGAGGCTTAATAACAAAAACATTTTATAGATCCATTCAATGACTCAACATGTCACTTACAAGGAATTGAACCTAGGTGGGGAGGATAACAATTATTCCTCCCAACCACCCAAGCTTTATCTAATGGACAATTTGTTGATATTGTTATCATTATTATTGTTGTTAATTGATGCTTATTTATATTTATTTATGTCTATTACATTGCCTTCCCCTTGAAAAAGTTTTGTCCTCGAAGCATATAAAAATTATGTCTTTGTTCTGGCTTCTAATCACTTCTTAGGATTCCTCATTCTTAAATCCGTTATGTTGAGGACATGAGACGATATGACCTTCTAAACATATAATAGAGTTGTTGAATTGTATAAAAGTCAAAGTTGTTGTCAATGATGTTAATATCCTTTTCTTGAATAATCTTTTTAAGTTTTAATAGAACATTCATACATCTTGATAAATATGAGAGAATCTTCCTTGTTTTTCATCACATGACTTTATTTGATTTCATTAGTAAATATATCCTTGATATTGAAACCTATATCTTTGTTTAAAACTTCCTTGATATGTATTAACAATTTAACACTTCAAATACATACATACATCCATCCATCCATCTATCTATCTATCTCTCTCTCTCTATATATAAAAGTTTCACTTCTATATTATATACATAAGTTCTTTTATAAATTTTAGATTAACTTAGAATTAAAAAAAACTTTAAATAACTTCTTTATACTTTTACTTTTTACTTTGAAATTTAAAGACAACCTTACTTCTATATTATATATATAAGTTCTTTTATAAATTTTAGATTAACTTAGAATTAAAAAAAAACTTTAAATAACTTTTTTATACTTTTACTTTTTACTTTGAAATTTAAAGACAACCTTTTGTTATGTTTTGAGAAAAATGATTTATTAAACTGATTTTTTTGAAAATAAAAAATATATATTCTATTTTCTGGAAAATGAAAATTGGATTTTTCTATTGGTAAAGGACATCTGGGATTTGACATCAATCCCTTCAGGAGGATTGTAATTTTTAAAAAATAAAATTAATTTAAAATTAAAAAAATGCAGAATTTTACATCTGTCATTTGGTTGTTATTTGGTTGACAGATGGAATGTAGTACAATGTACTTCATCCATGTGAGGATTTTAAATTATAATTTTAAGGTGTCTCCTTGAAGAAATAATTCGATATATTGTTGTAAAAGCAGGTTGAGATTCGTTGAATTTTTAAAATATTTCTCAAAAAGGTATAAACTTTGGTGTGGGTTTAATTAGGGCTCATTTTTAAGACTGCGTTATCTTATTGTAAACTTTTTTTTCCAACTCTGGGCCTTGAAAAGAGCCCATCTCCATCATCTTTTAAAATAAATAAAATAAGATATATGACGGTTAATGTATGTATAACTTTAATATATTTTGGGGTCAATTAGGCTAAGTGTGGATAGTTAGATTTTATTATTTTGTTTTTTTAATTGGTTGATAGGTACAAAGATGGGACATAAATCCCTGGCATAGTGAAAATAATTGTCAGATCCAAGAATTAATTTAAAATAATAAAAATTTATGAAAAAAATAAAAAACCACAAAGCAACACGTTGCTATTTTGAATGCTTCTGTGTTGTTGGATCAAAATTTGTCAGAAATACTTTCAATACTTTGAAAGTAGTGCCTCTAGCTCGAGTAGCCTTACTCCAGCTCTCACAACTATCGAGAGCATATATTATGACAAGCGAGTGATCGTTTATACTCCAGCTCCCACAACTATCACAACTATCAAGGGCATTTATTTTGACAAGCAAGTGAGCATAGAGAAGCAGTGAGTAACGCGGGTTCGAACTCGCGACTAGTTGCTTGAAGTTGAAGCCCTCCTCCAGCTCCATCATATGCATTTCGCATGATTTTCTAGTGGGTTTTCGTCGCTGGAAAAATAATGCATGGCCTTGCCGCCAACTATACTTTCGTCCCAGACACACCCTCCATAACATCATCCCTCATAGAATTTGCGTTCTGTGTTTTTCCTATTGTCATTAAGGGAAACTCGTTTTTGTTTTCAATATCTGCTATCGGTTTGGTGCAAGATCTATTGTTGGAAGAGTGTTGAACTCGGACTTGGACTACCGTCAATCAGTGCAATTAGTTTTCAGTATTTGCCTATCAGTTTATAATAAACATCGGTGCAAGATCTACTGCTGAGGAGTGAGGATTTTGCGGTGCCAGGTTTTTGAAATCTCTCTCCCTCTGTACAATTGACAATTATACTGCTATAACTGCTGATTTGCTGGAGTGATTGATGGATGATACAATTTTTTGGTGTGTTTTGCTTTAATTCAATATATGAGCGTTGCTCTTCCATTGCCTGTTGAGGGGGATTACATAATTTGACATGCTTTGCATTTACTCCCATGGATGATTGTGTATGTATAGGTTAGCTCATCTGGGTCTGTCGTGTTGGTCCTCTTTTAGTGTAATATTCCTATCTAGTTCGTTTCTTCTTCTTTCTAGTTGGCCATACATGCAATTGTCTGCAGTTGTAACTAGTAGTCAATACATTGCTAGCTGCCAAATTCCAATGGTGTAAATGGAACAATGACAGAATGTTGAATTGAAGCATCAAATATGTGTTGTTAAATTTTGAGTGTGTTTTGAATCTCCATGTTTGAATAGAATCGGTTTTTGACTAGTGGCATGACTGAGCTCTCTAGGTAAAGTAGGTTTTCATGGATTGGGTTTCCCTTCTTAAA
The DNA here is from genome assembly GCA_027924585.1 of Larix kaempferi. NCBI lineage: Eukaryota > Viridiplantae > Streptophyta > Pinopsida > Pinales > Pinaceae > Larix > Larix kaempferi. Next base: position 10,072,035 of record BSBM01000147.1, on the reverse strand, counting down.
ACTTGGTGTTTTATATCTTATGTGCATGATGCTTGTGATCTCCTAGAGGGAAAGTCAGCACACAGAAGCAGCGAGTAACGCGGGTTTGAACTCGCAACTAGTTGCTTGAAGTTCAAGCCCTCTTGCAGCTCCATCGTATGCATTTCACATGATGTTCTAGTGGGCAAGATGATGGTTTACAGAGGTTTATTCAGCTGGTCTTTTCCGTAAATGCAGCCATTAAATCCTGTTTCGGAAGTCTCGGAGCCTCCAGAGTTGCCATTGCCTGAATTTCATAACATTACCTAGACACTACAGATCGAAGACGAGGGGCTTATTGATTACAATGAAGAAATGGAGCGTCCGCCTGCCGCTGTGCCGTTTATGAGGCTCTTTGCATACATCGATTACTTGGATATGCTTTTGATGGCCATCATATCTCTGGCAGCTGCTGCGCATGGTGTCCTGTTGGTTGTTTATCTGCATTTTTTTCAAAGATGATTGACTTGCTCCATTCTGAAGGATCCTCCAATGAACTTTTATCTTGGGAGCCAAATAGAGTTTTTATATTTTTGATTTTTCATGTTCTTGGAAATTTTGTTTTCAGTTTCGAGATTTTAAAGATCCATTCCCATGAGTCTCTCTATCCTATATATCAAACTCATTTCCGCATTGTGGGCATGACAGTAGATGATAAAACTCCTTATTGATGACATCGATATCATATCAAATGCAAAAGTCTTATAAATTATATAATCAAGTACGGATACCAAACTCCTTTATGCATAGTGGGTATGACTCGATGACATTCGATGGTGTCAAAGATTGGCTTTTGTATTTGCAGAGGTTTTTCCAGGAAGTGGAACAAGAAAGATTTCTTGTGTATTTAAATTGAAATGATTTTGAAATTTTGGAAAAGACTAATGTCAAGAATGATGTGTTTTATTGTCTACGTTGCTTGCTTTGAATGATAGTTCCTCTCAAAGAAAAGCACCAACATTTTCAAGGGTGTAACTGGTATATTTCCGAGTTCAAGTTCAACACGTCTAAATTTTTCATGAAAGTAATAATTTTTTTCTTTATTTGTTTGAATATTGATATTAAATGGGAAGAATATATGTATGCAGCAAAAACAATATCATGTTGGGAAGAATACATATACATAACAAATAATATATTGTATATGTAACCCACTCTATCATTATAACTTTTGGAATTAGTCAACATTATTGGGAAAATGCAATGAAGGGTAAAGGGCTCTCAAATTCCGAGTATAGCCACCATTTTATTAGTTTTATGTCGAGTTCAATTTTACTTGTAAAAGCGTGTAGGGTCGAGTCATGTCTAGCCACGTCCCTTGTCTTTACCTCCTCATTTTCTTTAATACGACACTCTGGATCGCCCTCTTACCTTTAACCAGGGTCTTCTTAAATCAAAGAAAGCCAGCGCGGAGAATTTGAGCTTAAACAGATTGATTTTAATTACAGAATGGTCCCTTCCAACTTCTGTAATTACACAGGGAAAATGATTCACTTCACTGCAACATGGAAATAATTATCTCTCTCCTTAATGCTCTTTCTACTAACATTAGCATTAGCTCAGTTAGATGATCCTTACTTATATTGCACAATACAGTTGCGGTGGCAAAAATATTTGAAATGTCAGTGCTTTGGAAAGGAATTTGAAGGTAGTTTTGAATTCATTGGTTGAGAATGTGAACAAGACGGCTACAGTATTTCATCTCATGGAGAGAATGGAGATAAGCTGTACGGTCTTGCTTAGTGGCAGGGAGATCTGAAGGCCTCAACTTGCGCCACATGACAGTCGATGATAAAACCATTGAATGAGGCAGAGTTGATGAAAAAGATGATTGCGAGGCATTTGTTTTACTCAGGCCTAGAATTTCATATATCTTCTGCCTGTCAAATAAAATTTTATGACTATTTTGTTTTTATGCCTATCTTTTTACGTTTTCTTCATGGGTGTCAATTTTTTTATTATCTTACTCTACCCAAATTATATACCGATTCTTTTATAAAATATATATACCTATCAGTTTGCTAACCCATTACACTTTGCTCGCCCATTACACGCCTCTAGCTCGAAGCTGCTTATATTTGTGGCGGGTAAAAGAGCCTCTCTCCATTCCCAAATATTTTCAATGTCATATCGTGTTTCATCTTCGTTTTCGTAGGGCTTCAGTATAAGATCCTTTTGTCCACCGGAGATCAAGAGGTTTAACCTTGTAAAACAATGGAAGCATGGTAGCCTTTGATTTCAGCAATATATATTTGAAAACTAATTTAGTTTCCATCTTGCAATTCCAGCTTTTCAATAATTACTTGCAACCCCCTGGATCTAGGTCTATGGTAGAGATAGTCGGTAAAGAGATTTTTAATGTCTGGCCCGATGATGAGAGTGTGAAATACATTCCATGGAAGGAAAGGAAACATGTCTTATACGAAGTCAAATTCCAGGTTTTTCTATTTCCGCAATTGGAAGCTTCTCCATACAAATGGCACATGTTAAATCCCAATCCATGCCAACATGTTCCTTGGAACATCAATTGCTAGTGATGAATCAGTAAGCGAGAAAGCAGCCGCTACTAGATTATTGTCATGGAGACAAATAAACTGATTTCTTAATTCAAAATGAATATCAAATTGTTGAGTTGTGAATCGTATACAAAAAGGGATATTGCTATAGCCAATATAAAGTAGGTGGACTAGCCGTTGAGATATTTGGAAACTTCCACTCCATGCAATTTGCTGGCTCCAGGCTTTGTACTAAGTACCTTGATTTCCAAGTCAGAAGCCATTCTGATAATTTCATTTCAGGTGTTTTTAGTTAAATTCTTTTTTATTTAACTATATTAATGTAGAATATTTTGACTAGATAAAGGAGAAATTGCAATGCATAAATTCTTTCATTGTGATTTCATAGTGTTATTAGGGAAGTAAGCTAAACAAAATTAGCAAACTCAATCTTTAGTTAGTCTTTTTCTTTCTTGCAAGTTTAAGCTTTGTGTAAGACATTTTTTTGAAATTTTGATTAATTGAAAAGAATGACAAAAATCATTCATAACATATCAATGTTTCTATTCATTTAACTTATAATATTGGCAGGGACTTAGCTGCATTGCAGCTTTTTTTCTTGTTTTAACTTAAATGTCTTTTTACTTAACTGTCTTTTTACTTAACTGTCTTTAAAATATATATATCCAATTAATATATAAATTTATAAGATATATGATAACCCTTTTTCTTTTTATATCGTTTCTTGTAATAAAATTTTCCTTCAGCTTTTTAAATAACGTCTTAAATTTATTTTACCTAGAGCAACTCCACCTAATGTATTCACGTATTATTGTATGTTTTATAATTTTTCCCCCAAAGTTTATAAACCCCATTCTTATTATTATTATATAATCACTTCTTTTGGAAAAAACCTTCGCGTATTTTCCAAACGCAACGATACTCCTTAAAATGGCAACGTTCGACATGCAACCAATGGTTATCGATTTTTTATAAGTGTTCGGGCTCAGTTAACTAATACGATACTCCTTAAAATGGCAACGTTCGACTTGCAACCAATGGTTATCGATTTTTTTATAAGTGTTCGGGCTCAGTTAACTAATACATGGCGTTATATATAATTTGGGCAATGTTGGATGTTTCAATGTTTCAATCCCCACAGATAATTGCAGGATAAGTGTTTATATTTTACAATTTAAGGTGGATAAGAGATGAAATAAGTGTATTGTCAATATTTATTTTAGAATAATAGTTCCAAATTTGAAATAAATAATTATAAAAAGGATAAAATATAAAAAATATCTTAGTTTACATGTGATAATTGTTAGCTGAAACATGGGTAATGGGTAATTAGTGACACTTAACCTGGGAGCAGTATATGGGCAAACCAAATTGCCCCCTATCCATAGGAATCCGGTAGAGCATGAATGGTTGAAATTGCAGTTTCCATTGTCCAAATCGTGATTTTGACGATTTAGGTAGTTTAAAATGTGGTATTTACCCTAAGACAAATCATTGTGATCGCTGGAATTGCATAATTGCAGAAATTGCAATTTTCAAAGGCAATTTTGACTAGATTTGATTAAAAAAATGCCGAAAAAATGAGGCGTTTTGGTTGTTCTTTATCCTATGCGCTGAACCTGTGGTCTATGGATATTCACCGACCACAAATTAAATGGTTGTATTAGTTGGTAAATAGTTTCAAAATATGATGCTCAATATTTTTGTGGAGATGATCTTTTTTTTTCAATTGGGGTCCGATGTTCCCACAAGTTATGATGAGCAGTGATTTTATTGAGTGATTTTTTGAAACGGCAGTTGTAAGTTTACAAAGCGATACCCCTCTCACTGTTGGAGATTGTATGTCCCGAGCTGCAGTCAACAACCCCAGAAAAAAGGTAGCGACTAATTCAATGAATGGCGCTTATCACAACTTTTTTCTTTTATTATTTTTTTAAGAATGTCGAACCAAAATTCTATTCACCCTGTTACCACCTAAGTTGTACTTGGTTGTCAAGTGAGTCGGCGAAGATTGAAGCAATTTTGGCCCTTTTTTTCAAACTTTTGCATGTCCATGCCTCACGGGGAATTGTAATAAGTTGGTCTAGCATGGTGTCTTTTGTAACAGACTTGGTTTGCCTTAGGTTTATACGTCAATGTGGTACTCTATTGTGTTTTTTCCTTAGTTATTATGCATTGTTTTTCAGCGACGCATAATTCCTGAGTTTTTCACACACCTCCAAAGCTAGAGTATTCAACTTGGTGGCTAAACCTTGGGAGGTTATTAAAGTCTAGGGGTCTATATATTTTAACATGCTAGCCATCAATAATGTGTCACATGGACATGTACTAGGCCCCCTAGGTTTTATTTTGTTTTTTAGACATAAATTTTTTTTTTGCAAACGGGACTTTTTTTAATGCTTTAATTGTAAAAGTTAAAAATCTCATAAAAAAGTGGTTAGGAGGTGAAATTCACCATTGGGGTGCTCGTTTTCTAACCTGGAGCACCCATATTACCCGTAAACCCACTTTCTTAAGTATTTGAGTGATTATTTATCACTTAAATAAAAATTCTCTCAAAAAATCATAAAAGAGAATACAAAAATAAAAAATAAATAAAGAGTATGAGAGAAAAATCGAATTCCTAAATCAAAGGAATCTTGTTTGGAGCTTGTGTCAGTGGTGGCTAAGTTAACTTGGCATCAAATCAGAGATGATTGAAGATCAAATCAATCAAAATCAAGTCCAATCTAGTCAAGGCGAGTTAACTCAGCATGGTGAGGGTGCATTTGCCTCAAGGAAGGCACAATTGTTGAGTTGGAGTTTGTTGATTGGGCTGGTGATCAATCCCAAGATGGATGGCGCCTTCAAGCTCAGTTTACTGGGCCTCCAACTCACCCTTTAGATCTTATGAGTGTTCCTCTTCTCTAGATCACGTCCAATTCACCTTCAGTAAGAGATTGCACCCCTCTCTTGGGATTTGTGCCCCCCCTCTCTCAAAAATCTATTTAAGCAAGGTATTCTCACTCATTCCAAATGGATGGTGGAACCTCTGCCTCTGTAATATTGTTGTTATCTGATTAATGAAATTGAAGACTTTGGAGGTTCGTCCTGTGCCATCTGATGAATGCTATTGTGTTGAGGTGATATTGTACTACTTCGTTTTCTTTTTGCTTCAATTATGTTAATAGATCTAGCTTAGAAGATTGTTTCTAATCCATGGAGTAAACATTTACGATTGTTAATTTGTTTACTTGTCCTTTGCTTTTAAGAGACACATGAGTAGCCAACTGTACTAGGTTGTACTGAGGCTCTCTTGATCTCTTTTCTTCAAACACACTAGATCTAATCCATTTTTTGGCAAGACTTTTCCTATAGTTGTGCAGGTTACAGATTTGAAGGAGGAGTTGAGCTCAGTTGCATCCTCTCCCCTCTTTAGCATTTTCGAGCTTATGTTTTTTATTTGCAGGCACTTCAAAGTCTTCATAGGAAGATCAAGCTTGGGGCTTGAAGTCTTCCGTCCATCCCTCAAACTCAAACTCTCTCTTTTCTGGTTACTTTGTTCTATATGCTAAATAAGTAGATCTAGTTTGCAAAGTTTATTCTTTAAATCTATTTGGTTTTAGCATGTTAAGTAGCTAGATCTCAAAAGTAATTCAATAGCTTCATTTTTATAGTAGATCTAAGCTAGCTAAAGTTGGTACTTAGGAATTTTTCCAATATTTTTCCAAGTACCAAAGTTCGAAATTTTTTATCTTTTATTTGATTGTATCATCATTTTCTAACATCTTTTGTTTGCTGGTTCTGCAAATTTGGCGAAAGAATAGAAAGATACTCTGGCGAAATTTCATTGAAATTGAACCATTCAAGGCTCCAGAGACCTCCTATCTTCGTCCTATCAATTTCTAGTGTTGTAAACCCTTGGATCCAAGCTTATAAGGACCAAGTGGTACTTCTTTTGTAGAATTTGTAAAAATAAAAGGAAAGTGGGCTACACAACGCCCACAAAACCCCCACTCTAATAGAACTAGCAAAAGAAAAACTAAACTAAAAAATTCCAAACACAAGATCAGATCTTAGGGATTCGAATGGTGGATGATTTCTATTATAGATCAGCACAGTTGTAAATACTAAATAATGATTCCGCTTGCTCTTTTCTTTTTCCTTTTCCCCATTTTTTTAATTGAAACTTCAATTTTCACTAGAACCCCACAAATTGGAATCTTTCAACTATTGATTGGAATCTTTCAATTATCGTTCACAATGCTTCTTGAAAGCAAATGGCTAAATCCAGTTCTGGAATGTCAATGGCCAAGGGCCAGAATGTGGTCAAAGACCTGGAGTTTACAGAAATTATAAAAAGATGGGGATGGCCAAAGGCCAGATCATACACGGTCTGATAAGATATGTGGCCAAAGGCTAGACATCACGCAACTCAGATACCAAATGAAACTGACATAATTGGTTTCTCAAATACAAACAATAATTCAATTGTTGAATATCAAATTTAAATCGGACAACAGGTTATAACTTATAATCCATAAAGACAGATAAAAAATAATGAATATGAGATATGATACAATGCCATGGGATGGGGTGTACTAATAAGCATTCATTGGTCGCCATGGTTGAATAGATATGCATTTCCATTAAGTCATGTCCTCTAGTTAAATTAAAATGTGTCTTTTCATTATTTATTGTTTATTATTAATTATTAGTCATGTCTTTTAGTTAAATGTGTCTTTTCATTATTTAGTGCTTATTATTAATTATTAGTCGTGTCCTTTAGTTAAATGTGTTTTCATTATTTATTGTTTATTATTAATTATTATTATTTATTTATCGATATTATTATTATTAATTGGTGTTTATTTATATTTATTTATATCTATTACATTTGTCTTTAGATAGTAGGAAAGATCCACTTACTATGAGCACTAGCTCAAAAGTTAGCAGCTTCACCTCCTCATCGATAGGTGATGGCACCGTGAGATTTTGAGCACTCTCCCTGGGTATCAGCCAAGGCATTCTTCCAAGCTCTTGATTGTTGACAAGGTTTCTTTCCTTTTTGTGGTTCCCTACTTTGTACCTTACCATTGGATGATATAAATTAGATTCTAGGTCTTAGATCTCATAAAATAGTTGGGTTTTTATAGGATCTGCATTCACACTCCCACTTGTATACTGACTCTGATGTACCTAGCAGTCCCTTAACCTATTTAGGGTCATTTGTTGGACATTAATAAATTTATCTTAGTCGTTGATTTTCTTCTTTCCAATGACTTTAATCAACTAAATTCAACTTTGAAATAAAAAATTACGAAAGATTTGTATTAATGCATACCTTTTCGCCACTTTCTTGGGGAATGCTCTTGTAGGCCAACCCTATTATCACCAGTGTATCTCAAAAATTTCTAAGCAACTAAATCTAATATTTTGAACTATAATGCATGACTCCGCAATGCTACAAGTCTCACTCAATTTGAAGTTTCCAAGAAAAATTTATGGTCAATTTGCCAGAACCTATTGATTTCACCCTTCTCTAGAGAGTGGAGTTGTAAAATAGATTCCCCAATGACTGAAATTTTGATTTGTAACTCTCTATTATATCCCCTTTCCAATGGCATTCGTATCACTTAAATTGGAGCATGAAATCTTCATATATTCCTTTTTATTATCCCTTACTATTTTAAACCAAGTTTAAGGACTGAATAAAAGCACTAACTTCTACATATTGTACCTCTGAAATTCCCAATCCTCTGCTGATGAATTTTAGATCAAATATAATAAGGTCTTTCATCTTTCCAACCCAAGTCTCAATTGATTTGTAGTTCCCTAGCCAAGATTATAGTAAAAACTGTGGAAGGTGTTACTCTAAGAGGCCAAACCAAGGATTGCTCGCTCTCATACCACATGTTATGAACCAAATAAGCATAAGCAACACCCAATCCACTGATGCCATGCCTAAAGGATGTGAATGAGTGAAAGAATAAGAAGCCTCACCAAGGTGGTAACATCCTATTACAAGATATCAAAATGCACAATACAAGATGAATATTCAAACAAGTCTCCTTGATGTATATATAGGAGATGAAGAGGGTTCTAGAAGGCATCCCACAATAATAATTCTAGCTAACTATAATTAATATAATGATAATTAATGAGGGTTAGGACCAAAAAACTGGCATATATTATTTTAAGCTTGTCACCTAAATTGGTATGAGCTCAAAATCTCATGTCACAAAGTAGATGTACCTTAGACAATAACCACACCATTGTCCACATCAACCATTGTCCACATCAAACATTTCTACTTATCAAATAGAGAGTAAAAATTCCTAATAATTTTTGGTATATGCTATTTTCAGCTTCTTATAAAATTGGTGTGAATTCAAAAACTCTTGCCATAAAATAAACCTTTAAAGAATTTCTGAGAAGTAAAAGGATAAGAACAATGTCTTGCACCATACTTTCATGATTAAATTCAACACAAAACATAATAAAAACTTGACATGCCATACATAAAACAGGTCAAAAGGAAAAAGGAAGGACATTATAGCGATCAAAACTGCCTACCTCAGACCCTTTCCATTTTGTTATTTCAAGAAAAGACTTCAAGCATCCGTGATAATAAACTGTATGAGGTTGGAATGCATTGACCTTTGAAAATGTTACAATATCCTTCTCCATGTCATAGCGCCTGAATCAATGTTATAATGACCTGAATAAGAATATGCAAATCCCAATCCCAAAAGGCTACTTTTCTCTCTTTAGTATAACATGTATGCGTACTTAAGAAAATATCCCAGACCCTAATTCAAAGTACAACAAAAATTAAACAGAAAACCATTATGTACCTTTCATTTGTTTTATGGTCAGAAATGTCCTTTATATTTGCCATTTTCATGTACTTGCTTTTTCTTCTTTGACACTATTCAAGTACGTATTTCCTTCTCATTGTTCAATATGTAATCAGTAACCTAGCAACAATAGAGAACCTATAAGAAGGATGCTTCTCTTTAGTGACATAGATAATATTGGGGCTTTATGCCTTAATGCTTACCACTAGGAAACATTTATGCATGCATGTGTTACAGGTTTTATGTGTATCTATTTCCTTCTCATTTTTCAATTTGTAATAAATTAGTTAGCAATCATAGAGAACCTAAATGTAAGATGCTTCCCTCCAGTGACATAGATAATATCGGGCTTTTATGCCTTGATGCCTTCCCCTCGGAAAATTTCTATACATGTTTTATAGATTTTAAGTGTGCTTTGTTACCACCCAAAATGTAGGTATATTTTGGGTATTTGGAGGCATTCTTTTCAGCAAGCATTGCGCCAAGGCATGTGTATGTTGCAGCTATGGTCTACCTTTCTTTCACATCCTCGGAGGATGCTCATGTCTTTTAAGGCATGTTTGATGGTTGAGTTCACACATTTGGAGGCAGGGTTGCATATGTGGTAGAGATTCACCTTTTGGGGGCCCTTATCTACATATTTTCATGCATATTTGTTCATCGAAGGTGCATCTCACATATCTCAAGGCAAAGTTGCATATTTGGCAACCTTTCATACCATTAGAGTTTTAGGGGAGCGATTTACATTACATTGAGGATTATGTGTATTTATTTAGGAGCCAAATTGATGAGGTCACCCTACATTCCACCCCATATGTTGCACATCTGCCTAGAGCACTCCACACAATGGGTTTGTGCTAACTACTTGGCACATGTATTTATGGATTCTTGCACATATTTTGAGGAGCTCCCTTGTTTAAGGGGCTTTGGAGGTTATCTTATGCTCTAAATTGTGGAATCTAGGAGAGGGCTCCACTAACAAGGTATCAAAGGCAAAGAATGGTACATGTTACAAGGGGGCATCACTCTTTTGGAGGAGGACGTGGTCAAAGGGATGACCTATCAAGGCATATCCCAGTTGAGTTGGCATTGGCATTCAAGGCATATCCCAATCAAAATTGAGCGATTTTGAAGAAGATCTTAAGGAGAGCGAGTTGGCCTCTCTTGGGAAGTGTGCCTTTCCTCTCTTGGGCATCATCCTTGAGGTGGAAAGCTTACATTGAATGGGAGATAATCCCAATATTGGAGGTGGGGCGCCCCCCTCAGGTGGCATCCTACTCACCTTCAATCACACAATTCAAGGAATCAATCAAAGATTGGAAGAGATTTGACATCCCCCTCTCAAGGAATGCGCCCCCCTGTCCATGAATGTGCCCCTCTCTCTCTCAAATGCTATATAAGCAAGGTCTCTATTGCTTGTTTCTCCATGATATGAAGGCATAGAATTTCTGCTCCTGTAATGTGTGAAGTTTCTTTTGTGTAATAAGATTGGAATACTTTGGAGGTCTATTGTGGCTCTTGTTCCATGCATGTGCTATTGGTTGAGGTGACATCTTTCTAAGCTTTCTTCTTTATGCAAGTTAATGATTAGATCTAGCTATATTGGAAAAAGCATTTGCGTTTGTCAATTTGTTTGTTTTATGTTCATGCTTTCAAGATTTTAAAGAGTAATATTAGTATTTGGTTGTACGATTATTTTCTTTGTTTTGATTGATGAACATACTAGTTTAATCTTGCTTGTTTGAGCATTGTGTAAGCTTTGCAGGAAGCCTCAAGGTGAAGGGAGTTTGGAGCTCGTTTGCATCCACCCTCTCTCCATCATTTTCGAGCTTTGGATCTACAAGTTTCTTGTCCACAAATTCCCCTTCTTCATCATCTTCTAAGATCAAACTTGAGCTTGAGGGTTTCCTTCTATCATCTTTTTACTTTCAAATATCTCTTGGTTACTTGTTGCTTTAGCTTAGTAAAAGATAGATCTACATTTTTTGCAAATCAAATATCTTCTTTTATCAAGCATAAATATCAGATCTAGAGTAGCTTCAATTTTTACTTTAAAAACTAGATCTAGATCCATATTTTTCATATTTGAAGCACAAAAAATTTCCCATTTTTTTCCAAGTATGAACTTTGTAATTTTTTGTGCATTTGTGTATGTTTAACCCACTAACTTTGCATATTTAGCTCGTTGGTTTTTAGCAGGTCCAAGGAAAAAGAGAAGGAATCTCTAGCCAATTTTCGCTAGAAAGTGCCAAAAAGACATTATGTGGACCCTCTTTCACCTTTCTTTCATTCTATAAATTTGTAAGCCCTTAGATCCAAGTTTAAATGGACTAAGAGGCAGTTCTTTGAGCAAATATTGTAACATCTATTAAACGAGAGCAAGTGGGCTACACAACGCCCACACCCCATCCCCCCTGGGGGGATTCACAGTGTCAAATTTTGTGGTGTGATTTTTTCTGACAAAACACAAACACACAAACCACATTTTACTGCAAGACTGTATACTTATAATATCTCATATTTTTTCCATTTTATTTCGCAAAAGTAAATTAGAAATAACATCGATCTCGTTGCCACGAAGTATGCTCTCACCACCACATAAAGGCATTGTCGATTAGTAGTGGTTGATCAGAAAGTGACACATAGATCCGGTGATCCATATCTTTTTGTCTTTCTTTTAGCATTTTTCAAGCATCAATTTGAAATAAACATTTTGCTACCGCTCAAAGTATGCTCTTTCCCCTTGCGGGCATTTGCCTGGTCCTGGGGAAATCAGAAAGAGTTGTAGCAACTTATTAATTCTCACATTTTAATTAAAAACCCATCTTAATAAAAGCAACAACCCCATACATAGTGAAAATCCGGCACTTAGAACATTGATTTTTGCGTGGGCAAATTCCTTAGAAGAAGCGGGAACAACTGGGAGTCGACCTCAGGGCACAGTTAGGCTACGCCCTTGTTGGTGTAGTGTTGAACACCACCCTAGAGACTCCATTCCAGCCCACACGTCTTCGTGAGGAGCCACCTTCACTTAATTTCCGGACATTACTCCTTGTACCTCACAGTATATCTGGAGTTTCCCTTTTTCCTGTAACAAAATTCAATCTTTAATAATTTAAAACCATCCAAGATACACTTGCAAAACTTTCCCTTTCAGTAGCAGCTATTATATATACTGACTCCATTGGCACTGGTCTCTAGCAACAACATATTTTACATTTGCGTAATATCATATCAGTAACTTGTTGCTTAATCCTTCTTCATGCTAGTGGTGGTTGTTTATTTTCTGCTATTGAAAGCATTTTCTTAAATATTTTGCAACGAACTTGGGCAGTAATCATACCCTCTAAAACTCCTATAAAACATCCTTAATTAACTCTTCTAAAACATTCTAATAACCTTAGAAACATTCCGTAGGGACTACCCCCTTGGCTTCGGTTATGAGTTGGCCTAAATGGAGGAGTCAAGATCAGGTGATACCCTTGACTTGAGACTTGCCCCCAAGGGCGCACCTGGCAGTAGCAAGGTTTTTGTTGCGTTAACCAGGTGTGCGACCCGGCGGCAACAAGGATTAGCTCTATAAAAGCATTAGCTCTCTCATTTGCTAAGCATGGTTGGATTGATAGGGATATCCCCTCCAAAGCTTAGTTGAAGATCTAGTGGAGGATGAAGTTAAAGGGCTTGTAGATGCGAGGTTCATCATCTTCTTTTGCATTTCCATGGATGTATTTGATTGCTGAAGTTACTCTTGCAAATATGTTGTAATGATCTTGTGAACAAGGGCATTTTTTATCGAAAGAAGAAATAAGGTTAGGGAGAAACCCTACTTGTGACTTGTTGTTCATCATTGTTCAATTTTGGGGTTGTTATATGTTATTTCTGTGAAAGGCTATTGCTATCTGTTATCACATTATATGTCGGCAGCAGCTTCCATATTGCAGACTGTGCGGCCGAGGACCGCACAGTACTTTTTTTTCCAGATCAGGAGATCTGCCACCTCAGACGAGGCAGTTTTGTACAGATTTCCCCTAGCAGACATATCAGAGGGGACAGGCAGTTGGACTTACAATCTACCACAGGGTTACCTTTCCTTGCCATGCTTTGACACAAGCCCATTTGAGACAGTTGCCTAGTCTTATTTTGATCGAGATTGTCACAGTACAGTGCTGGTCTATTATGTGCCCGGATTTAGCAGACATCCAGCTCAGATACAAGTTCAGTAGTAGCAGGTATATGGTGCTGCAAGTATTGCATGTATTGATTATTGCTCATGTTGTAGATTAGACTCTTTTATACTTGCTAGTACACTAACTTTGCATGAGATGATATATTTGGTGATCTGCTTATGATATGATGTTTTTGGGCCTTTGGTGATGTCAGTCCACCCCTCCAATTAGACTTATGTATATGCACGCTGAGTCATGTCCTATATACTTAGCTTAGACTTGATCACTTAGCCTCTCGATAGCTGACTTTAGCACCATTATCACCTTCTCCACCCATCCGACTCATCCATGACACTTCATCCCCGACTTGGATTCTGATTTGTGATCACGAGGACCCCCTTTCTCCACTGATCTCTGAGTTTGCCATGACTCCCTGTTTATTGTGCCTCGGCTCTTTAGTGTGTGAGATACACGGTTAGACTTGGAATTTGCTCCTGTCGGTTGCCCCCGATGTTGCAATGTAGTTAGGATTGTGTAGCCTCACCGGGTGCTCCCCACTTGTCGTCAAAGCTTGTATTACCCACCCCCACTACCTTTGCAGTATGAGCGCCATGTTTATATCTTTTGAGATATGTATGTAGCCCAAGAGGGCCATGAAGAAATGAAGAAGTGAAGACATGAAGACATGAAGAAATAAAATGTAAATCAGGCTAAAAAGGCCTCTATGTTGTAAATGTAAAATCTAGCCAAAAAAGGGCTAAGTATGAAACTCATTGTAAAATCCATGCAATGTGTTTATGAACACACATGGATTTTGGTCAACTATACATGTCAGCATTTGTAGTGGTTATTCCTCACCTAGTCCTGCGGGTCAAGGAGGTGAGAAGGAGCAAGGGACAAGCTCAAGATTGCCCCCTAGAGTCTCAAGTTACGGTTTGCCGGACACCCAGTTTGGCAGCTCTAGAAAAGAACCTCACGGAGACTTCGGATACGGATGTGAGTTGTGGGATACTTGTTAGATGACTAGTGGTGGTTTCCCTGCACTATACCCATTTGTGAGGCACCGCCCTTCCCCGTGTTTTGTCATGGCATACTTACCTCAGTGGACCCCGCTTTCCCGAGATGTCTAATGGTCACATGATCTTTATCCTCGTCCTCCCATATCTTTTACCTTGTTGTCCACATCACCTAGAGTCAGCAAGGTGGTCAATTCTATGGAGGTGTATAGCATCCTAGTCTTTTGGAGGTGGTGGGCCCACTTCACCAGGGCCTTGTACTATTTCGAGATTTAATGAATTTTTGATCACCATGTTATCATTTTATTGCTTAGTAATGTACTAACTTGTTTAATTGAGCCTTGTCACTTCATGCTTGCATACAGGTTTCAGCTAGCACTATAGTTGACCAGATTTGACTTGGTCAAACTGGGTTGACCATGCCAAAAATGGGCCCGAAAAAATGTTGTGATCGGAATTTCGATTTCGACCATTTGTTATCTCCAGGGGTCCCATATGAGCATGCAATTGACGGAATTGCAAAATATTGAACCGTTTGAGAGATTTTTAATTATTATTGGTCAACTTTGACTTGTTTTAATTAAAAATCATGGATTTGGGGAAAATATTGCCAAAGTGATGGATCGGGGTTATTCGAGTGGTCATCCCTACTACTTTTGGGGTCCACGATCACATTGCAGCAGACGGTTCGGCAATCCGGGCAATAAAAGTGGGTCAAAAGCCCAATTTTCATCTTCAGCCATATAAACCAGCAAAAAATACATGGAAATCAGAATTTTGACTAAGGCAACTATAGGTCAATGGCAAAATCAATGGCTGGCAATGGTAAAGGTAATTCATAAGGTAATTTTGGCATGTTTTGACATTGTATTTGATGGTTGTGGGGCCCTCATTTGCCCAGCTCACCATGGAGGTCGATTTTGGCCCATAGGGGCGTTTTTCTCCCTAGTGGGGAATTCGATTTGCTTTATGTTGATGGTGGGACCCTTCTTGTATGTGGTTGGGGGGATAAAACATCCCATAGGCACCCCCCAACTCCACCTTGCATTGATGTATGGCCCACATGGGCCTCTCTCTATCCACTAGTGCGCTCTCTTGGGGCAATTCGCACCCCCCACTTGGGATGCATCTCCACCATTCGATTTTGTGGATGGGGAGATGATCTCAACCCTCCATTTTGGGGGGAAACCTAGCTTGAGAGGGAGCCATCTCTATAAGAGAATGGACTCACCTCCATTGTAGCTCTCTTGGCATTTTTTGGACTTGGAATAGAAGAGAAAACCGTTGTTGCTCTACTTGGCTCTTGTGTGATAGCTTCTTGATGTTGTTGATTGCCATACTATCTTGATGCACTAGTTGTAGTTGGTGTATGATTTCAGCACTGTTTTACTCACCATTGTTTGCAGCAAGCTCAAAATCTTGAAGGAGGGCGCCCCATTTGGCTTCCACTGGTGCTCCACTCTCCGGGTTGACCACAAAAGGGAAGTGTTTTTGCTATTTTTAGTCAAGCATTTCTCTCATTTTTAATTGTGTTGTTGTAGATTTCTGTTGTTTGCCAATACTGATCTGATCTATTGTCTATTGGTGTTTGCAGGCAGAGAGGACGAGTTGGTGGGGAGAGAGCAAATCGATTTCAGCTGGGACTTCTCCAACCGCTCCAATTCGATCTTCGGGACGTACTACCTCTTCAAAATCAGAATTATCAACTAGTTCCAAGTAGGTGTTACTTCTTCTTCTCTTGCATTTCAATTTCTGAATCTTGTTTAAGAGAGAAAACCCATATAAAATCTCTAAAAAATAAAATCTACAAAATCCACTGTTAGAATTAGTTTATTTTGAAAACCCACAAATGATTTATGCTTAAAAGCCTATATCCCGAATTTCATTTGATTTGGACTCCATTTACCCGCTTTTTAGGCACTGGTCACTTTGCCAAAAACGCCCCTCTAGGGCGTTTTTCTCTTTCAGCTTGTTGGGTGCATTTTGGGGTTATGGGTACTCTTTAATCTGCTCCGTAAT
This sequence comes from Larix kaempferi, assembly GCA_027924585.1. Classification (NCBI taxonomy): domain Eukaryota; kingdom Viridiplantae; phylum Streptophyta; class Pinopsida; order Pinales; family Pinaceae; genus Larix; species Larix kaempferi. Next base: position 10,055,461 of record BSBM01000147.1, on the reverse strand, counting down.
GTCTTTTTAGCTTAGAATACCAAGTATCAGCAGTTGGAAATGCTTATAAACGTATTGTTTTACTGCCCTAGGTCCATTTTTCCACAAATTAACTCATTCCCCCAGGGCTGTTACTTTCACTGCTTGCTGGTCTGTTTTTTGTGTCTTAAATCAGTCATTTAATCAAGTTATAATTGCTGGAATATGTGTTTGAATTGCTTATGCATCTCTGCCATGTATTGATAAATCATCATGAGCTTCATTTCCCCATCGGCAGGGTCCCTACCCACTCTTCCAGTAATTTTCTGTTTGCTGATTTAATTTCCAGCCTTCTAATTTTTGATAGAATTCATCAATTATATGTGTAATCAGATCTGAATTTGTTTCATCTAGTACATCCTCCCATCCAGAATCTCGATTCCACTAGGCTGGATAAATTCTCACACTTAGTCATCCATTCTGTCTCTCACTTTGTTTATCTTTTGGGTTTGGGTGTCTGATTGTTGAGTCTCAACCTTAATCGGTTGAGTGGGTCTCCCTCTTGACTAGGCCAAGTGCCTTGTCTAAAGTGACTGCAGCCTTGTTCAGTGTGACTTCTGTCCCTTGGAGAGAGGACCTGGCTGCTGTTGGTTACACCTTCCTGGTTGCTCATCCTCTACCGTCCCTATTGGGATACCCCTCTATAGCAACTAGAGTTTGTGTGATAACACTATCTTCTGTTGTTCAATGGTTTCATGTCATTGTTGCTAATTTGTAAGAGATGTAGTGCACCTTTGGAAGGGCCCCTTCTTTAATTTCTACATATTAAAGAGTTCACATGGCTGGTTAGGGCATGTTTGTAACAGCCTAACGATGCCTTTCTCCATACTCTTTGAACCCTCTTTCTTGTTAAACTTGACTCCATCACCCATTGGATTGGCACTAGTTTTGGAAACCCACCATCCATTTATTTCTAAGGTCTATCTTGCACCTTTTCTAAGCACACCCCATGTTACTCTTATGTTGTATTAGGCATTGAGCCACATTAAAGACCCTACCCAAGCAGGCTATGTATAGAGGACGTGTGGATTGTTGTCACCTTTTGGAACCTTTATCTACTCAATTTCATGTATATTTGTTTGCTTGAGGAGATATTTCACATCTCCCTAGGCACAAACACATATGTCGAGGCATGCCACATCACCAGGAGCAAGAGTTGGATTTGCATCTTGCATTCTTGGTTTGCATATGATGTCACATTGTGGTGCTATATGAGTTTAGAGACTTGGTTGATAGAGCATTGGGCTTACTGATGAATGGTTTAATACTTGGTTGCATTCCCACATGCCTATAAAACATATTTTGAGGAGCGCTCCACTTTGTTGCACATATTTCTAGAGTACCCTATTCTTCGCTCGTGGTATTGAGGTAGTTTGAAATTTTAAATATTTTGGCACATGGATTCAAGCTGTGGCACATACTTTTGGTCTTTTCACACTTGTTTCATGCAACACTCCCCTCATGTTGCACATACTCCTAGGGCATTCCACTTTTGGCTCTTGGTTTGAGGTGGTTTGATTATATTGGACATGGATTCATGTCATTTGGCACATAGTTTTGGGTCTCCATGCTTATTATATGAGGAGCACTACACCTCTCATGTACATTAACCTAGAGCACTCCACTTCCATTGGCGTGTTTGGAGGAGATATCGTTACTATGAATCTGGACAAATACTCTTTGCACATTTATTGAGATCGCCCACCTTATAGAGGTTATTACAACAACCAATGCCATTAATGCATATTTATCCATGAGATCCATCATTTGGGGGTACTGTTACACAAACTAGCATGGGAAATCAAAGCCCAGAAGAACAATGTTCGCCGATGAGCAATTAAAAGGGAGATCATTGTCACCTCACCAACCCTCTTCTGCACATTAGGTTGGCTCTTCTCCAACACAAGGGAGGCTTCCCAAAAGTAGGATCGCTAAGACAATAAAAAGGAGATTCAAGGTGATATGAAGAGATAGCCTAGCAAAACAATGAGTTGTAGCATTGGAAAATGTAAGGTGATGAAGAACCAAGATCAATGCCTATCCAAGTTGGGCAAATGGAGTCATAGAACAACAAAGAGAGTTGCAAGTGAGTGGTAAACTCAAAAGTTTAGGTTGAGCTTGGTGATGATGCCACATATCCAATAACAAGAGTTGGTATTAGGTAACTCTCTAGATCAAGGTTACTTGGGAGCGAGAAGCGGGAGCAGGAGCGGGAGCGAGAAGTGAAATTTTCAGAAGCTTCCGGTTAGGAAGCGTTCCGGAAGCGTTTTTTATATAATATATATTTTTTATATATTTTGATGCATATATGTCAACAAATGCAAGTAGAAGTTCATCAATCATCAGATAACATCATTAATCATTGAAAAGAATGAAATAAACAATAATACCATATAACATCATTCATCAATCATCATTCATTAATCATTTACTAGTGAATTCATGATTTCATCAACCATAGGTCCAATATCCATGATTCCATAAGTTATAACATCAAGATTCAACCTTAAACCTCAAATTCAAAGGTAGGTTGAACATAAAACTTCAAACTTGAAATGCCATGTAATGTTTACAAAATATATGATAATAAATATAAAAGAGTCAATAGTGCCGAAACTTGAAAGTACTGTAAACAAGAAAATACAAGAAAAGTAGATTTTATGGAATCATGGATGTTTCCTCTTGCCACGAGAAATTTCCATTTTCTTTTCTCGTGCTCTCTGAACAACGGGAGTGGGATTATCATCCCCAGTAGCCACCACTGCTGAGCCACGTCCAAGACTCGATCCTGCACGACCCCCCCTCACTGATGCAGATGGAGGTCGTGAACCTCTAGGCAAAGATGGTGCATCTGGAAATGAGGAAGAAGATGGCGGCGCCATTGGTAGTGGTACTGCATATGCATCATCCTCATCGCCCAAAAGCTCTTCCTCCAAGCGCTCCAAAGCTATGGCTCCATCCTCCAAGTTATGCTCCTCCGGATTGTTGTCCCAAGTGACATATGATCTATCAGTTTTGGCACGCTCACAATAATGAGTCAACAACCTCAAGTTGTAATGTACATAAACCAAGTTTTCTGCTCGGTTTTCATTTAATCGATTTCTTTTCACTGAGTGGATGAAGCTATAGGTGCTCCCACACCTTTCTGCAGAGGAACTGTTAACCACCTGTGAAAGCACTCTAACAGCGAATCTATACAAGCGTTGGCATGTTGAGCCATACATGTTCCACCATTCGATAGGAGGCGCCCTATCTCGATCTCTGATTGCATGCAAAGTACCAAATGGACCAACTTCACTGAGGTATTTGCTTAATTCACTGCGCAATATGTCACATTCCTCTAAATCAGGGACCAACTTGTCTATAGCAGTCATGTACACAAGATGTACCTCTGGATCTGTGTGGGGCTTTCTCCTAACCCCACCCCCAGGTGCTGGTTTCGTCAACCAAGATGGAGAATAATATTTTGGTGTTAATACATACGCTAAGGCATGCAGTGGAACGTTGAGATGTTCCCACCTTTTGACCACATGTTCATGAATATGGTCATACAAGATGGGATCTTTCTGTTCAACAATATCTTTAATTTGACCCAGCATGCTATCCATCTGCTCATACACCTCCCCAATCACCGGCTTATCTGTATCTGCAAACCGAATCATGTTATATATGGGCTTTGTGAACTGCAAAACATACTTGACACTGCCCAAAATCCCGCATCAAGAACTGTTTCTTCCACCTCCTGAAAATCAAGCCTTTCAGATGCGAGTGTACACCTATCTTTCAAGACCTGCCATGACTCACTTGATACCATGCTAGCTTATGCCTCTCTTACCTTCAAAAGGCGCCTGAAAGTGAGGTAGTAGCTAGCAAATCTAGTCTTTGCTATCTTCAATAGCTCCAACTTTGAGTGACTGCAGAAAATGCCATGGGCATTGCTATGGTTGGTTATAAATCTTATCATCTTCTTGCCCTTTTTGTACAATTCACCAATCCATTTGTATTGATTTTCCTTCAACTTAATGATGTCGTGCATCAAAAGGTTCATTGTGTGAACCAAACACCCAGACCAAAATATGTTGGGGTATTTATCTTCAATGATTGCTCCCGCTACCTTACAATTAGCAGCATTGTCGGTTATGACTTGGATGACATTGTATGGACCAATAGATTCAATGGTTTTGAGTAGGAGTTCTGCAATGTTTATGCCAGTCTTGAATTTATCTGAGTAGTCATGGGTTGAAAGGAAGACTGCACCAGTAGCAGACACACCAAGAACATTTATCAATGGCTTGCCTTTTACATTTGTCCATCCATCTGATACAATTGATACCCCATACTCATTCCAAGCATTTTGTGAATTGCCCCAAAGCATTTTGGATCTTGCCTCTTTCCTTGTCAAGCCCCACAGTTCTAACTTTGTCATACCCTGGGCTCTTGTATTCTGCTGGAGCAGTGCGAATGGCATCTACCATTTCATGCCAATAGGGTGAGCGAAGGACATTGAACGGTATGCCACATGCATAGAGAAACCGAAACACTCTTGCATCCACGTCATCCCTACCGTTGGTTTCAAGGAAATCTGATATTGTCCTGCGTGACCCAGGGGGTGAGAATCCACTACCTTGGGTGGATGGGCCTCTAGCTATCGGTGAGTTCATTGAGGGGTCATGGTCAACCCTTGCTTTTGATTTGTTTTGTGCTTCAAATTCTTCCTTCTTATACATGGCTCTTTGTGTTGATGGCACACTTTTGCAAACACAAACTCCTACAGTTTTGTTTTCATCACATGGCATGTTCCCACATAGATGTCTTCTCAGACGGGTATATGAACCCGTGTAAGTCTTTTTACAATGGGGGCAACCAAATTTGGCGGTTCCACCCCCCTTGCTTCCTCCCTGCTTGGTGACATATTTCCATAAGGGTGTTGTGTCTTCCTTGGTTTTCATTCGGTTTTCCCTCCTCCTCCTCCTCCTCCTCTTCGCCTCCCTCCTCCTCTCCACGGTATGTGCCACTACCCACTTCTTCATCATCTCCCTCTCCCTCATTCCTCCTCCGGTTTTCAATGAACATCATCAAAACAACAAATGGAACCAACAAAAGAAACCATAAACCCATCATCATGTTTGTTGGACTTGGAAGTTGGAAGTGGAACTAGAGTTTAACCTGTTGTCCTGCAATAGAAATGATGGAGAAAGCATGGGAAAGAGTAGGAGAGGAACATTTACAATGACATTCTAGATTCTAGTCAAATTTCAAGCTTAAAAAATTCAAGTCTCAAGCATCAAAACTTCAAGTTCAAACTTCAAACACAAAGCAAATCAACAAGAAAGGGTTTAGAGCCTACCTATTTGGATGTCCAAGACTCCAATGGTAGTGAGTGTGCCAACTTGCCAATGCTCCAAGCATCCAAGATTCCAACCTTCTTCAATCTCCAATGGCACCTTCTCCTCTTCTCTTCTCCTCTTTCTCCTCTTCTCTTCTCTTCTCCTCTCCTCTCCTCTCTTCTCTTCTCAAACAAATGAAAGTGACAAAATGGAGTGTGGAGGAGGGCTTTATACCTCAAAGCCCTATTCCCCCCTCCAAAACCCCAAGCGTGGACCCCACAAGCTCCAACTCACCCAAAAAATCGCGGGTTTGGGCGAATCGTCCGAGGAAGCGACGGGAATCGATTTCAAGAAGCGACCGAATCGTTTTTTTAAAGTTGGAATCGATGGGGGAAGCGAGCAGGAAGTGAAGAGGAATCGATCCGGAAGCGACGCTTCGGATCGATTCCTGCATGCTCTCACACAGTGGCAGGAAGCGAAATTTTTTGGCCCGAAGCGCGCTTCTCAAAATCGATTCCGCCCGGAAGCGAAAGCGAATTGCGCTTCCGCCTAGCTTCGGCCGGAAGCTAGCTTCCGGAGCGGGGGCGAGAGGGGGCAGAGCGCTTCCCCGCAACTTAGCTCTAGATTTTGATGATGTTCTATTTGTTTTAGGTCTCTGAAAAAATTTGCTTTCAATTTCGCTTATGTAAGATAAGAGCTTTGTAGTAGAGTTCAAGAACTAGCAAATCTTTATTAAACTGAAGAAGTCTAACCCAGAATCAGCATAGGTGATTTGAGGTTAGGGAAGACAATTTATAAATGTTACATGGTGAACCTATTCGAGCCCTAGTTCATGATAGCGACAACTTGTGCAAGTTGTGGCACAAGAGGATGGGGCACCTACATCATAAAGCGTTGCCTATTCTGACGAAGATAGTCACAAGTCTTATAGAGTTCAACATTGAGCAGTACGGATTATGCAGAAGATGCACACTTGATGCGCACTTGGCAAGGCTGCTTTGAGGTCATCTACTTCAATCTTAGAAAGCATGTATTACATTTCCTTTATTGATGACTTTTCTTGCAAGACTTGGACATGTTAATTTTTAACATAGATCTGAGATTTAATAGCAGTAACAGTCTTCTTTGAATTTATAGCAGATCATGAATAATAAGAAAGAAGAAGAAGTATCCACAAGAACACAAATTTTACCCCGGGGAAAACCTTTCAAGGCATAAAAACCCCAGCAAAGAATATCTTCCTTAATATGAGATGACTGAAGTTTTACACAATAGACAGACCTTTACATTGACCTTGCCTCTAGGGCATACATACAAGGATGACCACTGTCATCAATTACTAACCATGCCAACTGCTGAGATGAAGTATGACCAAAGAAGAATACCCTGAAACTTCTATTGATTGTCCTTGACTTTTCTAAGTCTGAGCTTGACTGAAAAATTATGTTGTTGTTGATTGTGGTTGACTGATTTGTTGGGCTGCAATCCTTCTAATCCCTAACAGGGTCTGAGTTGTAAGTGAAAGGCCCCAAACTAGAGGCTTGGCTGCAAGAGAAGGGTCCCTAGTTAGGGTTGGTTGCATGGGAAAGGCCTGGAGCAGGGCTCGGCGTGCTCCCTCTCCACTAAATAGACCTTGGCCTGCCCTTCAACACTGTAACAGGCCTGCGGCTAGGGTAAAATAGCCTGAACAGAGCCTCGACCCACTTTCTGTCAGGGTTAGGCTGCAAGAGAAGAGCCCTGACTTGTTCAGCTGCCCAAAAGGAAAAGAAAACAATCCTTAAAAAATATAAGAGATTATCCCTACTACTGCTGTCGAGTTTGAGAGAGAAAACATGCCCCACGACTTTTTGGATCAGAGATGATGATAATTTTAAGATGATGTTTTACAAATGAGAGTGCTCCTTTATTTATAGAGCATCATAAGGGTCATATCCATAAGTTTAGGAATTATAAAAATTAAAATTAAAATTAGTTAGGAATAATATTTTAATTTTTATCTTTCAACCCATTAACTTTTAACTTGGTCTTTTGGCCCTTCACAAGTGGGCTCTTGGTCATCCAAAGGGTCTCAAGGTCGCCCATAGGGGTTCTTGGTCATCAATAGGTCTCTTGATCATCCATTGGGGTTCTTGGACCACCAATGGGTCTCTTGGTCATCCATTCAAGTACATCATCATATATAAGGAAAATATTCTTTGATTGCCTTGTTCTTCCCATTAACACCAAGATCATGTGCTAGGTACTTCAACAAGGGGTGGCCAGTCCCATGCGAAGGTCCCATAGCCCACTAATCAAGGAGAGGAGTACAACACTTGCCTAGATCCAATCTAGGTCTTCACGTTGATTGAATCAACGTGTTGGTCCCTGACCAGGTTCTTCAGCCCTAGGCTGAAGGTTGACCGAAGTCAACAACTTGGTAATTGACCAAGTGCTTCCATTCTTAAATAATGTCTCTCAGCCCCAAGTTGAGCTTCAATCCCAGACTGAAATATGTTGATCAACCCCCTGGCCCCTGACAAGGTCCCCCATTCTCCCGGAGAATGGTTATCATCCCCAGGCTGATCTTCAATCCCAGACTGAATGTTGATCAACCCTAGTAACTGACCAGGTGCCTCCATTCTCCCGGAGAATGGCTCTCGATGCTGCTCAAAAATCAACACTCCTTCTCAACGAGAGAGGCATTCTCTGCAAGGCCAAGCATATCTCGGAAGTACACAAACTTCGTCAATGATAAAGACTTGGTCAATACATCAGCAATCTACTCATCTGTACGAATGTACTGAAGTTGCATGGCACCTCTCTGTACCATATCTCTGATGAAGTGATACTTCTTCTTAATGTGTTTCGATTTGTCATGAAACATTGGATTCTCTGAAAGCTTTATGCAACTCTGGTTATCACAATGGATAACAGTTGGCTCAAGCTTTCCACCAAACAAATCAGATAGTAGCTTCCTAAGCCACATTGCTTCTTTGCAAGCATCACTGGCAGCAATATATTCAACTTCTGTAGTGCTATGAGCTATGGAGCCATGTTTCCTGCTGGACCATGAGATCATGGTTGATCCCATACTGAAACAATATCTGGATGTGCTTTTCCGGTCCACTACACTACCAGCGCAATCAGAGTCTGCATAACCAAGTAACATTACTCCACTGCTGGAAGTGTATCTGAGTCCATAACCAATAGTACCTCGCAAGTATCTAAGCACATGCTTCGCAGCAACCTAATGTGTGTGCATAGGCTCAGACATAAACTGACTTAGTGCACTTACTGCATAACAGATATCTGGTCTAGTATGTACCAAGTACATCAAAGATCCAATAAGCTGACGATATAAAGTAGGATCCACTGACTTTGAGCAAGAAGTTGTCTCATGTAGCTTCTTTAGGTTTGACACCATTGGTGTGTTCATCGGCTTGCGGTCCTGCATCCCAAATCTTCGCAATATATCAACTGCATACTGTCCTTGTGCAAGGAAGGTCTCATCTAGCTTTTGCCAGACCTCTAGACCAAGAAAATAATGCATACAACCGAGATACTTCATTTCAAATTCTGAAGTGAGCTCCCTCTTACACTGAGCTATTAGTTGTTCTTCTCCAGTAAGGAACAAGTCATCAACATACAAAACCAAAATAAGAGGATGGTTCGGTACAACCTTGAAATATAGGTTGGAGTCAGCAGTACTCTTGGAGAAACCCAAGCTATGAAGGTAACTGTCAATTCTTGCATACCAGACCCTTAGGGCCTGTTTTAGTCCATACAAGACTTTCTTCAGCTTGCAAACATGTATTCCTTCCCATGGATCACAAAACCTTCTGGCTGCTCCAAATAGACTTCTTCCTCAATTTTGCCATTAAGAAAAGTTATCTTCACATCCATCTGGTGAAGTTTCCATCCAAAAACTGCAGCGCAGGAGATAATTGTTCTGATAGTGGTGTACCTAGCAACTGGAGTAAAAGTTTCATCATAATCTATACCTTCCTTATGAGAGAAACCACGGGCTACAAACCTTGCCTTGTATTTTTCTATGCTCCCATCAACAACATGTTTAATTTTGTAAATCCACTTAGAAGTCACTACAAACTTCCCTTTTGGTCTTGGGACCACTTCCCATACATCATTTTTCAGGATGGAATTGTACTCTTCTGTCATTGCATCTTTCCATACCTGTTGTTGGTTGCTTCCTCATAAGTGGAAGGTTTTGCATCAATGAGGTGTCACAACTAAGTAATAAGACCAGAGTACTTCTGGGGTTTCTTGCTTTCTCTGAAGGTTCCCAAAGGAGCTTTATGTTTTTCTGCTTCCTGCAGAGTTTCACGAAACCAAGCAGGTCTTCTTTGGAAGGAGGAGCCTCAAGCAATTCCTCAATAGGCATCTTTGGTTCTATCACATCATCTTGAATTGAAGGATCATGTTCTTCCTCCCTCTGATCATCTAAATGAGGAGAATCGGGGACTCCTGAAGGAGGAGAGTCCGAGTCATTTGGAAGCTCTTTGGATCGTTGGAAAACAGCTTCTTCATGAAATTTCACATCTCTACTAACCTCAATGTGTCTTTGACCTGGAACCAATGTTTGAAAAATCGGAATCGGACTTGGACTCGAAATCGGTCGAGGGTCAACTCATAATCAGAATCGGAATCGGAATTGGTAATGAATCGGTCATAAATCGGTCGATTTGAATTTAATGAATCAGTTTACGCAAAAATACATAAAATATTTAAATTTTAAAGATAAACAACATTTTCAAGATTTTAGACTGTTGATATGACCTAGACCTATTTTTCAAAAGCCAAAGAGAACCTAGACTTGTTGTTTAGAGCTACTTTCATCCACAGTACTGCCCACCATTTATTTTAAGCCTTTAAGGTGATTTTCGTGACTTTTTGTTGCTGCACAGGTTTGCTTCAAAATTGTTGTACGAGGGTTTGAACAACTTCAACCTAAGTTGCATGAAACAGGGAAACTTCGAAATAGGGGAAACATGTCCCCAAAAAAATTTAGAAACGAGGAAATGCAATATATATATATATATATTAAATTAATAAATTAGCAAGGACATTTATGAAAATGAATGTGAAATAGAAATCATCAATCATACATGTCAACGAATCATTGCCTATATTGGGATCCTATTCATCAATAGCACCCTATGCCTCCCTCCTCTAGGCTATAGCCCTTGCCTCTAACTCGAATTTCAAAGTTGATCCTCCAAGGACATTAGTCAATGGCTCAACACGCTACAATTTGGATGAAACTTCCTAATCCAATCGCTAAAATAAGGTAGAAAAAGCTTCCCATGCTTACTAAGTGATTTTGCATGAGTGAAGAGTATATTTTTATTAAGGTCATGACGTAGGAACGCAACAATCAACAACACCAACAACAAGGTACATATAGGGGTTGATGTGCTTGATTAAATACCAATTCCATACTCTCATACATGATAGAATTTGGTGGAAACCTTGCAATCTTGAAATACTGAAAACTATTAAGTCTGCTGAATTTTGAATGGGATCTAAAAATCTACTTTTTGCATATGAAGTCCGATGAGGTTGGAACCACTCTCAAACAACCTGAAACAATTAATGGTAATGTTAAAAATTTAAGTAAAAGGATGGAAAATAAAAGATAAGGAGAATGTCACTTTTACTTACTTAACATTACCATTAATATCACCAAGTACTACTGCACCATGGGGATATTGCGTTGTTTTTTTGAGTCCACGGGCACCCACGCAAAATTCCAGACAAACCGGCCGATTTTTTACATAACTCGGCCGATTAGACTGGTTTGGTACCAAATTGGCCGATTCAGTGTCCAGATTGGCCGGTTCAGTACTGAACCGGTCGACCAAACCGATTTGCAAACCGAGTTGATTCCATTATCAAATCGGTAGATCAGCTAATTTCGAAACAGGTTTGACCGATTTTTTGAACTATGCCTGGAACATAGATAAGATAGGCTTTTGATCTTTCACTGTAACCAACAAACGCACCTTTCTTTTCGGAAGGCTCTAACATTGTTCTCTTTTCCTTTGGCACATGGATATAGACTGGAGTGCCGAAAATCCTCATGTGATCAACTGCAGGCTTCTTACCTGTGAACACTTCTTCTGGAGTCTTTTCCCCCAAAATTGCATGTGAGGGCTTCTGTTATGAATGTAGGCAGCAGTAGTAGCAGCTTCAGCCCATAGAGATAAAGGAAGATCTAGATCACATAACATAGCTCTAGCGGCTTCACATATCGTTCTGTTCTTCCTTTCTGCAACCCCATTCTGTTGAGGGTTGTATGGCACAGTTAGCTCCCTCTTGATCCCTGCTTCTCGGCAAAGATCATCAAAATGGTGAGATTCAAACTCACCCCCATTATCTAACCTTAAGATACGAATGTGCCTTCCTGTTTGATTTTCAACCAATGCCTTAAATTCTTTGAACTTATCAAAAGTTTCATTCTTAGTCTTTAGAAAATATATCCAGGATTTGCGGGAGCAATCATCTATGAAAATCACATAATATAAATAGCCACTCATAGAGGGTGAAGTCATAGGACCACATACATCTGAATGGACTCGATCTAAAATCCTTTTAGATCTCCTGCTACTGTTAGAAAAAGATTTCTTGGAATGCTTTCCAAGAGCACAACCTGTACAAATACCATCATACTCATAAGAAAATTCAGGCATACCTGTCACCATCTTTTGTAGACCAACAAGAGCTCTGTAATGAAGGTGCCCAAACCTTCGATGCCATAACTCACATAGATTGATTGTGTCATGGACCAATGCCGGAATGGAGTGTCCGGATGCTTTGTAAATTCCCCCCTCTCGAACTCCAATCATCTAAGATGAACCCAACTTTTCAGTCTTTGGCCACAGGAGAACCTTTCTATCCATGAAGATTACTCTGTAACCTTTATCTTCTAAGCATGCAACTAAGAGGAGATTCTTCTTTAAGCCAAGAACATACAATATTTCTTCAATATGTAAAATTTGTTAGTGTTTGCTTAGATCTTTAATCTGAAAGATAGACAAGCACAGTAATACACAAGAATTTTCTTCGAGGAAACCATAAAAGAGAAAACCCCGCAACTTCTTCAGTGATAGATTCGTCACTTAGTACAATATCAAACCAAGATAGAAAACCCAAAGATAAGATGAATTATGCAGCTTCCTTCTTCTTCCTTCAACGAACTTGTCTCTCTCTTGCTTGGAGCGAACTTGTTTGTTGGTGTGTGTGTCCAAATGAGGGAGGGAACCTCCCTATTTATACTTTATGTGTGACTGACCTAAAATCCGCAATGGGGCCCGACTTCCTCAACTAACTAGGCCGACCTCTCCTAGGGAGACTCAAAAATACATTTTACATTTATCCTTTTGGGAACTATTGCCGCCGACTTACAATGGAGGTTTTGCCTAGATATTCTTACATGACCAAATACAATAATGACATCCCCGAACGGAGGAAAAACATCTTCGACGGAGGTACAATAAAAGTACAATAATAATATAATAATAATATACAAAAGACTATCTTCCGAAGTTATTGTTATCACACAACTTGTAGTTGTCCCTAAAGGTATCCCATCCAAGATGGTAGAGGTGTTGAACAACTAAAGAGGTGACTCAAGGCTTGCAACGGTTCCCAATGCAAGTGGGTGTCATGATAACTGAGGCAACCTTCACTTTAGATCAAGAAGAATCAAGATCAAGAGGGAGACCCTAGCCAATCTATGAAGACTAGCTAACCCAAAGACTCCTAGGGAAATGTGTAAAATGAAGCAAGGAGATCAATGGTGCAAAATTTTAGATCGAGGAAAGTAAGTGGACCCAAGGTGGTTAGGGATTGGTTGAGAGGCTTAAGCAAAGACAAATGAGTCAACCAAGTGTTTGATTAAGGTCACTTATGAAGTTAGATAAGTAGATCTAAAAGGTGAGCTAATGCATTATCCAATAACCCAAGTGGAGCACTTCCCTTAAAATTAGGAATGGGGTCCACAAGGTGAAAATCAATGGGGTAAAGCACTAGGGGTAGGTTTTGAGGGATGAACTATCCAATGAAGCAACAAACTCAACTACCCACGTACTAGAACCTAGCAAAAGGCCTCCCTCAAGGAATACGACTTCCCTTGGAGAGACCAATGTGCCTTGGGAAATGGGCCAAATGGAGTCCAAACACCACCAAGTTTTAGATCGGGATTGCCATGAATATTATTAAGGTGGGTTTTAAATTTTATCCCCAAAAGCTTGCTAGATCCAAGTAGATCTGAAAAATAAATAAAATGAGGGTTTTAACAATAAGGGTTTGTAGATCTAAGAGAATAAATGATCAAGGTAGAAGAATAGCATACCTCCTTAAGCGTACCTGGAAAATGAAGATGAATATTGCTTGTGACGAGGATTACTTCCACAAAGATCAAATGCCAAACTTGATGAAGCTCTTCTTGCTAGCATTTTGCCTCCTTCAACCAATTCGGCCTCCCTATTCCTGTCAACGAAGGACACAAAGATCAATCAGTCAACGAAAATGGAAGTAGATGCAAGCAAAAGAGATGAATAACATGAAATTGTTGGTACAAAGAACAAAACAACTCCTGTAACCCCAAACCGACTTGTTGAAGATAGCAGGGTAGGCCACCCCACCAATGCGCATTCCCCCAAGACGTTTTCTTTGCCTGCAAATCATGTTAGTGAAGCTAAAAATTCAAGATGGCCACTAATGTCTGTCAGTGTAGAGGAAGAAGCATTTACAATCACCACAACACAGCATTCAACTCATGATCCAAGATGCCCAAGAAAAATATTTTATTCCAATAGCCAAGAGCCAAAAATCTCTAGATAGCTTTTACAATGAGAGGGTCTCTTCCTTTTATAGGATAGGAAGACCAAAACCCTAAACCACTTTTGAAAACTAGTGATTGAGATCAAAGATATAACAATGTAATCAACGGCTAAGATGAGCCAATACAACATAAGACATGGATCACTCAAATAGAGGATGACGTCATGGCTAAAAAGCCTCTAAGAGGGGTGACGTCATACATGGGGGTGGCTAATAACATGTGTGCCACAACAATAAGACCAAGACAAGTCACTAGGAGCACATGGTGGGGCTAGGAGGTATTAATCCCCTTCACTAGCATGACCCCATGGCACAATAATACAAAATATGAGTCTATGACATGTCCAAGTATACAAATGATCAAATCCTATCCCCATAATCAGAGAGAGATATGCAATAAAAGTGCTCCTGTAGCCCATGTGGACCCCACTGACTGATGCCAACTGATCTGAAGAAGGGGATACACCATGGATGACCTCTGAGCAGACCAAGTGCCAAAACCTTGCCTCAATTGCCCAAATCGAATACCTCAATGACCTTTTTATTCCATTTTTAATCTGTTGAAAAAACCTGAAAGTGACCAAAACTGCCTCTCAGGTGCCTACGATGTCAATCTAAGTGTGCCATCATGTCCGGAAGGGGGGTAATATGGTAAAAACAAGTGGCTGGACCACCCCCTTCGTCTGTAGCGCCCTAGGCAACGACTAGCCTCCAAGGTACTGCTGGACAGGTCACATCAGCATGGCCAATCTGATCAACACGTGGAAAACTGCTACTATGATTCCCAGAAGTGCCTGAAACTGAAAGATAAGTGTCTCAATGGATCCAGAAGACACAAATCCACTAGAGATGAGTATTCATACACCTCATGATAACCTGTAGGATCATTTGTAGGGTCCACCATACCCAGACAAGTAAAAAGATGATGATCTGTAAACAATAATAATTCATGAAAACTGCATCAATCATCATCTGAAGCATGTGCCCAACATATGGAATCATCAATACGTATATGCAAGACCATAGATCAACATCATATAACACAAGTGGTCCATCTCATCACAAATCCCAAGGATGACCATGGTCAAACTATGTTTGACTAGGTCAAAATACAACCATAGACTAGATTATAACAAATGACTAAGACATGTTCCTTTAATCATATTCAGAGATTAACTCAAAGTATAAACATCAATCAAGTGGCAATTAGTACATAGATATTCAATTTTATTTAATATTTACTTGCACCAAAGCTTCAAAAGACTTGCTCATCAATGGACATGGCCTAACTGCTAGCAAAGGGTTAAGGCTAAGGACAAGGCCAGGAAGAAGGTATGACTTGATTAACTTAACTAAGTGATACTTTGGATAAGGGAAAGGGTGCTACACACTCAAGCATGTGCTGAATATGATAACAAAGGGAATGGCAGTGCCTCACAAATGGATAAGTTGTTTAGAGAGTGCTTATTCAACCTTGGCATCATGTCTACATCAAGTTGATCCAAAGTTCATTAGGATCATTCATTTCATTTCCATGGCCAACAGTCTTTAGATGTAGCATTTATTTAACCACTGCTTTTTAGGCCTATATGACCCCTCTGGGATTTTACATGCGCTTAAAAGCACAACTAATCGCAACTTGCATCCGGGGTATATTTATATTTATGAGGTCAACAATCTTTAGATTTAGCATTTATTTAGCCATTGCTTTTTAGACCTTTTTGGACCCTGTTATCACACCATAGTAGCAGGGCTACTATTCTTGCTTAGCAGATATCTGCACATTTTAGAGCTTGGATTACTCAGAGCTTGGCTATGATGACTTTATATTTTGAGATCACTCATGATCAGAGTAGTGTATTTTATCAGACTTATGTTAGACCCTAAGTCACATGGTTCGAATTTGAATTCGAGTTCGACAACCATTTGATTCGATTCGAATTCGAATTTCTCGATGAGGTTCATTTGAGATTCGTCTTTAGATTTGAATATATATATATATATAGTACAAAATAATAAAAATTTAATTCAACAATTTACTTAAAATATAATACAAAATAATAAAAATTTAATTCAACAATTTACTCCAAATATAGTACAAAATAATAAAAATTTACTTTAACAATTTACTAGTGGAACTAGAAACACATGACTAGGGGTTTGTTTCAATCTTCAACTCATCTGCTTAGGTAAATTTAATCTCGATAGCGATTAACTTCAGTCTTCAACGGCAGCACAACAGAATCGTGGGTCTATGATCGTAGTCTGTAACTCAAATGATGAGTTGATGATTGTGAGCAGTCGCAGTGATTCATGAACACTGAGATCGAAACTCATGGAGTCATGAGCTCTAAACACTAGCATGAGGGTTTCTTTGCTAAGCAATGGCAAGGAGAGAGGAAAAACTTCGCTAGCGGGTTGGGAGTCGAGACTGAGGTAGGTAGACCGTGGTGTGTTAGGACTAAGGTTAAGGTTAAGAAACGAACTCAAAAAATTTCAATTTTTTGATTAAATTCGCCTTCAGATTTGAACCAACTTGAGATTCGGCAAAATTCGAACCTCAAGGTTCAAATTCGCCGAATATTGTGACTTAGGTTAGACCTTGTGTCAACGCTGAGCCTTGAGAGTTCCAATGTGATGACCGATGTGACCCTTTATTCCATACAGTTTCAGTTTAGTGCCCAGTGATGTTATTGCAGCAGTGTTTCAGATGATTTATGATGATTATTCTTATGATGATGATGTATGACCTATGAATTTCTGATCATTGATTATGGATTATTATCTTGTTGTTTTAGTCATGTTCACAGCATTAGCTTGGTATATGATTCATGATGTGGCAAACTTTGTAAACTTAAAATGGACTATCTTGGTATTATAAAATGGACATTTTACTTGCACATTTAGGTTGTTTGACAGAACTCACTAGTTTACTACCTTGCATAGATATGGTCTTTCTTAACACCATTTGTCTGCTAGCTTAGGCTCCACTTTCACTTGACTCCATCCATTCATGACCTTCCTTGATTGGCTTTTACCCTTGACTTGTCTTGCTTGACTTTCTGACATTGAGGACTTCCCTTTTTACTACCTCTATGTTTGGATCGCATCCATGTTTGTTTAGTGTCTCGGCTCTGAGTTGGTGACAGAACTTGCCTTTGGTAAGTTGGATTGTAGGCCTAAATCATTTTGGTCGGTTGTCCCGATGTTTGGCACTGGCACGAACTCTAGAAACTTATGTAAATTCGCCCATGGAAACTGTAAACTCTAGAATGTGTTTTTGAACACACGTGAGTAAAGGGAAAGAGCGATGAACTGCTAAAAATACTCCTCGAAGAGTATAAGAAAGGTCCAAAAAGCAATGGTTCTTAAACTCTATATCTAAACGAATACTGACCTTCTATATATATAAACATGCTCTGGATGCAAGCTGCAATTAGTTGTGCTTTTTAGCGCACTTGAGATCCGAAGGGTTATGTAGGCCAAAAAGGCCAAGAAATGAAATTGAATGATCCTAATGAACTTGAATCAACTTAATGTAGACATGGTGCCTAAGCTGAATAAGCACTCTCTAAACAACTTACCCATTTGTGAGGCACAGCCCTTCCCCGTGTTATTTGTCCGGCACAAAGTGTAGCTTCCCCCTCTCCCAGTCCAAAGTGTCTTTTAGTTGAGTTTAGACAAGTCACCCCCTTTGCCCAGCCTTGTTCCTAGCCTTCATCCTTAGCTAGCAGTTAGACCATGTCCAATGGGTGAGTTTGTCATTTAAGCTATTGTGCAAGTAATTATAAATAACAATGAATATGCAAACATGATTAATGCCACTAAATGATGTTATATTTTTAGTTAAGCTGTGAGTATGATTAGAGGAACATGTCTTAGTCTATTGATATGATTTATCCTTGGTTATATATTGACCTAGTCAAACCCAGTTTGACGATGGTCATTTCTTGGGATCCGTGATGATGTGGGCCATGTATGCTTATTGATGATGATTGATGGTCCCGCATACTATTGATGATGATGCTATATGATTGACATATGGTTCAGGTGGTGATTGATGCAGTTCAGCAGGTTTTATTATTATTTCAGATCATCAGATTATGCATTGTCCATATATGGTGGACCCTACAGTTAGCCCTGTTATCAACTGATTTGTACAATAGTTGAAACCTTATTGAGCCGCCAGTGTTGGAACACATCAGTGTTCACTTCCAGAGTATCTGGGTTTCATTATATTTGGGTCTAGCCAGTTTTGGCTAGCCGGTTTTGTTTTTGAGTCAACATGACCATGGCCCCATGGGGGTTTGTATCAAAGTGTGCTAGTAGGGTCTGAGTGGCTCGGTTCCCCATGACTGGATTAAACAACTAAGGTATTCCAGGGAGTTTTTTCACCGTCAGATTATACTTTGCTTCAGGCGAAATATAATCTCTTGGTTTTTCTCCCGCTTCCTCCAAAGCTGGAATGCCCGATTTTGGAAATTTGGCCATGGGGGGTTATTAGGGTCCAACTATAATGTATAAACCTACTAGACACTATTAGAATAGGTTTTGGTCATGTCCTAAGTCTCTAGGACCCCCAGAAAAAATTTCGAAAAATTTTTACCGGACGCGTCGGAATTGGGGTTTTTAATATTTTTTAATTAAATTTCTCTATAGTTTAAATAGAGAAATTTGAGTCTGTAATATGTCAGTCATCCGGGGTCCGAACTTAGTGTTTGATGGCTCGTTTCATAAGCCAAAAATCACACATGACCCATGGAGCAGCTAAACCCAACTTTCGGATGTCAATTCGGCCTCATAATTAATATTTTCTCTGAAAAGTCATTTACAGAGAAATTATTAATTAAAATAATAAAATTGGATATTTTAGAGATAATCCAAATCTCTCCAAAATTAATCAATTTGATTAAAATAAAGGGCTAAATGACATGGCAATGAGCATTTAGGAAGATTCCACTCAACTCCAAGCCTTCCCAGTCATCCATCCAGTCACCAGATCATTATCCATTCAAAGCAATTCGCCCTCCTTATGCAAAAATTCGATTTAGTGACATGGCATTTGATTATTGGGTTGGTTGATATGCATTTATGTTGTGGTAGGCGCCCTCATGACTCACCACCCCCACCAAAGCTTGGCTCCCTTTGTGATTCGAGGCTACACCTACTAGTTACCACGTGTATCCACCACAACCCACTCGCATATCCTACCTTCCTCACGTCAATCTCTATCAAAGTCGAGTTTAATCCTTGTTGGAGTTTGTGGATTGGTTATTGATGCTTCCCATGTAATCACGAGTAAGCTTGGCCTCCATTAGATTCGAGTTAGTGCCTACTTGTTACCACATGTCTCCTCCATAACCAACTCGCATATCTACAAACCTGCTCACGTCAATCCTTTTGCTCTCACGTGGAACTTAGTTAGGGTTTGTTTACTTGTTAGTGCAATCACGATTTGGCTTGGTTCTCTCTAGATTCGAGTTAGTGCCTACCCTTTGCCACTTGCCATCCACCAAGCAACTCGCATATCTCCACATAGATCACGCCTCCTCTACCTTAGCTCGCCATTCCTTGTTGGAGTGATGTTATTGGGTAGCATTACCATTCACACCTACCTTAAGCTCGAGTTTGCCACCTATTCACTCCTACCAACCTCAAACTCGACTCTAACTTGTGCCAAGCCATTGATTGATTGAGATTCGACCTACATGTTCATCACCAATTCGAACTAGGGCTAGCTAGTAGTTTTTTCTATAAAGAGAGGCCCATTAGGGGTTATTATCTCATGGATATTTTGGGCAAACTTACTCTGCCAATTTGTAATCGTGTTCTAGCTTCTTGCTATTGGGAATAAATTCAACTTTGGAGGTCATATTGATGTGCACATTGGTCCATGAGAAATTGTTAAAGCTTCAATGAGGTGATATTGTTTTATTTATGCTATTTCATATATAATTGTTTGATCATTCTAGCTTAGAAGTCATTTTTATGTCCATGGAATGAATATTTGGGTTCAACTTATTCATTTATGCTTGGTTAATTGAGATCTAGAAGTAGCAAAAAGTAATCGGTTATACTCATGCTCTTCTTGCCCTTTTTTGGCTAATCATACTAGACTTGATCAAATCATTGTTGAAGTGGTTTAATTTTGCCGATCTCCTAAGTGCAAAGTGGGACTTTGAGCTTGGTTGCTTCTTCTTCCCCTTTGCCATTATTTTGCTAACCTTTGTGCATTTCAGGTTCCTTCAAAAGATCGATTTGTGCTTCAAGGATTGAGCTTGAGAGTTTTCATAAAGAATCCATCAATCTTTTATTTTCCAAATATTGGTTACTTGTCACTATAGGCTTTTACTTCTTCAAGCCTTCCCATTTGCTCCTTGAAACTTTTTACTTGCATGCTAAGCCCTTTCTAGCCTTTCTAGTTTTGATCCAAGTTAGTCACTTATCCTCTTCAAGCCATAGATTAGTAAGCCATAAGGTTGAAGCTTCTTCAACCTTGGGGAATAACTTGGGATTTGTTCCCTTGTGCTCTTTTCAACACTTGTTGTCGGCGTATCACCGGTTAACCGGAGGATTTCCAAGACAGTGTTTTCACCCTCTCAAGTGTTCCACTTGTAGCCCTTTGCCCTTGTCTTGCTATTTCATCCTCCTTTGCCCTAGTTTTTCCCCTCTCCCATTCATCTTTGTCCTTTTTGCCTCTCCCTCCACTCGCCCTTCTTCCTTGTGCATTCGTTTTGCCCTCTTTAGGCTCCTCTCGTCCTCCCATTCTATCCTCTCTCTCTTGCACTCGTCTCACCCTAGTTTCTTCCTTCACCTTTCCATCCTTTTACCCTTAGGTTTCCCCTTTCTCCCTCTTCTCGTCCACCTCTAAAGTGAGCCCTAAAACATAAACAAAACAAACAAACAAAAACATTAGTTTGGTTAGTGGTTTTGAGCTAGTTAGTAGCTATATCTATCTTTGCATCTTGTTAATAGTCTCACACACTTGAAAAGATAAACACTTAGGCATTCTTTTTTGGATCTCATATTAGGAATCTAATCCTTGCATTCTAAGTAGTTTATTTGAACATATAGGAAAGTGATAGGTTGCATGTAGCTTGTAGTTGTTTACAAGCTTTTACATCTTTCAAAAGATAGAAATTTTGCACAAAAAATATTTCAATTTTTTATACTTTAGATCTCTTTTTTAGCACATTTCAAGAGTTTGTTGTTCGCTGGTCCGTTTCGCCATAGTTAAGATTTCATGTTAAAATCTCATGCATTTTCCACTTTAGAGTCAATCTTTTGAATCTAGACTTAACTAGTTTCCAATTGGTTTTATTTTGCTAATGGTTAATGGGTGCCTTGTTGAAATGTTCTGATCTTATGTAGGTCATTTGAGAGAAAGATATTTGATAGATCTTGAACCAAGAAATCAAGGCAAAACCACAAGAACGCCATAAGGAGTGATTAAAATTACAAAATCTTGTTATCCTTTGAAATAAGCTTATAAGAGCTAGCCTTGTATTTCCATTTACTTCATTCTCGAAAGACCTTGTGAGGTTTTAAACCCAAGGCATTTGTAACCGTTTAATAAAAGTTTCAAGTGGAGGAGGCCTCCACCTTTTTGGGTCTTCTTCCCCATTTGGGGAAGAGTGTCGTACTTGGTTAACTTAGATTTGTGGTTTCATGCTCTTAGATTAGTTCTTTACTTCAATAAGTTATTTTAAGTCATCTTCCATACTTACTTACCCCCATGCTCTCCCGAGTAGGGTCTTTGACCTGAAAGAGACTCTTGGGTAGTTTAGTTTATTTTTTGCGTTTATTATCATCTTGTATCTCTTCCAAAGCCTTCGACCGGAAGTTGTATCCTTGAGACAAAAGTCTCAAGGGAAGGACCACATAATTTGTGGTTACTCTTCCTTCCCCGTCGGTTTCCTTGGCAGAGCTTTCAGCTAGCTGGAGATTCTCAAGTGCAGGCGGTTCTAGTGGTTGATCTTGTTCGGAGATCAACCCCACCTAGTAGATTAAATCTTGTGTGGTAGAATACTAGTTTGAGTTTAGTTTTATTTTGCAAAGTAGTTTCTTGTTAAGCATTACTTCATATCTTTCAAGCTTATCAATTTGTTTAATCATTTAAAAGTTGATTTATTGCTTTTACAACACAACTACTTTCTGCTTCCTTAAAATAAACCAAAGTCTCTTGAACTTGGCCAAATCCAAGTCAAGAGCACCCTCTATCGGAGGGCATTCTTAGTCTTGCATTTCCCTTGCATTAGGCATTTTAAGCTTAGCAAGTCTCTTGAACTATGGTCATAAGATCAAGTCAAGAGCGCTCTCTGTCGGAGAGTTGAACAAGGTTCTCTAATAATAAAATTTTCCACTCATACACCCCTTAATTAATTTATCTTGGTTTCTGTCCTACACCCGTATGCTCTGCCAACCGGAAACGGTTGGGCTAGTACTCAGAAAGGTGGAAGACCTGTTAATTTACAAGTGAAAATCTAATTAAAATTTTTACCCAAAACCTCAACCAAGACAAATTACTGTTCTTCCCACAAGAGGTGGTGCCGGAAATCCACTGGTCAGACTTGGGGGCGGTTCAAACATTGGACACCTATCCTCTTGAATCTGGGTGCTTCCGACAGATCACCTAGGGTTGCCAGTAGTTTTCTTGATAGGGTTCCACTGTTCTTTTGATACCTTGTTCTTAGCCCTAATAATCAAGACAATTAAAACTTTAAATTTACCAAAATAAGCTGCACAAAGTTCTCACAAACTTTCCGATTCAAGCACTTGTATCAAGTTTTCACATTCACATTTAATTTTTGACTCCATAAGGCACTGGTCCTTCATCTTATATTTTGCTTTCTTAAGTATCAATATTGGAGTATTTGCTATATTTACGTGAAGTGATTTATTTATTGCCCAAGTGTATCTTTCATTTTGTATTTGCAACGTGGATTGCGCTATCTTGCTCTTTATTTTATTTTTATATTGTCTCTCATCTCAAAAAACTCCTAAACAACACCCATCCGCATCACTACATCAAAAACACTTAAATTACACAAAGAGCCTTAGTGAAACTCTCTTTGAGGGACTACCCCCCTTGGCTTCGTTAGGAGTTTGCCTAAACGGAGGAGCTGGGATTCAGGTGACAGTACCTGGCTCATTGCTTGCCCCCAAGGCCACACCTCTTTCACTTG
The DNA here is from genome assembly GCA_027924585.1 of Larix kaempferi. Lineage (NCBI taxonomy): Eukaryota > Viridiplantae > Streptophyta > Pinopsida > Pinales > Pinaceae > Larix > Larix kaempferi. Next base: position 10,032,090 of record BSBM01000147.1, on the reverse strand, counting down.
TAGTGAAGAGACAGCTTTCGAAAGATTTCCGCTGCTGGTGTGCATATTGGCGGACAACAAGCCCATTAGGGCAACCCATGGTGTATGAGTACACATTCTTAGTAGAATTGGGTCTTCTGGATCCAATGAGACACTTATCATTCAGTTTCGGGCACTTCTAACAGAGATAGTTGTCGTTTTCCACCTGTTGACCAGATTTGGGGCTGATTTCCCAGCCTGAGCAGCAAGGGCCATGAGAGGCCAGTTCACCTAGGGCGTTGTATGAGGAGGGGGTGGTCCAGCCACTTGATATTACCATTTACCCCCCCTTCTGGAGAGCCTCGTTTGCTCAGTTTGGCAGCGCAGGTGCCCTAGGGGTCAGTCTCAGCAGCTTCACAGTTACCGAGGTAGGTTAAAAATGGAATAAAAGGGTCACTGAGGAATTCGATTTGGGCAATTAAGGCAAGGTTTTGGCACTTGGTCTTCACAGAGGTATTCAAGGGTGAACCCCCTATCTTCCAACCAGTTTTCATCAGTCAGTGGGGTCCACAGAGACCACAGGAGGCCTCTTACTGCATGTCTCTCACAGATTTTGAGGATAGATTTGATCATTTGTATTATTTTGGACATATTATATTATTTTATTGTGCCATGGGGATGAGCTAGCAAGGATTGATGCCTCCTAGCTCCACCATGTGCTTCATGAGTCATGTCCTAGTCATATGAGGTGGGCCTATGTACTTTTGCCCGCTCTAGAGGATGACATCACCCTCCATGAGTCTCTTCTAGCTATGACGTCACCTTATTATTGAGTGATCCATGTGTTATATTGTTAGGCTCATCTTAGCCATTGATTATGTTGTGAGATCTTTTAATCTCAACCACTCATTTCATAAAGTGGTTTTGAGATCTAGGGTTTTGGTCTTTATTATCCTATATAAGGAGGAGACCCCCTCATTGTAAAATTCATCTAGAGATTTTTGGCTCTGGGCTATTGGAATAAAAATACTTTCTGGGCATCTTGGATCTTGAAGTTGGAATGCTTGTGGTGATTGTAAATGCTTCTTCCTCTGAACTGACAGACATTGGTGACCATCTTGATTTTATCTTCAACTAACATTGTTTTGCAGGCAAAGAAGGCAATTTTGAGGAGTGTGAATTGGTGGGGAAGCCTACCATTCAAGCTTCAAGAGGACGTCTTGGTTGACAGGGAGTTGTTTTGTCTTTGTACCAACAATTCATGTTTATCATCTCTTTGTTTACATCTCTTTCCATTCTTGATTGATTGATTGATTGATCTTTGTGTCCTTGATTGACAGGAATAGGGAAATCGATTTGGTTGAAGGAGGCAAAATATTGGCAAGAAGGGCTCATCCAAGTTTGGCATTTGATCTTTGTGGGAAGTAATCCTCGTCACAAACCTCCTCCATATTCATCTTCCAGGTATGTTCCAAGAGGTATGAAATTCTTCTCTCTTATCCATCTATTCTCTTAGATCTAAAAACCCTCATTGATTAAAACCCTCATTTTTCACTTTTTCTTAGATCTACTAAGATCTAGCTTGGCTTTGGGTATAATAAAAAAAACCCACCTCTATAGTATCCACGGTAATTCGGATCTATACTTTGGTGGCATTTGGACTTCATTTGACCCTTCCCCCAAAGCACTTAGCCTTCCTTGAGTGAGGTCGCCCTCCTTGGGTAGGTGAGTTAAGCTAGTTTCATCACATGGGTAGGTGAGATCCCACTTGAATCATACTCCTCTCACTTGATAACCTACCCCTAGTGCTTCACTTCATTGATTTTCATCTTGTGGGCCCCATTCCTCATTTTGAGGGTTGTGCCCCACTTGGGTCAATTTTGTGATGCATTTTAAATCTTAGATCTATGGAGATCTAGCCATTGGATGCATTTGATTTTCAAAACCCGCTTTGATAATTCCCTCAACTACCCCGATCTATAATTTGGCATACTTTGGACTCCATTTACCCATCCATCTGAAGGCACTAGTCCACCTAAGGCAAATCGCACTTCTTAGGATTAGTGTCATGTGCTAGATCCCATATGTGGGTATCTTCTATTTCATCCTAGATCCATAGATCTACTCCTTGCATACCCCTTGGTACCTTTTGCACCCCTAATCTCACCTTGTGGGTCCCATTTGGACCATTTCCATATTCTAAGGAAGTGGGCCCCACTTGTGTATTTCATTGTACTAGATCTTGTCATTTGATCTCATTATGTGGCCTAAATCATTTATTGGTTGAAACACTAGTCATCCCTTAAGCCTCTTTCAACCATACTTAAACTTCTAGGTCCACCTAACCTTGCATTGGTTTCCGTAACTTGTCTTTCACACTTCCCTAGGAACCTTTGCTTTGGTTCAATCACCTTGGATTGGCTATAAGGTCTCCCCCTTGGTCTTGATTTATCTTGATCTAAAGTGAAGAGTGCCTCGGTTGACGTGACTCCCAACTTGCATTGGGAACCGTGGCATCTCTTGGGTCACCTCTTTAGTTGTCCATCTCCTCTACTATCCCGGATGGGATACCACTGGGGACAACTACAAGTTGTGTGATAATAGACCCTTCATGGGGTACTTTAGCATTTCATTGCTTTAGCCTTTAATTCATCGTGTGTTTAGAAACACATTCTAGAATTTAATTTCAATAGGCTTTCATAAAAGAGATTTCCAATAATTTCCATAAGTAGTACATGTGCTTCAAGTTTTAGCCAACATCTCTTGTGACTAGAGGGAATTCCGCACTAAGCCACACATCGGGGCAACCGACTAGAATGATCTAGGCATAAAATCCAACTCACCATAGGCAAGTTCTGTCACCAACTCAGAGCCGAGACACAAAACAAACATCGGTGCTATCCAACACAGAGGCAAGAGTGGGAGAGTCCTCCATGTCAAAAGTCAAGAAGGCAAGTCAAGGAGAAAGCCAAAATAAGGAAGGCCATGGATGGATGGTGTCAAGTGCATGTGGTGCCTAGGCTAGCAAACATAAATGTCAGGGAAGACCATGTCCATGCTCATAAGAGGGCAAGTGAAACCAATGAGTATAGTCAGTAAACCTTAAAGTGCAAGTAATACATCCAATTTATTATTTAAATTCAACCAAGATATTTCATTTTAATCATTTAAATAGTACCGCCACATCATGAGTTATATACCAAGTTAATGCTATCAAGATGACTAAAACAACAAGATAATGATCAAGTGCTAACAATCACAAGTCTAATGGTCATATCACTGCATATTATCAACCAATATCAACTAGAACCAACTGAAACACTGCTGCAGTAAAAACATCTGGAACTCTAGGCACTAAAATGAAACTGTATGGAACAAAAGGTCATATTGGTCATCAAATATAAGCTCTCAAGGCTCAGCCTTGGTACAAGGCCTACTCAATGTTTGATATAGTTGCTCTAATGTGTAAGTGATCATAAATAATGTTGCTCATTATAATTGATCTCATGAAAACTATGTAAAAGCAAAGCTCTGAAAAGTGCAGATATTTGCTCAGCAAATATAGTAGCCCAACTACTCTGGTGTGATAACAGTTACATTTACAACAACACTCCCTCTTAACTAGGAAGGTATTCTCTCGACCCAGTCATCATTACAATTGGGCACAATCTATGGACAACGTCATCATCGCTAGATCATCATCATCGTTGTTGTAGCAATTCTCATCTTGTTGATCATTGACTAGTGACATCTCTCGAATCCCCATCATGAGAAGTTCTAAAGAGCCAACCCTTTTTCATGTTGGATGTAGGCCTAACTCTCATCTAGGACTTCATCATCTATACGAGCAAGCCATCAAGTAGGTACAGCCCAGGACCACATATTACATTGCCAGAGCAATCACCTACGTCTCCTACTATCATCTCATCGTATCCGGATCATCTCATCATCTCATGTGGAGAGCAACCCAGGTGCATATACCATGTCCACCAGACAACCTACGTCTTCCACACAGTGGATACATCCCAGGAACATCTGTGTCTTCCACCCAGTGGATACATCCCAGGAACATCTGCGTCTTCCACCCAGTGGATACAGCCCAGATGTATTACGTCTCTCTCTCAGTCAACATGCGTCTTCCACCGAATGGATACAGCCCAGATGTATTACGTCTCTCACCCAATGGATACAGCCCAGATGTATTACGTCTCTCACCCAGTGGATACAACCCAAATGTATTACGACTCTCTCGGTCAACTTGTGTCTTCAAACATGTGGATACATCCCAGGAGCATCCCAGATGCAATATGTCCTTTTGGACCACCTGCGTCTTCCACCATGTAAGATACAGCCCAGGCGCATCCCAAATGCTTTATGACCCGTGGACCACCAGCGTCTTCTCACATGTGGATACAACCCAAGATCATCCCATATGTATTACGTCCTTGCGGACTACCTGCGTCTTCCACCATGTAAGATACAGCCCTGGTGCACCTGCGTCTTCCGGACATGTCACATCACTCCCTCTTTCGAGGAACATCGATCTGGATAACACCAAGCTTCTCTTTGAAGTATTCAAACTTCACTCTTGCTAATGGCTTGGTCAACACATCGATTGTCTGCTCATCTGTCGCCACATACTGGAGCTTCACTGCTCCTCTCTGCACCATATCCCGGATATAGTGATACTTGATCTCAATATGCTTCGACTTGTCATGGAACACCGGGTTCTTGGACAATTTTACAAAACTCTGGTTGTCACAAAAGATACAAGTCGCCTCTAACTCGAGATCAAATAAATCTGACAGTAGATTCCGAAGCCATACTGCCCCGCAGCTAGCCGAACAGGCTGCAATATACTCTGCTTCGGCTGTACTCAATGCCACACTTGCCTACTTCCTGCTAAACCAAGAGATCATACCGGATGTCAAACTGAAGCAGCATCCTGAAGTGCTCTTTCTAACTGTGGCACTGCCTGCCCAATCTGAATCAACATAACCATGCAAGTCAATCTTCTGATTCGTCGCATATTTGATTCCATACTCAATTGTACCCTTTAGGTACCTCAATATATGCTTTGCAACAATCAGGTGAACACGTCTTAGATCTGTCAGGAACTAGCTCAGGGTGTTCACAGCAAAGCATATGTCCGGTCTCGTGTTCATCAAGTACATTAACGAACCAATCATCTGCCTATACATCGTGGCATCGACTGTCTCTGAAGAAGCATCACACAGTAGCTTCAAGTTCGATGCCATTGGTGTGGCCATTGCCTTTCAGTCCATCATTATGAACCTCTTCAGAATCTCCACTGCATACTTTTCTTGACCAAGGAAAATCCCATCTGAACTCTGCCACACCTCCATACCTAAGAAGTAGTGCATCATTCCCAAGTCCTTCATCTCGAACTCTACGGCAAGCCTTCTCTTTGTTTCTGCAATGAGCTCATCCTCCCTTGTTACGAATAGGTCATCTACATATAGCAATAATATTACTGGTCTTCTGCCCTCAACCTTGAAGTAGAGGTTGGAATCTGCTTTACTCTTGGTAAAGCCTAAGCTCATCATCAAGCTGTCCATCCTGCCGTACCATGTCCTGGGTGCCTGCTTCAAACCATACAAGGCTTTCTTTAGCTTGCACACATGAGTTTGTCTGTCATGTGTCGCGAATCCCAGTGGTTGCTCCACATACACTTCCTCTTCGACTACACCATTCAAGAATGTTGTCTTGATGGCCATCTGGTGTACGTTCCATTTCATTACTGCGGCTAAAGCAAGTAGATCTGATGGAAGTGTATCTTGCTACAGGTGCAAATGTCCCCTCATAGTCTACACCTTCTTTCTGGGATAAGCCACGTGCCACAAATCTTGCCTTGTGTTTTTCGATGCTACCACCTGCAGCATGCTTGATCTTGTAGATCCATTTTGAAGTCACAACAGACTTCCCTTCTGGTCTCGGAACTATCTCCCAGACATCATTCTTCATAACCGACTAGTACTCTTCGATCATGGCATCCTTCCATTCCTTCTTTTTCGTTGCTTCCTCATAGTTGGAAGGTTCTTAATCAATGATGTCGCGTAGTAGGGCCACATAGCTAGAGTATGGTCTGGGTCTCTTGCTTTCTCTGAGTGTCCCATCTGGAGCACCATACTTCTCTACATCTTGTATTGCTTCATGTGCCCATGTTGGTCTTTTCTTGTGGGAGTTCTTCTCACGAGGTGGATCTATAGGTTCTTGTGGTTCTGTTATGTCATGGTCTTCGTGATCTTCTTGGATTGTCTCTTCCATAACTATGTCTCTGGTTCTGGTAACTTCAGGTTCTTCAGTTTCTTCAACGTGTAATTGTCTGACTTTTTGTAGGCTGAGTCTTCATCAAAAGTTACGTCTTTGCTGATTTAGATCTTCTTGAATCCTGGGAAGTATATTCAGTAAGCTTTTGATGTGTCACTGTATCCCACGAATATGCCCTCCTTTCCTGAAGAGTCTAGTTTTGTTCTCTTTTCTTTCGGAATGTGTATGTACACAGGGCAGCCGAATATTCTGAGATGGTTGACTTCTGGTTTCTCTCCTGAGAAAGCTTCTTCTGGAGTCTTGTTGTTCAATACATAGTGAGGTGTACGGTTTTGTACATACACAGTTGTTCTTGTTGCTTCTGGCCAAAGATGCATTGGGAGATCTTGATCATGTTGCATTGCCTTCACTGCTTCCATTGTTGTTTTGTTCTTACGTTTTGCAACGCCATTTTGTTGAGGATTGTAAGAAGTGCTCAACTCCCTCTTAATCCATGATTCTCTGCAAAGATCATTGAATTCTTCTAAGGTGAATTCTTCGCCATTGTCTAATCATAAAGTCTTGATCTTCTTTTCAGTATGATTTTCGACCAAGGCTTTGAATTCCTTGAATTTGCTAAACACTTCATCTTTGCCTTTCAAGAAATAAATCCATGTCTTACGAGAAAAATCATCTATGAAAGAAACATAGTATACATACCCGCTTAAGGAGCTGGAAGACATGGGGCCACACACATCTGAGTGAATTATCTCCAAGATTCCTTTTGCCTTGCTTTCACTACTAGGAAATGACTTCTTCACATTCTTTCCTTGTACACATCCCTTGCAAATGCCTTTATACTTTGTTTGAATTTCTGGTAGACCTGATACTCCTTTGCTTGCAATTGGTAGTGCTCTATAGTGTACAGGTGCAAGCCTTCTATGCCATAATTCGCCTGGTTCCATGGAGTCATGAACCAACGCCTGTTCTGGTTGTCCTTTTAACTTGTACAAGCCTCCCTCTTGCTCTCCAATTACTGTTGCATCATTTATTGTCTTTCCTCTTGGCCACATTAGCACTTGGCCATCAACAAATGCAACACGAAGTCCTTTAGCTTCTACGGCTGAAATGGAGAGAAGATTTATCTTCAAACCTGGTATGTAGAGAACATCCTTCATCTTTATTGATTTGCCTGAATCTAGTTTGTAAGAGGTGTCTCCACTTCCTTTGATAGGATATTGATAGTCGTCTCCAAGTTTCACCTTGTGGGGTGACTCATGTTCTGATAAGTTGACAAAAGATTCTTTGTACCCTGTCATATGCTTGGATGCTCCACTATCCACAAGCCAATCATTGCTTCCATGGGTGATGGTACCTGTAAGGGCTAAGATTAAAACATATTCTTCATCACTTGAAGAATCATCCTTTTCTTCTCTGGTTTTCTTCCTTACCATTTCGTCATCTTTAGCGGTGTGAGCATGATGCCTCTTCTTGATTCTCCTAGAGGATCCTTGGTTTCTGGGACAATTTCTTGAATAATGTCCTTTCTCATCACATGAGAAGCACCTAATACTGGAGAGGTCTCTTCTAAATCCATGATTCCTATGGGATCTTTTTGACTTCTTGTGATGGTGATCCTCCCTCGTGTTTTGATTCTTCTTAGTATGAGCAGTTAGGGCTTGGTCATCATTAGCTCCCATCTTTTCTTCTCTTGCTACTAATCCAGCTTCTTCTTGGGTGCATTCTTCCCATAGTCTGTTGAACGTGATTAGTTTCTTTCTGGTGCATATTCCTTGAATGAATGAGTCCCATGATCTAGGGAGACCATTCAAGGTAGTCATCACAATCTCTCTTTCTTCAACATTATCTTCAATTGCCTCAAGTTTTTCCTTGATCAGAGAGACTCTTGTGAAGTAAGATTGAATAGTTTCTGAGTGTTGAATCTTTGCATTCTTGAGTTGGTTACTCAGAGTCATCTTCCGATTGATGTTCTTTCCTTCATATAACTTTGTCAAGGCATCGAACATCTTCTTAGGGGTCTTCAAGGATGAGACATGAGGGATGAGATGGTCCTTGATGGAGTCAGCAATGATCCAATGATCCTTTTGGCCTCGATCATGTTCTTCTTGTGGATTGCTTTGTCATCAACTCCCTCTGGTTCTAGAACCTCCTAATTCACATATTTGTCCAAATCATTCTCTTCTAGAACGAGAGAGATTCTATACTTCCATGCCCGGAAGTTATCAGTTCCATCAAGCTTATCCTCAAGCTTGGTGTGATTTGACATTTTGATATGAGAACCTCAAATGGAAATAGAAAGGAATTAGATCTTACCAATTTGAGATGCCCAACTTGGTTCTAGAGCTGGCTGACCTAGGGTTTGACAAAGAAACCCTAATTTTTCAACCTTGGAATCTTGAACTTCTGCTTGGATAGAAAGATGCACCTCCTCGAGGCGAGTTGTCCAATGTACTCCTTTTCCCAGATTGGTGAAGGGAAGCTCCAAAATTTTGATGCCCTAGTTTCCCCCGGTCGCAATGATAGGGCCAAAAATGAAAATTCTCCAAACTGAATTCTGCTACCACCAAAAGATGCGCCTTCTTGAGGCGAGTTGGCCTAGCACTCTTTTCTGGATAATCTGCGGAGAGAAGACCTTGGATTTGGAAACCCTAACTTTCCACTGCTGCACAGTGCCTTCTTTCATAGTGGCCCTGATACCATGTTAGTGTTTGCACTTTAATTCAATTAAGTTAGATCTTTAATCTGAAAGATAGACAAGCACAGCAATACATAAGAACACAAGAATTTTCTTCAGGGAAACCATAAAGGAGAAAACCCCGCAACTTCTTCAGTGATAGATTCGTCACTTAGTACAATATCAAACCAAGATAGAAAACCCAAAGATAAGATGACTTCTGCAGCTTCCTTCTTCTTCCTTCAACGAACTTGTCTCTCTCTTGCTTGGAGCGAACTTGCTTGTTGCTGTGTGTCCAAATGAGGGAGGGAACCTCCCTATTTATACTTTATGTGTGACTAACCTAAATCCCCAATGGGGCCAACTTCCTCAACTAACTGAGCTGACCTCTCCTAGGGAGACTCAAAAATACATTTTACATTTATCCTTTTGGGGACTATTGCCCGACTTACAATGGAGGTTTTACCTCGATATTCTTACATGACCAAATACAATAATGGCATCCTCGAACAGAGGAAAAACATCTCTGACGGAGGTACAATAAAAGTACAATAATAATATACAAAAGAATATCTTCCGAAGTTACATTTACAACAACAAAATAGTCCCTGAGTCAAGCTGAAAGGATGTTGAACCAACTCCTTCAATGTCATAGGTGGCATCATCCCCAAGTTCTACTTGAGTAGTGAACTTCTTCTTTCTGAAGTTTGTAATAGCTTCTCGAAATCCTGTCATATGTCTGGAAGCTCCACTGTCTACCAACCAACACTTGGCACTATTTGAAATGGATCCTGAGAGGGATGAAACCAAATAGTACTCTCTCTTTGATTCTTGATCTTTGGTAGACTTATTATTTTTCTTCTTCTTAGGTTCTTCTTCTGCAGCGGACGCTTGATACTTTCCTTTGAACTTTCTCTTTGGTTGCTTACAATCTTTGGCATAGTGTCCCATCCTGTGGCAATTGAAACATTCAATCTTTGACAAATCAAAACGCTTACCTTGAGACTTCTTACCTTTGCTCTTCTGATGAAAGACTTTCTTGCCTTTCTTTGTCTTGGCGGCAAGAGCAAGATTCCCTTCCTTAGAGCCACCATTTCTGCTTTGCATTCTTGCTTCCTCTTCCAAGCAGTCGTGCCATAATCTTTCAAAATATGGCTAGACTTCACAACCATTTACAGCAGATAGAAATGTTTCCCAAGAGCTAGGGAGGCCATCAACAACAGTTTGAACAAGATCGTCATCATCTACAGTAATACCAATAGCTAGGAGTTGATCTTTTACCTGAGAAATATTCGAGTATAATGAAGCCACACTTTCATCCTTTCCATCTTCAAAGTACGGAGCTTTTTCTTTAAAACTCTTTTATGGATGGGAGCTTTCTTTTCATACAATTTAGTCAAGGTATCAAAACACTCTTTGGTAGTCTTATGACAGGCATCAAGTTTTCTTTGACTAAATCATAGATGATTCTTCTTGCCTTGGCTTGCTTCTTCTTGAATGTTTCCCTTCCCGCAGTTGAGGTGGGTTCATCTACAACATGGGTGACTAGATCATCCAGATCATTCTCTTCTAGTGTAGCCAAGATCCTTGCCTTTTAGGAGTTGAAGTTAGATGACCCTTCAAGTCTATCCTCAAGCCTGAAAGAGACTGAAGCCATGGGTGTTGACTGCTAAAACAAGTCTACAAAGAGTTTATCCTTCTGAGATCTATACTAGGATCACGTGGGCAACAATAACCTGCTCCAAAAACTGTGTTCTTCACGTCCAAAGCTCTGATACCATGTTAATTTTTAACATAGATCTGAGATTTAATAGCAGTAGCAATCTTCTTTGAATTTATAGCAGACTTAAAACTTCAAGTATGAGATATAGCAGCAGTAGATCATCAATAGTAGATCATGAATAATAAGAAAGAAGAACAAGCATCCACAAGAACACAAATTTTACCCTAGGGAAAACCTTTCAAGGTATAAAACCCCAGCAAAGAATATCTTCCTTAATATGAGATGACTGAATTTTTACATAAGAGACAAACCTTTACATTGACCTTGCCTCTAGGGCATACATACAAGGATGACCATTGTCATCAATTACTAACCATGACAACTGCTGAGATGAAGTATGACCAAAGAAGAATACCCTGAAACTTTTGTTGACTGTCCTTGACTTTTCTGAATCTGAGCTTGGCTAAAAAAATTTGTTGTTGACTGTGGCTGACTGATTTGTTGGGTTTCAATCCTTCTAAGCCCTAACAGGGATGAGATGTAAGTGAAAGGGCCCCAAACTAGAGGCTCGGTTGCAAGAGAAGGTTCCCTAGTTAGGGCAGGTTGCATGGGAAAGGCCTGGAGCAGGGCTCAGCCTGCTCCCTCTCCACTGAACAAACCTTGGCATGCCCTTCAACACTGTAACAGGTCTGCGGCTAGGGTAAAATACCCTCAACAGAGCCTCGTCCCACTTTCTATCAAGGTTAAGCTGCAAGAGAAGAGCCCTAACTAGTTCGGCTACCCAAAAGGATAAGAAAACAGACCTTAAAAAATATAAGAGATGATCCCTACTGTTGCTGCCAAGTTTGAGAGAGAAAAGATGTCCCACGACTTTTTGGATTAGAGATGTTGTTTTACACATGAGAGTGCTCCTTTATTTATTGAGCATCATAAGGGTCATATCCATAAGTTTAGGAATTATAAAAATTAAAATTAAAATTAGTTAGGATTAATATTTTAATTTTTATCTTTCAACCCATTAACTTTTAACTTGGTCTTTTGGCCCTTCACAAGTGGGCTCTTGGTCATCCAAAGGGTCTCAAGGTCACCCATAGGGGTTCTTGGTCATCCTAAAGGTCTCATGGTCACCCATAGCGGTTCTTGGACCATCAATAGGTCTCTTGATCATCCATTGGGGTGCTTGAACCATCAATGGGTCTCTTGGTCATCCATTCAAGTACATCATCATATTAAGGAAGATATTCTTTGATTGCCTTGTTCTTCCCATTAACACCAAGATCATGTGCTAGGTACTTCAACAAGGAGTGGCCAGTCCCATGCGAAGGTCCCATAGCCCACTGATTACGGAGAGGAGTACAACACTTGCCTAGATCCAATCTAGGTCTTCAGGTTGATTGAATCATCGTCCTGGTCCCAAAACAGGTCCTGGTCCCTAACCAGGTTCTTCAGCCCCAGGCTAAAGGTTAACCGAAGTCAACAACTTGGTAACTAACCAAGTGCCTCCATTCTTAAAGAATGGCTCTCAGCCCCAAGCTGAGCTTCAATCCCAGACTGAAATATGTTAATCAACCCCCTGGTTCCTGACCAGGTCCCCCATTCTCCCAGAGAATGGTTCTCATCCCCAGGATGAGCTTCAATCCCAAACTGAATGTTGATCAACACTGGTAACTGACCAAGAGCCTCCATTCTCTCGGAGAATGGCTCTCGGTGCTACTCAAAAATCAACAGGACATACTACTTAAAAACCAAGGATGAGGCCTTTAGCAAGTTTCAAGAGTTCAAAACTCCAGTTGAAAACCAAAGAAGGAAGAAGATCAAAGTCTTGAGATCAAACAATGGGGGGTGAGTATACCTCCAAAGAATTCATGGGTTTCAACTTTCTGCAAGGAGGCAGGAATCAAGAGGGAGCTAATTGTTCCATACAACCCACAGCAAAATGGGGTTGCAAAGCAGAAGAATTGTTTCATCATAGGCGTTGTTAAAGCCATGATTCATGAATAGGATTTGTCGACATTTCTATGCGCAAAAACATGCAACATAGCAGTCTAAATTCAAAAAAAGTATCCTCACAGGATCTTGGAGGACAAGGCACCAGAGGAGGCATTCACTTGTGTGAAGCCAGAGGTGAGTCATTTCCATATCTTTGGTTGTCTAGTTTATATCCATGTACATATCTTTGGTTGTCCAGTTTATATCCATGTACTAGTAGGAAGGGTTTGTTTGTTGGCTGCAATGAAACTCAAAGACCTACAAGGCCTTTATCCCATAGCAAAGAAAGACAATAGTAAGCAAGGATGTAAAATTTGAGGAAGAATTTGCATACAAGAAGTCCTATCAGTGTATCCCAGTCACAGAAGAGGAGGAGCAAGATGCTCCAAATGTTGAGGTAGAGTCACTAGTGACTTCCAATTCAAGGAACTAGTGACTTCCAATTCAGGGAAGAAGGGTTCAGGCAAAGTAGAGGAGCCAATATCTCCTTCCAATTTTGTCAGGGGACCTCAATGGTTCACTCAGACATTGACAATGCTCAGGAGTTAGTTGAGGTTCCAAGGAGCTCATTCAGAGAGAGCAAACCTTCGAAGAAGTTTCCAAACTACATGGCATTGATGAGAAACATCATAGATTTTGGGCCTTACAACTTTCAGGAGACAGTACACCAATAAATTTGGCGAGATATGATGGTCGAGGAGTAAACCTCCATCATGAAGAATGATGTATACCACCTAGTGCCAAGACTGGAAGGGAAATCGGTAGTGAGTTCTAGGTGGATCTACAAGATCAAACATGTAGCAGATGGAAACATCAAGAACTTCAAAGCACAACTTGTAGCGAGATGATCCTACCAAAAAGTGGGAGTGGACTACAATGAGACTTTTTCTCCATTTGCCAAGTACACTTCCATTAGAGCGGTTATGTATTTAGATTCAGTTATAGGATGGAGGATACATTAGATGGATGTGAAGACAATGTTCCTCAACGGAATAATTGAGAAAGAATTGTTCATAGAGTAACCTCGGGGCTTTGAGGTAAATGGGAAGGAGTCCCATGTTTGCAGGCTTAAGAAGGCCTTGTATGGACTCAAGCAGGCATTGGGAGCATGGTATTCCAGGATCAATGGACACTTGCAGAGTATGGGCTTCACCAAAAGTGAAGCAGATCCTAACTTATACTATATATTTGTTGGGATTGATTTGCTTGTTTTGGTGTTGTATGTAGATGACTTATTTCTTACAAGTTCATAGAAGCTCATTGTAGAGTGCAAAGCAAATACAACAACTAAGTTTAAAATGAAGGACATTGGCACGATGCATTCCTTCTTTAGGTTGGAGGTTTGGCAAAGACCAGGAGAGATTTTCCTTGGGCAAGGTAAGTATGCAGTTTTTACCTTGAAGAGGTTTCGAGGTAAGGAATGGAAACCTATGATCACTAATCTAAAGAAGGTAACAACTTCAAATTCATAAATGGTGGACCCTACATTGTACAGGCAATTGATAGGTTTCTTGATGTATATGTTTTGCAATGAACACCGTGATTCAATTCATGGTGGAGCCAAGGAAAGAGCATTGGGTAACATCAAAACATATCCTCAAATATTTGAGGCGCATGGTGGACTATGGTCTGAGATATGTTGGAGATGGTGATGTGAAGTTGCAGGGTTATAAAGACTCAAATTTGGTAAGCAGTGCAACAAACAGGAAGAGCACCTCAGTTTGTTGCTTTAACTCAAGATCATCAATGATATCCAGTTCAACGGGAAGCAAAATTTCATGGCACTTAGCTCAGCAGAGGTAGAGTATATGGCAGCCAGTACTACTAGTTGTGAGACCATCAGGCTTCACAAGTTGCTTGTAGAATTGTTTGATTAGGAGTTGGATCCCACAATGATTTATTACAATAATTAAAGTTGTATCAAACTCTCTCAGAATCCTGTGTTTCATGACATGTGCAAACACAAAGAGAGCATATCACACTTCATATGAGACAGGATTCAGAAGGGAGCAGCAAAGCTACAATATATTTTCACAAATCAGCAAGTAGTTGATATCCTAAACAAGCACTTAGCAAAAGGTAAGTTTGAAGCATTTAGAGACAAACTTGGATAGGAACATAATTCCTTCCTCACTAAGAGGAATTGTTGAGAAATGTAGCTTGGAGAAGAAATTCTTGCACAAGTTCAATTTGAATGTGTAGGAAGTGGTTCGGGTGATTTCAAAAGTAACAACTTATGCAAGTGGACAGTTAATTCTATTTTGTAATCCACTTTAGGAAAAAATGAAAAGTCTTATTTGAACTGTCAATCTCAAGTTGAGAATAAGGTTTTGGTAGATTAGATTTTCGGAAAAAACATAAACATAGATAAGATAGACAGATGCAAACATAGATGAACAGTTGAGCATGTCAAGTAACCAACAGAGAGAAGGTAGAGACAGGAGGAAGAGGATTGACCAGCAATCAAACAAGTCAAAGAAGCAATCCATAAAGCACACTCCATACAGATCCATATGGATTCGTATAGCTTGCCATACAGGCCAACCCACCATTGTTCCTTGTTTTCTGTGCAGGTTGTTCCTCCTTAGTGGGCCTTACAACTTAGTTATAAGGTGATTGGACCAGGCCTCACAGCTGCTAGGATTCAGGAGTTTGTGGAGATTTCCTTGTAAGATTTGATTAAGGAATGAAAAGCTGATTTTGAAGGAGAAATTACCTATGTATGTGTGAATTTGTTTTATGTTTCCACTATTTACTGTTTCCAGCTATTGTGTGATTGATGCCGTGTTCAGTATTTAAACTTATGCATTATTTAAATTATGCGATTAATTGATTTAATTGAGAACAAAAGGACAACAGTCACCTAGTGTAATGTCCTCATTTTTTTCATGTTCTATGACTCTGTAAGTGGAGATGGCTCTCGTAGTTTTATCGGCCTGATCAAAAGAAGAAAAAAAAGGGGGAATTAATTAATTATCTAAATGTCACTAGGCAAAAAGATAAATTTATAAAGTGACATTAAGTAATTAATTTGTAAAGTGACCATTGAAAAGGTCACTTTATTAATAAAAAGGGGAAAATGTAAAAATGGCCAAAAAAGGGTCAAAGTGATGTTAAAAGGGGGAAAAGCCCATTCTCTCATTCATTCATGACATTTTCACTTTTCAAAAGAAACTTGAGAGCTCTTGTGGTTTGTTTCTTTTGGGACAAAAACCCTAGGAGAAAAATATTGATTTCGGTGGTGAAACCATCCACCCTAGTGAATCTTAAGGGCAAGATCACTCAGATCTTGCCATTGTTCTTCATGCCATGGAAAGATAATCAATATATATAACGTTTGTGCAAGAAAATAAGAGATTTCTCAGCTGGTAGAAGGAAGGGCATTAATATCCACTGAGGGCGCACCACCAAAATCAGTGGTTACTGTTGTTGAAGCAAGTGGGGGTCTTCATCTCAGATCTGGACTGAAAGAGAGCATTGGCATTGGAGAAGGGCATATTTCCCATCTAGAAGGTGGTACACCAGCTAGTTAGAAGTCGCACTCCAATACTTTACCTTGTGCATTCACGACTTTCACAGTTACATATTCAGATCTGAAGTTTGGAGAAGAAAAACGTCTTGCAGAGAATATCATCTCTACAGCTACTCAAGCAAGGGGGTCGCAGCTCTTATTCTTACCAGTCAGCTCGTGCCTGAGGAAAAAGAGAAGATTTACACCAATTAAAAGAAGATTCATGGTTGTAGGAGAGTGTAAAGTTGGTCGAAGAGGTCGCAGCCCTTGAACTACTGTTTGTGAGGGCGTACCCTTCTATTATGAACTGAGAACGGATCGTGTGGGCAGCATCATTCCTTGGGAGGAAACACACTACTATGGAAGGGTTTCACCATACAACCAAATCGTGCCACTTGGGGGGGATTTCCATTCACAAAGAGGGCACTGCCATCTAATGCTACCGACAGGCACATTGTTTCCCACAGAAAGGAGCATACCCATGGTGTTCTGAAGAAGGGCTCCATCAATGTAGAGTCCAAATCTGTTTGAGAGGGCGTGAGCCATTGATCACGTGTTTCTCTCTGGGTAATTGTGCCCCTCCTTGCTAAAAGATTGACTGTACAAACTGCTGCGCATTATTTGAAGAGTATTTCCAGTTATTAGGAGAGTTTTGCAGCAATCTGAAGCTACAGGAGACAGCCACTTCAGTCAACAAGGGGAGTTGCAGACTTATTCTAGTATCAGCAAGCTTAATCATCCACCAAAGGGGATCATCTACAACAGTTATCAGGTATGTTATTTGATGTAAATTCTGAGTTAGTGAATTAAATTGGACTGCTGTAGCAGATAGTTGATTTCCCAGTCTTCTTATATTTCCCTGTAAACAATCTTTGGTACTGAATACATTAATAAGCAAAATATTTGATGTGGGTTCTATGTTTTAAGCACAATTGATACAAGCTCTGAAATATTTAGTGACAAATTTCCAAGCAAACACACACATAACTCAAACACCTAGTGCAAGAGAAAATAACAGTGGTAAAAATCAGCGTCCGTCAAAGAGTTTGACGGAAGACTTGAACCAGACTTCACAAGTAATCCAGAACAAATTTAGCTCAGAATTGTGTGGGGACATTACAGTGGTATCAGAGCTGGTGATCTTGCCAGCTTGTGAAAACATAAAGACAATGAGAGAGATCTTGGCTGAAAATTTGAAGGGGATGGCATCACTTCAACACATGCTTCGGTATCAGGAATATCTAGCATTGGGTGATGAGATATGTGCAGCTTTTTCCTTTCAAGACTATTACACCATCAAGTACGGAAGTTGGCCCAAGGATATGGACGAGGATTCTTTAAAAGGTACAGGTCAGAAATTGAAGGGAGTTGAGCATGAAGGAACAGAGAAGAAGCATGGATTTAGCCATATTGAGGAATTGTGCATAGAGGAAGACCAAACAGCAGCTTATGAGGATGATGACACCAATATAATGGATGGGTATACCTATGATGTAGTTTCCAAATCAACAAAAGATGAGGAGGAAGCAGCTTGTCCTACTTATGGTGACAGTGGGGGGGATATTGAGGAGCATGGTTACCAGCTGAGTCTGGCATGCTCTTCATTATTGACAGCAGCATAGAATCCATCATCTTTGGCATCCGGGACACATGAGGGCATGAGTGGCACTCCTGGTTTGAGGGAGGAGCCACTCATGACGATTCTGCATGAGGAGCATACCGAGTTGCAAGTGCTTGAGGAGAGATTGGACACAGAGAGTTTTGAACATGCCCCTGTTTTGCGTTGTGGGGATCTTGAGCCACTTCTGTTGGAGAGACCACTAGAGGGTCAAGGCTTAGCTACAAAGGAGATGGTTGAGCACACTGCTGGTGGACCAGCCAGTAGTGAAGTATATGCATACATGGATTGGGTGGACAGGTATATGACAGATATGGATACGCATTGGGATATAGGCTCAGTTAACATCGGTAGGGTGTCGGATACAGTAGCCCATATAGGATACCCGATGACACAGGAGGCTACAATAGCATACAGCATTATACAGGGGTACACAAGGGCACACGATGGTGCACATTGATGTTTCGGAGTGTTTCCTCTAGGGAGACCTCCTGACAGAGTCCTTGAGCATACCATTGATTTGAGGTTACCCAAGATTGGTGAGTGGATGGGTGAGCCTCAAGATGCAACACATCCCTCGATGATTGATCTCCATCTGAGATATCACCAGAGGAGGGACAGAGAGCAAGATACTCACAGGTCTGCTTCCAGATTTCATTTTGATTTCCTAGTCATACCCTTGGGATTGACGAACGCACTAGTCACTTTCCATGCCTACAAGCATTTATTTGACGTACTCATGATATACAACAAGACATGAAAGGACCACTGGAGCCAGTTGGATGAGACAGGGGGCATTGGGGCCATGACAGAGGTCTTTTATTTTGACCATGTGATCAGTGCGCAGAGTGCACAAGAGGAGATCCAGACTCTTTTGGATCGGTCCGCACAAATTTTTACAGGCATTGGGAGTGGAGGACTTCCAATTTGGTGGTGGGATCCTAGCATTCACGAGAGCGATAGACTGCTTCTATTGACGAGGTTGGTCGACAAGATCGTATGAGTGATGGGTCTGCATCGTTATGGGGATGTGGTGAGACGAGTTGTCGAGTGTTTTTCTATATGGTGGCGTAGGTTTTCCCTCACACTACCCAAGATTGAGTCTGTCCACAGGTTGGCAGACTTTGACTCCACTGAGTTGCTTTGACGAGACGTGATCCAGGATAGTGAGTTCAGCTTAGGGTTCCAGGATGGGAGAGCGCAGTCGGAGCATGGTGATAAGACAATTATGATCAGACATGTGTAGTGACAGCATTGGGAACCTGGTATTACAGTGTTGGATAGTTCGGCAGTCGATACAGATGAGATAGCCA
Source organism: Larix kaempferi (assembly GCA_027924585.1). NCBI lineage: Eukaryota > Viridiplantae > Streptophyta > Pinopsida > Pinales > Pinaceae > Larix > Larix kaempferi. The sequence continues at coordinate 10,013,013 of BSBM01000147.1, read as the reverse complement.
GGATTGGTTACTTGGAGGAGGGGTCTTCTGAGGAGTTGACCGATTTTGTGCAGCTTATGATTTACCTTGTGCATTCACGACTTTCATAGTTACATCTTCAAATCTGAAATTTGGAGAAGAAAAACGTTTAGAAGAGTTTATCATCTCTACAGCTTCTCAAGCAAGGGGGTCGCAGCTCTTATTCTTACCAGTCAACTCGTGCCTGAGGAAAAAGAGAAGATTTACACCAATTAAAAGAAAATCAGTGGTTGTAGGAGAGTGTAATGCTGCTCGAAGAGGTCGCAGCCCTTGAACCACTGTTTGTGAGCGTGTACCCTTCTATTATGAACTGAAAACTGAACGTGTGGGAAGCATCATTCCTCGGGAGGAAACATGCTACTGTGGAAGGGTTTCACCATACAACCAAATCGTGCCACTTGGGGGGAATTTCCACTCACAAACAGGGCGCTGCCATCTAATGCTACCTACAGGCACATCATTTCCCAAAAAAGGGAGCATATCCATGGTGTTCTGAAGAAAGGCGCCATCAGTGTAGAGTCCAAATCTGTTTGAGAGGGCGTGAGCCATCAATCACGAGTTTCTCTCTGGGTAATTGTGCCACTCCTTGCTAAAGATTGACTGTACAAACTGCTGGGCATTATTTGAAGAGTATTTCCAGTTATTATGAGTGCTTTGCAGCAATCTGAAGCTACAGGAGACATCCACTTCAGTCAAAAAGGGGAGTTGCAGACTTAGTCTAGTGTCAGCAAGCTTAATCGTCCACCAAAGGGGGTCATCTACAACAGTTATCAGGTCTGTTATTTGATGTAAATTCTGAGTTAGTGAATTAAATTGGACTGCTGTAGCAGATGGTTGATTTCCCAGTCTTCTTATATTTCCTTGTAAGCAATCTTTGGTACTGAATGCATTAATAAGCAAAATATTTGATGTGGGTTCTATGTTTTAAGCACCATTGATACAAGCACTGAAATATTTAGTGACAAATTTCCAAGCAAGCACACACATAACTCAAACACCTAGTGCAAGGGAAAATAACAGTGGTAAAAATCAGCGTCCGTCAAAGTGTTTAACGAAAGACTTGAACCAGACTTCACAAATAATCCAGAACAAATTTGGCTCAGAATTGTGTGGGGACATTACATCTAGGTTAGGAATATTTTCACTTTATCTTCAGATTGTGATTAGAAAGAGCTGTACCATCTGTCCTAAATTCTCTTATTGCAAATCTGATTTCCAAATATAGTTTTCATGTGCTTTGAGCAAGTTTCAAGGATGTTTTAATATGTTGATTTATTGGGATAGCAAGGCTGACCTGTTGAGTGATTTGACATTGCTATGAATATTGAATATTGTATTAAATTAATCAGTAAATTATTAATTAGTTTAATTGAAGGGACGTAACCCTTCTTAAGAATGCTCAAACCTTATAAAAGGCGAGCTCTTGTAAAGCGTTAAGTATCTTATCAATTCAATAATATATATTTTATTCAATATGGATCTCGTGTCCTAGATTTTCTGCCGCATTTGGTATCAGAGCTCGGTTTCGACTCTCCCTTCAAATCCAACCGGATACGGTTGCGGCACTCTCGCTCCTTTGAGCTCGGTTTTGGTTCTCAGCACGTTTTCGTTCCAGTACTCACTGCGTGAAGTTCTCTCGGCGAAAATCTGTTCCAGGATTCTCCATTCCACACCAGCGATCTCCACCAACCATTTCCATCTCCACTCCACTCCTGCCTGCACTGCAACACTCCACCGCCCAGCACCTTCCCCATCTCCCTTCCGCACTTGTCCATCTCTGCTCCTTTGTGCGCCCATGCTCCCGCCACCTCCACCATCCGCTTCTGCAGCTCCCACACTGCCTCCTCCACACCTCCTCTCTTCATCCGCCTGCCTTCACCTCATCCACGTCCGCCTCCCCCTGCTTCCTTCCCTTCCACCCACCTCCTGCTTGCCCTCCCTGCTCCCTCACGCCGCGCCCTCCCTGCTCACACTCTCCTGCTCCCTCACGCCGCGCCCTCCCTGCTCGCGCTCTCCTGCTCCCACTCTCCTGCTCCCTCACGCCGCGCCCTCCCTACTCGCGCTCTCCTGCTCCCTCACACCGCGCTCTCCTACTCGCCGTCCCTCTCCCCAGCTTCATCTCTTCACCCCCGCCTTCCTGCCCTTCCACCCACCTCCTGCTCACCCTCCTCTACTCCCTCACCACCGCCTCCCCACCATCACTTCCCGCCATCCCCAACGACCAACGACCAACGACCTGCAAAAATTCAAACAAAAAAAAAATTAATAATAAATTTTTTATTATTATATTTTTTTTTCTTACATAATAAATTATTATAATTTAAAATAATAATTATTGAATTATTATTTTTAATATATATAATAAATTATTATTATAATTTAATAATATTTATTGTATTATTTTATCCCTAACCCTAACTCTTATCCTGATTCCAAGATGGATTCCAAATATGCAACTCCCCACACTAGGTCAAGAACCATGGCCGAGTTACGAGACCGACTAGAAAAATTAGAAAAAGACCAAATTAGAGATTTAAAAATCGTCGAAGGTCTAAACTCTAGAATGGACGAACTTGAGAAAGTGTTTCGAGAAGATTTAAAGGAAGAGATGAAAAATAACAATGTCGTACTTAAAAAAGATATCAAAGTTGAAGTTGTTCTGGTACTAGAAAGAAGGTTGAGTGAAAAATTTGAGACTCTGAATGAAAAACAAAAAGACTTGGATGACAAAATGAGTGCTATGACTCAAAACATAAACACCATAACCCAGAACTTGAGCACCATGGCGCAGAACCATAATACATTAATGGAGGAGTTACAAAGATTAACGCCTAAGACAGACCAAGTTAGCAGTCCAGACATGCTAGATGCCTCATTTCATATTTTCACACTTGAAGCACTTGCCAAGAATCAAGAAGAATTGCAAAAAGAAATAAAGATTAACAATGCCATGTTTAAGCAAGAGATAGAAACAAAAGTACTGCTAGATATGGAGGCACGATTGAACAACCAAATAGAAGCTATCAGTAAGATAGTAGAGGATAAAAAAGATAAAAATCACCGCCAACAACGAAGCAGTTCAAATATGTCACTTACATCGTCCAGTAGTTCCGATCCACCATCATACCATAAAGCAAAAGGGAATCAATATCACCCTTACATAGTGTACCCACCTAAGGCAAAAATAAAGTTGTCGAAATACAATGGAAGTGAAGACCAATGCGTTGCTTGGCTAAACAAAGTGGAAGAATACTTCGACATTTACAATATTCAATCTGACAAGGAGAAGGTGAAATATGCGTCTATGCATATGGAAGGGTACGCCTATAATTGGTACTTATGGTGGAAGAGAGACAATTTTGCCTACACCTGGAACTTGTTCAAAAATGATTTTTTAAATAGGTTTCAAGGAATCAAAGAAGATGAATTTTTCAGTAAACTTATGAGATTACAACAAGTTGGAAGTGTTGAGGAATTCACACATCAATGGGAATCCTTATCAACACGAGTAATTGGGTTGTCAGAAAAACAAAGACTCGAAACCTATTTAGGGGGTCTTAAACCATACCTCCAAAAAGAATTAAAGTTACATGACATACCTAACGTAGAGGTAGCAAGACATAAAGCAAAAGCCGCAAAGCGCAAACTGGAAGGAATAAAAACAAGAGGTGATAACCATTATCGACAAGAAAAAGAGACACAATGTAGGTACTGTACAGATACTTGGTCACCCAACCATCAATGCCACAAACCTCAATCATATGCCTATGAAATGGAAAATAGATCAAAGTCATCTAACAGTTACTCTGATAATAGAAAAAAGAAGAAAAACATATGTCGTCGATGCGGTGATGATTGGATCCCAGGCCATAAATGTAGGAACAATCAGACAATACAGTGCAAAATCATCAATGGAAAGGAAGTGCAAGTCTCTACACAATAAATCGCGTCTGATTCTAATATCGACACTGAATCTGAATGAAGGACGATATTAGGAAAATACTCAAGCTTTGAGGACAAAGCTTTCCAAAAGGGGAAGGCAATGCTATGAATATTAAATATTGTATTAAATTAATCAATAAATTATTAATTAGTTTAATTGAAGGGACGTAACCCTTCTTAAGAATGCTCAAACCTTATAAAAGGCGAGCTCTTGTAAAGCGTTAAGGATCTTATCAATTCAATAATACATATTTTATTCAATATGGATCTCGTGTCCTAGATTTTCTGCCGCAGACATGTCTTAGATGAAACTTTAGATTTGAAATGTGTTGTTATACTTCCACTATTAATGAATGTAAATTTCAGATCTGCATAGTTAATTAGATCATTCCTTAAGGGTTGTTGTATTGACCAAGTGTTTGAAGTATTTTGCAATGTTTATCTATTTGAACTAGTTAGACTAGCTGTGGACAAATTTGAGATATTTGCACGAGTACTTATGGATATTTCAGTTCAGTTCTAAAACTGAAAGTTCTATGCGATAAATCCATGACCTCATTGAAGTGAGGTGAAATTCCTGAATTGGGTACAATGTAGATTTCTTGGCGAAGATTGCTTTATTCATGAAATTTCAACATTGTTCCCATGCTATATGACATGACATGGGGCACGAAGGACACGTGGATATGAGTATCCAACATGGGACACATCAACCTCAAAAACAACACATAGGGGACACATTATATATATCAATGTTACGAAACTCAGAATCAGCAATAAATCAGCGAGGAAAAAGAGTGAAGAGTTTGAATCGGATAGGGATAAAATCAGCAAATACAAAAAATTAAATATGTACCTATATTTTGAATTAAAAAAAAAAACATTTTTCATAGATAGTCAAAATAGCCATGTCCATATACTACAAGATATCAATAGATGTCCAAAATATATCAACTCCCATCCATAAGATGAGTCCAAAATCCAAAAAGATGTCCAAAATATATCAATTCTCATCGATTTTTTTATGCCCTAGTTAGGCTGAATAAAATCGATTTTGGATTTCTGGATAGTGGATAGCCGGCGGCCGCCCTATCGTGACTCGCAGATGCTCTAGCCTTTGCCCAATGCTCTGTTCTTCGGCCTATAACTTCCCTGAATCCTTCACACTTTGAGTCTCGACTTCTACTGCTGAGTAAACACTGACCGCCCGCCTGTAGTCGCTGCTCACGTCCACCCAAAACAACCTGTTCGAAAACCAAATGAAAAAAATGAGTGATGAAAGCGGCTCTCAAATCACATTTAAAAGGGACAATAGGTTAAATCGCGAGTCAAACTCGTCGAGCCAAGTTGAACATGGCAATTTTTTCTAGTGCGGAAGATTTAAATCAGGACTGGTGATTTTAACTCGGGACGAGCTGAATCGGCTCGTTTAGGTGGCAATCCGATCCAAACTCGGAGACTCACAATTCAAACTCACGATTCCTATTATATATATATATATATATATATATTAAAAAAATTACAATTACATGTCAAATTCCACTAGCATGGTGGTTTCAATGGGCCTCATTTTGCATGGCGACCCAAGTTCGAACCCCGCAAGGTAGTTGGGAGGAGACACTTAAAACCCAACCACCCAACCATGCTAAAGGTTGGTGTGGTCTAGACCAAGTGCAATCCCCATGTGATTTTGACGGCTTAGATGCCCCTGGGTCGTGGTTTCTTAGACCATAGGCTAGTCCCGCAAGTCATGAACAAACTAACAAACAAACAAAAAAATTACAGTTACAAATAAAAAATAAAATATAGACATAAAGATCCATTTTTTTTAGTAATTAGAACATTTACAAAATATTGATACAACTAGTTACTACATTAATGGTGATCAAACACATAAGAAATTAGATACTCAATACATGTCATAAAATAGAAGTTTAGAAGTTAAAACCATGAACTGCAGTTTCCTCATTAAGTCATTTGAAGTCATCAATATCAAATGCACTACATAGATAGTGAAACTGTGTCATCAATACTATAGGTGGAATAGCAACGCAAAATACAAAATAGGGTAGATACTAGAACCGTAAATGGAAGAATCTCATAGCTCATCACTGCCAAAAGTCCTCCTCCATGTTAGAATCATCAAAATCACCGCCATTACCACTGCTCTCTCCCCCATCCTCCTCCTTCACGTCCTTTAAATCCAATCCAAAGTCTACATCTACTGGTGTGGACAATGATTCTTAAGAGGATCACCATTAACAAAAGTGATCAATTCTAACACTGCTTCATTAAGATCCAAGTTGGCTAACGCCAACTCAAGACTGCTGTCCAAACCCATATCAGCAAGAAACACATTTTTTCACACCTTCGTGTCCATCACATCTAAACATGTCTAGGGCATGTATCCAACATGTGTTTGGCACGTGTCCTATTTTAGCACACATGTTAGACAAGTGTCCTGGCACGTACGATGTCCAACACGTAGGATATGGACATAGTTCCCCTAAAGGACATGCCATGTTTCTTAGTTCACATGTGATATCATTTCCTTGTGCATGCTTCTTCACCTATAGCTCATTCCAAAATGCCTTTGGATTATTTTTTGCCATCACTAATGGTTCCTCCTGCCTAGTTTTCACAAAACTGTTTTTTCTGAAGCTTTGCTGCAGCGTTACTTGGTCTTTGTGGGAATGGGCCTCGTAATGCAACATTCCTAGTTGAGCCTCTCAGATGGAAAGGAGCAAACTAAGGAGATTTATTGAAGGTCAAACAACATGATAAGGAGATACAGAGTACAATTCAATTATTAGGGATCACCTTGTGTCAGAGACCAAATGCAAGGAAACTGTCCATAGTAAATTTGCTAGCTTTCGTCTTGGAGAGTTAAGTGGATTTAAAGTTGATCTAGCTACAAATGGTAGCAAACATAGCTATGTATAGAAAACATATAGATTCTCCTAAGTTTGGTAATAAGTAAGGCATATTCATTTTTCTTGTCGATGATGGAGGAGACAGCTAATTTGACTACTATCTAATAAATTAATAAATTCTCATATGTACAGAACCTGCCAAAAACATATATTTCTCAATATTCATGCTTTTCGTAAAAACATAGAGAACCTGAAAGGCCGATCTGAAGTGTAGAAATTTGGTTTGTCAGAAAGAGCAATCACCACTTCGAACAAGTCAAGCCATGAATCCCCTTTAACCCCAAAATCCTGTTTCAAATGGTGCACAAATTAGGGACGCCAAGATATTATTAAAGAAGAAGAAAAAATACTAAACCTGCTAAAGTCCAAAATTTCCCATAATGAATATCACTTCTATTTGGTTTGTTTGGTGATTAACTCTAATCAAAAGATCTTATATTTATCTTGTTAACAATTCTCTCTACTTGATAACATATTGACGAGGTCTCAAAGATTCGTTTACAGAAAACATGCCTCCATGAAAGAACGAACGATGCCTAAACCACTTACATTTATTCTTCAAGCATATATATATATATATATATACATATACATATATATATATATATACAAGGGTTTTCCGGAAGAATAAAGCCAAAAAGTTGAAGACTTGATGTATTTCTGGCTTTTCTCATAGTTTAACCTTGCAAACCATCAATCATTATAAAGAACATTCAAGAAATTCAACCATTAGAAACATTGTGCACCGATAAAATTTGTGTAAGGAAAGTAAGCCTAGAAAAAGAAAAAGATATGGCAAGGCCTTGCTCTTTTACATAACAGAGTCAAATTGATTATTTCTCCTAATATAAAAATTGATCTGCCATAAATACACATGATATAGCTGGTTTAACAGCTCTCTAGAATTCCTTTAATGGAAAAGAGCAAAACCTAAATTCACCACCATTATCAAAAAGTTGATAATCTATTTAGGGGATATTGGTATGCCCAAGAAAGACAAGTCAGTAAGATGGTCAGCGAGAGAAGTATCAAGAAGAGAGCAAGTATTTACTATTAACAACTCCTAGTACCACCAATATTTGAAAGATTCTTCTTGTAAGTAAACTGGCCAAAAGGCAGATACTGAACAATCACCCAATGTCATACAAGATGATCAAAGGGGTCTTGTTTAAGATGGATAATCCCCGACTTTCTCACTATGAAATGCTTCTACATTGAATATGCTTGTAGATTCGGTTCACCTTTATCTACACTAGAGACTGAATTGGCACTTCTAGTTTGAAACTTTTCAACCAGAAACATATGTGATTCATGGGATGGTTTTTGTTTCTCTTGTTTATTTTAATATTGATTTCTGTCAATTACATATATCTCTTGCTACCTCAGCTATTCAGATATTAAAACAATGGATTTGATCCCAGGTGAAATGGGAAGCCATTTGTATATAATATTAAAAATCTATCATCCACACCTGAACCAGAAGCATAAATAAGGGAGAATGATGGTTAGTGTTAGAATGATTGCATGCTCAATACTTCCCATGCAAAAGGTGAAAATTCACTGTTAATATTAGTCCTAAATTTGCAAAGGAATGGATTAAAAAATGCTTCTAAAAAACATTTTACAGAATAGCCCCTGGGGTGGAGGGGGGGTGGAGGGGGGGGGTAGAGGGTGGAATCTTTGCACAATATGGAGACCACTTAAGCTACAAGAGGGTAATCAACAAGGCTAGAAAATATCTTGATCACTTGCATTGTTCTTTGTTCAGAATTGTTTTACACATCAGGACTTTACTTTGATATCGGGGTGTGTTTATGGAAGTGGATTGATGGCGTTCATCTCGTTCAAGGAACAATGACGCCATAGAACCAGACTAGGGAGGGCTTTTATGTATTCTCTCTCAACTTATATGTCCTCCAATTTGGTGCAGTGTTGGAGACTTAAACAAGCCCGATAAGCATCCAATACCCAAGCTTGCATGCAGGAATGAGAAACAAATGGCAATTGAAGCTACATATCAAAATCCCAGGCCCCACTATCTATAGATGATTGCTTTCAAAACCTTGCATAACAGGATCTAATTAATATTGCACTACAATGGAAAAGACACACAAGGGCACATGGGCAAGAAAATGATTTTCTTCAAATACCTAACCACCAAAAGAAGAGAAAATCTGCCTATTCAGCCAAATGGCACCCATGAATTTACATCAGCTCCTTAGTAAGATCACATCTACACAGTTAAAAGACTTGTGGCAGAAGAGTCTTCCATCTCTTTTAAATGTAATGGAGTAAGCTGCAATAACAATACTTGAAGGAGAGATTATGTCATTGAAAAGCAGGGAGATGCAGTAATAAATAGCAACAGAGACCATGGTTACACAGATGAATTTGACATTGATCCTTGGCATGAAATCAGTTTAAAATAGCAGTAAAGAACTAGGGGAAAAAGCATTAGAATACTGAACATGCCAAAGCATTGTAAAGCCAATATAGACAAGATACTTAAGCCCTTTGATCATCTTCTGGTTGAAAATAAAAGAGAAGCCATAACCATGAGACCAAATGCTCCAATGTCTCAAGACTCTGGAGGCAAATATGATCCAAAAGCTTTCTACTGAAATCCAAACTCACCTTCCTAGAAGACTGCATAATCAAAATAATTAGTCTGAATTTATTTAATGAATGTTTGGCTTGTTATTTGCATGTTCAGAATATCAAAGACCAGTCCTGTAGGAAGGAGAGAGAACAAATCCAAAAGCACTATATTTGTTATGAACTTATGAGTCTAATTTGAAATCAGATTTTTTATAGACAGAGAGAGACTAACAGAAGAAAACATGGATCTTGGAAACTAATTGCACTCATAGTACTAAAGAGCAGAAAAAACCAGCAGTAGCAGTGCTAGATTCAGTAACAACACTAGTAATTCCCACACAATCAGCAATACATCCAATAGCAGATTCTAGAGCACTAACAACAGATAAGTTCAGTAGTATCAATGCCTGAAATCTCAAAAACTGCAGCACCTAAGATTGAAAACTTACCTGATAAGATAAGATGGTCTTATTAATGTCCAACAAATGACCACAAAAGTAGGTCAATGAGACTGCAAAGTACAACAATATCAATACAAAGCGGTAGTGCATATGCCACTCATAGAGAAAGTAAGAGAAAAGCAGATCTAATCTAATCTCTAAGATATAAGAAGTAAGATAAAAGAGGAAATACAAAGTACAGACTACAACTATGCTAAGTCACCTGACACGAGGACACGGGACACGAAAATACGAGTGTCTGACACGGACACGGTGACCCCCGGAATCAGGACACGGAGGACACGTTTTATATATATATATATATATATTTAAAAATTATATATACTTAAAAATTATATATATTAAAAATATAGACATACATATAGATCCAATTTTTTTAGAAACTAGAACATTTACAAAATATTCAATAGAAATTACTAATTAGAAATCCTGACATAGCAAGTACTCCATAACTTCATTTTCTTGGCCCAACGCATTGGCATATGATGAAAGACCAACTGATGTTGTTTGCCATTCCCATCCTTCAGACGAAGGCACAACCCAAGTAGAGAGTTGCTTGTTTACACCCCAATGCACAACTTTTACTCCTCACAAGAACCACCATCTATCACATCACCAAGCAATACAGTGTCCCCATCAAATACCAGCCAATAATACATTGTATATTCAACAAATGCACACAACAATCACGCTCGATGCCTCCCTCCAAACCCTTAGCCCTATAAAAAACATTGTAATCAACAAATGTTCAAGAAACACGGGTAGCAAATTTACATTCTCCATCGAGTTTCTTTACATCAATGAAATCTCTCAAGCTCAATATGGTATGCAGGGTTGGGACACGACCTCAACACGTGTCGGACACGTGTTTTTTCGTGTCCTGGAATTGGGACATGAAAAAACACGTGTCGGACACGTGTTGAGGTTGTGTCCGTGTCCAACACGCCCCCACGGGACACGAGAGGCCTTTTGGACGTGTCCGGTTTCATAGCAACTGTGTGAACATTGTTGAGAGCCATAAACTTTAAAGCCCCGAGAAAGGCCTTGTACATCAGTACAAGGGAAAATCAGGGCTTGTCGGTGTTGTCGCCCAAAGATGGGAGAGGGGGGGACGGGGGAGTGGGCTAGAAGCATATCCCTCCTCAGAATCAATAATCTATGTGTGGACAGCCTTCCAAACATCGTATAGAATAATGGCAAGTAGATCCTTTATGTGGTGTTTCCTGTTGCCTAGAGGAGAACACTGGAGAACACTGATTGTCTACAAAGGTGGTGAGAACTATCAAGGAATTTGAGACAACGGCGGTGATGTCAAATCTGAATTTGAAGCACTGTTGCTCTCAACCCACCTCTTAGTGCCTCTGTCAAATGGGATAACCAAGAAAACATGACGGTTCTAGAAGTATTTGGCTAGGGAAGTGTCTATAAAGGCTAAGATCTAAGTCTGAGAACCTCCTCATGAAAAGGGCGAAACATCTCTGGTTTGGATGGTAGAAAAAGGTGTTGATAAATTTTCCCACCCGTCACAAATTTCCTTACTTTCCCTCCTTGTTATAAGCCAAGTTCTGTGAGTGAAACATGTAATTGGTTAAGTCTTGTACTCAATATTTATGGTTCTCATTGTGAGGAGGAATGACTCTTTAATTGCTATATTTTATGCATTATGCATGCAATGCGGAATGCAGAAGTCTCACCCTATTTTTCCCATCAATGTGTTCTGCACTTCTACATCGCTACATTCTGCATGCAACGCAGAATGCAAGAGTCTTACCCTAGTCTTTCCCTCTCATGACTCGCACTTCCATCTTATTGCATTTCACATTGCAATGTGGAATGCAGGAGTTGCATCACACTGCAGCATCATGCACCTCTGCATTTTGTAATGTTGCTTCACCTTTGCAATGCAGAATGTAAAAGCTTTGTATCTCCCCATTACAATCTTCCACCTTCTACATTTTGCATTCACCATACATCACCATTGCCGCCACCTCCAAACTTGTTGTCACCTCACGACTTCCCATGCATTTAAGCCCCACTCATGTCGTAGTGAATTCCATTAACGTGTGGCATATCATATTCAATATGATGCCATCTGAAGAAAATTCCCCTTTATGATCGTCATGATTGAACTTCCAGATTAATTAAGGGTCATCAAGAGTATAACCTCTTCTTGTCAATGCATTATTCAATATTGTTCATGGTGAAAGGGAAAAGGTAAGATGGTGCCTAAGAAGAATTTTGAGCCATATTATGGAGATATTGTCAACATCTTGGCATAGGGGGATAGGGATTACCATTAGTCTGCAGCTTATAAATGGTACACTAAAGAAGAAAAGCCAAAAGACAACATGATTTGGACATCTCAATTGGTCAAAGCAAGATGCATCCCTAAAGTACTTGATTTCCAAGAAGTTGTTAACTTTATTGGACTACGAAGTTCTTGGATTAAAAACATTAGTTAGTGAATTGGAAGGAGACTGCCAAAGCTCATATTCCACTCAACCCCTCTACATTCAAAAATATGTTAAGGCTCCCGGCGCCGACTAAGGTTTTTAGGGTTCTAGTGGTTGATGTCGTTTTGGATGCTCAAAAAAACGATGTTTCTATTTTTAAGAAGTGGTTCAGGTAGGGGTATATCGCGTTGAAATAGAGAAGTTGGCAGAACCATACAAAGAGTTTGCATGGTTATTTGCTCGAGTTGTAGGTTAGTAGACGACCTCTCAAGTGTTGATGTTTCTAGTAGCATCGGAAGTATTCTTATGACAAGAAAGAATAATAACAAGCCCAGCACAAGTCGGCCCAATTAAATGACCCAGTCAAAAGGTCAAGTCGGCTCAGTTAAATGACCTAGTCAAAAGGTCAAGTCGGCCCAATTAAAGTGGAAATGGCCCAGTCAAATAGGTCAAGTCGGCCCAGTAAGGAAAAGTGACTTTTCCAGTATAAATACAAGTGAAGTGGCCTCATTTGTGACACACCAATTCGCTCAAGCAAGAGAAGAGGTGTGTAGATCCAAGGAAGCATAGTCAAGGGTTCAAGAAGCATTTGTGAAGACATCTTTTGGGATTTATTGTCTTTCTCTCTCTACTTCGTTCTCAGAAGGGCTCAGAGGTTATTCTGTATCTTTCTTGTATATCATTATTTTGTTTGTGTGACTAGTGTTGGGCACTAGGTTTATCATTGTACCTTGTTGAAGAATCTTATCTAGAGAAGTTGTTGAGTTTTTCCCGTGAGAGGGTTTTCCCAAGGTAAAACATTTTGTATATTGTGAATGTGTTTCTTTCAATTATCCTTTATATGCATGCAGTTTATGTTTATGTGATAGATAAGTTATAAAAGTTAAAAAACATCAAACTACTAAGAAAAATCAACATGGTATCAGAGCAAACCTTAAAAATGTAAAAGACTTACTTGAACATGAGTTATTCCAACCATTCTAGCATCCACAAAGCATTAGCAAGACAAAGAAAGCATCTAACTTCATTCAAGAGCAAGAAGAATCATCCCTCCAAGAGGTACACATCACTTCATAGGCCCTTCTAGGGTTAAAGAATAGCATAATGAATTTTATCCCATCAGTTGTGTGTAAAAATGAAGTGAGGAGATTGTATTTATATAATCTCACACTCACTTTAAAAAAAAAACAGAACCTACATGCTTTAAAATGTCACTTTAAAATTAAAACATGTCAACTTAAAATTATAACATAAAATAATCAAATATGTGGGTAACTTGGGGTATTTTCCCTAGAGTTTACCCAAAGATGACTAAAATAGCTAAAAATGAGCAAATCACTCCGAACTGAAGGCTGGAGTGGCAAGGGGGGGAGCGTCATGCCCCATCTAATCCCAACAGTGGTGAAAATCCCTCAACGCTCCCCCCATATCAAGTAATGTAGGACTGGTACAAGGATGATGTCATCATGACTAGGAGCCCAAGGAGAAAGGGCGCTGCAGTGTAGAGGGACCAGGAGGGTGTGGACGGTGACTTGGCAGAGAGACATAAGCCTCAATGCTGAGAGAAATGCCACCGGAATGATAAAACAAGTGGGGGGTCATGTGACCCGGTGACCCACCCCTGGGAGCCTCGGACACCAACCTCAGGGATGCAATCCCTTTCATGAGGCAGTCAGCATTGCCACTAATCCATAGTACTCCCAAAAGAGGAACCAAAAGGGCCTAGCCATAACCTCCACTCAGAAAATGCTAGAAAACACCCTTCCTAGTAAGAGAAAATTAAAAAAAAAATGACCCTCTCTCTTTGGGGCACAATTGAAGGTGCGCTGGTACTGATACCACGTAACACTGGCTCCAACTGCGGGACGAATGCTCCTCCCGAGAGTGCTCGAGAATCCATGAATCATCTGGGTACCTGTAGACCTACACACAAATCAAATAGCCAGGAACATCAAAATACCATGAGGCAGACACTTTCGTCCTGCCTTGCTCATCATAAAAATATGAAAATAAACTAAATAACAATCGAGTAAACTATATAGACATGAAGAACCACAAATTCAATGCATGGGTAACAGTATATGCCTAACTCAAATGAAATTAAACCTACCTATTCTAAACATAAGAATCAGGAAGGGTTAAGTGAAATCATACCACCAATGTAACCATTTGAGTAGGCAATTAATACCTGATCCTTTACCTTTGTCTTTAGATAGAATCCATGATAAGATCTGATCGATCACAAAGTAAATACATACCAAGGTCTCCATTAGGATAGGAGATGAAGGCTAGGTGGCTACGGGGACCTGGAAGCTTTGTACTGTTGCCATGGAGAAGGATTGCTTCGACAAGCTTCATTTATCCATGCTTCTACTGGACTTATGTATGGGCCATCCCCATCATACATCTGTATTGAGAAAAAAATTGGTTGAAATCGGTTATAGCTTATTTTGAACTTGGGAAGCCATTATTATCGGTGGACCTTGCAAATTTTCATATGCCAGCTGCAACCTGTCCTTGTACCTGCTTAAACATGTCTTCGAGTACACAAGTATATTGTTCATCTTTGCAAAAATCGTGTTAGGATCCCAAATAATCTTTGAAATTTTGAAATTGTCAACCACAAGATTCATTGTTTCACATTTCAAACGAAAAGATAGACAATAGATACCTGGGAGATGTGAGATGAATATCATGCATGTCCGCATCCCTGTATTGGTTTTATTGAAATACATCGTTGAAAACTTACCGATACTGGACAAAAGGGGATGAACACTTCTTGTAGAATGTTGTTGGTTAGGGCACACCATGGACTGGAAGACAATGGAGAAACTCATGATGCTACAAGGTCTTGAAGAATCATACATTGGTGGACCGAGGAACTTCCAATAATCGTCGTCTTCCGTAAACTTGTAATTTTCTTCCAAGAGAGCCAAAATATCATAAGAAATTGTAACCTGAGAGTATGGACAATTCACCATTTCTGTATATTCTTCAATTTCTTCAATTAAGGCTTCTTGCTCTTCATCTTCAGGAATCGCTTCATCTCCGGTCATAAGGGCCATTACATCATTTCCCCGGTCCTGAACAATGGTTTCTTCGAGTAAACCTTCCAAGAAATGATCTTCGTCATGAACTTCCTCGTCAACGACTACTTCATGTTCCTCTGAGACCTGTTCATCAATATCTGTATGATCGTCCTTTATAATCTTCGTGATTTCTTCCTTAGCATTGGGACCCCATTGATCGTTGAATGCCTCAACCAATTGGAGGAAGGAAGATATCCCCTTAGGAGGGAGTCCTTCATACCAAGCATCCATATCCTGATCACCTCCTAGTTCGAAGGACATTACGAACAACTACATAATGGTGTCCTCATCTGTGATATCCCATGCCATCAAAACTTCTTTGAACTTCATGACATGTGTTGTAACGGTGTCTTTTCCCTTGTGGAACATTGGGATAGACTTCAGACAGTGATTTTTATCAAACCTATTCGGGTATCCCAGAATATTTGAGAAGTCAAACGGATCGAGGATCCCCATCTCTTCCACCTTTCAGTTTTGTTCTTGTAGAGCACTTCTTTGTTATTTTCTTCAGTGGGAGTCGCCAGGAGAGACCTGCCAAGTTAGACTCAAACAAATCTCGCCGAAAGTACTAGACAATTATGTACCTGAGATGGGCCGAATTCTTGGTGGAGATGCCAAATAAACCTGTCAAGTTAGTCTTTACACAATTATAGATATATTCAGCACGAGGACGTACCTTAAGATTTACCAATGTGTCGTTCTCGCCAGGGGATGGAAAATATGACCTAAGAAACACACCCTAACTGTCCTAAAACAGTTCAAAAGTATCCCCGGCAACAACGCCAAAAATGTTACCATCGTTGCCGGACTTAACAAAATTCTTTTTAATTGGAGTCGCCAGGTAAGATCTACAAGATTAGTCCTTAACAATAATATTTTCAAAATACCAATCAAAGGCTTACCTCAATTTCTTACCAAATGTCGTTTTGCCAAGGGTGTAAATGACTCCGGATAAACCACTTCAATCTTTGAAATGTCACTGGCAACGGCACCAAAAATGTTACCAGCGTTGTCGGACTTAACCAAATTCTTTTTAAATGGAGTCGCCAGGTAAGATCTGCAAGATTAGTCCTCAATAATATTTTCAAATACCAATCCAAGACTTACCTTGAGTTTCTTACCAAGTGTCATTTTTCCAAAGGTGTAAATGACTTCGGATAAACCACTTCAATCTTTAAAATGTCCCTGCCAACGACACCAAAAATGTTACTGGATGAACTAGCAGGGCTAGTGTCCGATGAACAAATGTAAGGAAAGTGTGACCACTGTCACCTTAGTCACACACCCAACTGCTTTGGAGTGTTATAACCTCCAAGGGGAGAGCCCTTTAGATGCTCTGCAAGACACTTAAGCAAAGAGACTATGCCTTCTATATGATGATGTTAGTGACCAGTGCTTTTAACAAATCAATACTAGGAATGAAGAAGACATACTAAGTAAATGCAAGTGCTTGTAGACGCAATATAGATGTATCAATGTTGATGTCAAAAGATCATTTATTCAAGTAATCAATTCAAGATGTAAGTAACTAATGGCAAGGACATTCAATATTGCATTTTATGACTACAGTAGGCATTCAACAAATGTAATTCAATCACTATCCAATGACAATACAAGAGGGTTGATACTCATTGAATAGTAATTTAGAACAGCAGTAGATCATTTAAAAATTACACTCATTCATATCCAATGACAAATAAGTGATAGCATTAGTGGACAGTACATCTTTATCTCAGTTTTATAGCAGCACTTTAGAAGCCAAAGAAGATATGCTTTGAACAAGGATTGTTGCACTTAACATCCACCCCAAACAACTCATTTAAGTATTCTCTTAGCAAAGCAAACAAATCTGAAATGTATATGCAAACGGAGTTAAGATTAGTTTTTCATATCAGCTCTCATTTAGTAGTAGTAGCAGTATGACTATGTGACGGTCCTAGTTATGCCAATTTGGGCAATGATTAAGAAATACAAAAGGTATGTGTGTGATATAAGCAATACAACTCCCACTTTTAACCACTTTTTCTCAACAGTATTTATGCAGTAAGTATATGTTTCAGATCAGTAAGTAAGCAAATAAAGTGTACTTTCAGACCTCTTTTATCTCACTTAAACAGTAGCAAGAAGACAAGTAACTACTAACTTTATTTGTTGCTTCTTGTGTAGGTATTGCTGGTAGGAAACAATGTCAAAGTTGTGACAGTCTGCAATATTTTTGCATACTTAGATGACAGTGGGAAGAGGGTTGTTATAGGCTGTATTAGCCCTGATTTTGGACAGCCACAAGGAAGGCCGAGGTTCAGGGTTAGCAAAAGGGTAGAAAAAGAGGGGAGAAGGAGAGAAATGAGGGAGAAGGAAGTGAGTAGAGGAGAAGAAGGAAAAAGAAGAGGAAAAGGAGATGGAGGAAGGAGTGAAGGAAGGGGATAACGAAGAAGAGGAGAAGTAGGGAAAAGAGAGGGTGAGGTAGAGGAGATGTGTAGCGAAGGTCTTAGGAGGGAGAAAAGGTGAGGCCGCTAGGGCATGAGAGAAGGCTGCAGCTAGGGTTTAATTGTTAGAGATTAGGATTTAGGTTTTTTATTTTATGAAAATTATGTACATAAGACAAAAATTAGACCTAAATTACACAAAAGAAGTAAAATTTAACCTAAACTTAATATTTAATTAGGGTTTTTATGATTTTTTTATATTTTAAAATTTTTTAGGGCTTCCTACAATTTCGCCCTAGGGTTTCTAGGGACAAGAAAGGCAGAGCGAATTTATAGGAGGGAGGTCCGAAATTTTAGGGAGGCCAAAAATTGAAAAAAAAAATATTTTTATTTTTAGGGGTTTTTAGGAATTTTTTATTTTTTTAAGATTTTAGGGCATCCTAAAATTTCACCCTAGGGTTTTTAGGGCTAAAAGGGCAGGCCGAATTTGTAAGAGAGAGGGCCAAAATTTTAGAAAGGCCAAAAATTTGAAAAAAATGATTTTTTTATTTTTATGGTTTTAGCCATAAAATTGCAGACCTAATTCTAACCCTAATTCTACCATGAAAATGCAAACTTACACATGAAAATGCAAGTAAAACTTGATAACTTAGGATTTTAATGGATGTTACTCCAAACCCTAGCCTTAGAATTCCAGACCTAATTCTAACCCTAATTCTACCATGAAAATGCAAACTTACACATGAAAATGCAAGTAAAACTTGATAACTTAGGATTTTAATGGATGTTACTCCAAACCCTAGCCTTAGAGAAAGGTAACAAACCTTCCTCTTGGATGTAATTCTCCTTGCTACTAGGTTAGGGCTTCTTGAAACAACCTCTAGGGTTGGTTTCAAGAGCCTAAACTAGGGCAAAGTTGGAGATCCAAGGCCAAACTTTGTAAAAACCTCATTTTGGGAGCATTTTTACTATGCAATGAAGATAGAATAGCATGCAAAAGCCCTATTCAAAGAGAATGTATCCCTATGGCTACCATTCAATTATTCAAGATGCAAAATTTACCTACCATTCATCAAGCAAACCTTAAAAATGTAAAAGACTTACTTAAGGATGAGTTATTCCAACCATTCTAACATCCACAAAGCATTATCAAAACAAAGAAAGCATCCAACTTCATCCAAGAGCAAAAAAAATCATCCCTCCAAGAGGTGCACATCACTTCATAAGGCCCTTCTAGGGTAAAAAAGTAGCATAATGAATTTTATCCCATCAGTTGTGTGTAAAAATGAAGTGAGGAGAATGTATTTATATGATCTCACAGTCACTTTAAAAAAACAAACAGAACCTACATGCTTTAAACTGTCACTTTAAAATTAAAACATGTCAACTTAAAATTATAACATAAAATAATCAAATATGTGGGTAATTTGGGGCATTTTCCCCGGAGTTTACCCAAAGATGACTAAAATAGCTAAAAATGAGCAAATCACTCTGAACTGAAGGCTGGAGTGGCGAGGGGGGAGCGTCATGCCCCATCTAACCCCAACAATGGTGAAAATCCCTCAATGCTCCCCCCATATCAAGCAATGTAGGCTGGTACAAGGATGGCGTCATCATGACTAGGAGCCCAAGGAGAAAAGGCACTGCAGTGCAGAGGGACCAGGAGGGTGTGGACGGTGACCTGGAAGAGAGACATAAGCCTCAGTGCTAAGAGAAACGCCACCGAAATGATAAAACAGGTGGGGGGTCATGTGACTCAGTGACCCACTCCTAGGAACCCTGGACACCAACCTCAGGGCTTCAAGCCCTTTCATGAGGCAGTCAACAATGCCACTAAGCCATAGTACTCCCAGGAGAGGAACCAAAAGGGCCTGACCATAACCTCCACTCAGAAAATGCTGGAAAACACCCTTCCTGGTCAAAAAAAAAAAATGACCCTCTCTCCCTAGGGCACAGCTGAAGGTGCACTGGTATTGGTACCAAACACCCCTCTTTCAGTAGATCCGAATAGAGCTTCATCTCTCTGGTCCACCAAAAAGACTCCATTGCCCAAAGCTTCTTGCTCAACCCCCATGCGTTCTTGTCTTCTCAATCCAATTTTTCTCTAAATCTCTCTCGGTTACTGGTTTGGTTATTACATCTATATTTAAAAGCTAAAATCAAAGTAGATCTAAAAGTCTAGATATAGTTTGCTTCAAAGTTTATTTTCAAGATCTAAATCTAGCAAGTACTTCTTCTCTTTTATAAGTTCTAAATCTCAAATCTAATGGGCTTTAAAAGAAAGAACTGAACTTCAATTTATTTATCTAGCATTCAGTTTTTTTTTGCATTTGCTTGCCATATCTTAGAGAGGCAACCAAAGATCCTGGGAAGGCAAGCTTGCCTTACTTAGTTTATTTTTGCCTTTCCTTTGTTAGTAACTTAGAAACTTTTTACAATTTTTGGTAGTATTGCCAAAGACACTTTTTAAGTGTTTTTTGGCTCTTTTGAAACTAATAAAGCTTGCTGGTTTTTCTGATTTTTTAGCAGGTTTGAAGGATTTATTGGTCAAAATCACATATTTTGAACCTTTCATGACCTTCCGGACTGTTATCACATTTATAATAGTCGGGGCTACCATATCTTCAAACCAGATTCCGGTACTTTTCTGAGCCAGTCCTTTACTATGAGATGCTTGAGATCAGCAGTTGATGAGCAGCTATTCTATGATCACTCATATTTTCAAGAGCCCCAGAGCAGACATTACAGCCTTATGCCATGACTGAGCCTCATGACCTCAAATTTGATGACTGAGGTGATCATTTTCTTCCATACAGAGCAATGTGATAGTGCCCAGGGTTATGCAGCAGCAGTCTTCCAGTGACAGTTGATGGTTCAATGGATAGATACAGGTATATGACCCAACAAGGATATGTTGTGCATTGGATACTTATATGGTGCTCTTTTACTTATCTTAGTAGCTTGACTAGGTATTTAGTGGTCATGATCTGGTGATATATATATATAGATATGGTTATTGGTTCACTGTCTAGAATTACTTGGAATCAGAATTTCTTTTGTATACTCGTTGATTTTACCCTTTTAAGTAGTATGGACTTGGTCATTCCCACCATTTTTGGCTTGCTAGTTTTGGCATCACCTATCACCTTTCCCCATCCATCGGTTCTCTTTCGTTTTTTGTTTGTCCCTGACTTACACTTCAGCCAGTGATATGGAGGACTTCCCCACTTATGCCTCTATGTTGGATAGACTCCCTGTTGTTTTGTGTCTCGGCTCGGAGTTGTGTAACATAACTTACCGAAGCCTTGATCCTTTTGGGCCAGGAGAACCCGCTGGTGTTGGTTCCTGAGCTTAGGTGAGTTAGATTTGAAGCCTTGACCTCTCTAGTCGGTTGCCCCCGATGTTTGGACCTGATTGTGGATGATACCCCTAGTTGCCTGAGTTGTGTCAGCTAGACTTGAAGCAAATTATACTACCATCATTACATGCATATGTGATTCATTGTTATATCTTATATGCAAGCCCATAGTTATAAATTAAAACCATGCTTTTAAGCACAATGAGAGAGGGCTATGAAATGAAATGCAAAGTACCCTGGATAAAAGCTGCAATTAGGTGCTTCTAAGCACATGCAAAATCCAAAGGGTCATAAAAGCCTAAAAAGCAGTGGTTAAATGTATGCTAAATCTAAAGACTGCTGGCCATAATTAAAATGTAATGATTAATTCCTCACAGAGCCTACGAGTTGGGATGTGAGATGGAGTAAGGGACAGCTAATTCTAAGTGTCCCCTAGAACCTTAAGTTACGGTTAGTTGTGCACCCAGTCACGGTGATTCTAGAAAAGATCCTCACTGAGCTTGATTCAAGCTTGGATGTGAGTTGTAGACATTTGCTAAAGTCGAATAGGCATTCTCCAAATTAACTTATTCCAATTGTGAGACACCGCCATTCCTTGTGTGTTTTCTGTCCAACATATGCTTAGGTGATTTTCCCTTTTCCCTTTATCCAAAGTGACGCAGTGTTGAAGTCTGTAAAGTCATTCCCTTGTCCTAGCCTTGTCTTTTCCACCTTCACCCACCTCTAGCAAAATGGTCACATCCATGAAATGAGGATACACTTGAGGGTCTTTCTCTCAGTAATTAATTGCTTTAATCTAGACTTACATTATTTGATGTATTCTTGCTTAATCGCCAATGAAATGATACTTTATATGTTAGTCTTGCTATTGAAATAATTAAAGGAGCATATCTTATCCATTTGCACTTGCAGCATCAGTCAGTTTGAGCCTAGGTCATTATTTTGATCAGTTTTGACCTGGTCAACCTAGTTTGACCAAGTCAACCACAGGATTAGGGATGAGTTGGACCAATGATGTTCGAGATTGATTATTTCTGGTCCTATGATGCCCACTTGATGGTTCCATGCATCAAACACAGGTTTTATTGGATGGTTTGATGGATTTTTATTATTATTATTATTTACAGACCATTATTTTTATTGTCTGGGCATGGTTGTGCTTACAGATGATTATCTAGGTGGTCACATGATGTATGAGTACTCATCTCTACTACATTTGGGCCTTCTGAGTCCATTGGTACACCCAGATATCAGTTTCAGGCACTTGCATATGAGTTTATGGTCAGATTATCACTTTATTGCATATTTGCCATATAAAATGGCTTGTCAGCACATTTTGAGATCTTTTTGGTTCTCCTAGGACGCTACAGAGGGAGTATGGAGGTCCAACCACTCGTTATTACCATATTACCATGCTCCCAGACATTTTGGTGCTGTCATATTTGTGCCCGGGGCACCAGGAAGAGAGATACAGGCATTTTATTATTTTACAAGTGATTTTCTGAGGATAAAAAATGGAAGAAATGGCTACTAAGGAAATCGATTTGGGCAATTGAGGCAAGTAATTGGCATGAGATTTGTTCAGAGGATTTTTGTGATGCATCCCACACCTTCCGGCATAGCTTGCAGCATTCAGTGGGGTCCACACACATTCCGGGCTATTATTTGGGTATTTTATTATGTCATTGAGGGTCCACGATTTGGTCATATGGTCACAATATGATATTATTTTGAGTTATTATATGTTATTGTGCCATGGGGTCATGCTAGAGGACATGTTATACCTCCTAGCCCCACCATGTGCTTATGCCATGTGTCTTACTCACTTGTCATGTGGTGCGTCCCCCTTGGACATCTTAGTGAGTGCGCCCCCTCTATTATTGAGTTGATCCATGTATTGTATTTTCGGCTCATCTTAGCCATTGATTATTATTGTTATATCTTTTGATCTCCACCACTCATTTAAAAAGGTGGTTACGGTTTTGGTCTCTCTCATTCCTATTTAAGGAAGAGACCCCCCTCATTGTAAAGCGACTTTTGGCTTTAGTCCCTGGATCTCTACCACTAAAGAATTATTTTGGGAAAAATCTTGTGCCTTTGTTATAGATTGTTCTTGTGCTTGATTGTAGCTCCGATAGCCTGTCACATCCTTGTTATTTGATGAGACATCCATGCTAGACATTTTGGCTTAGTGTGTGCTCTACAAGAGGGTTACTTCATTGGAGGATTTCGTGGGGTTTCTCCGGATCTCTTCACTGGATGAGTAAAATAATCAGGGAGTAGTCTTTATTGTATCTTTGATCAATATTGATGCTATCTGATTCTTCATGCACCATTTACTTTCTCTTTCCGTAAATCAATTCCCATTGATATTGTCATCTGCAGGAAGGGGGGCGCACTAGCTGCTGGAGGCAAATCGATTTCATCTTGGGGACTATCAAATCAACTTGGAATTGCTTCGAGGGGGTCGGAACATCATTGCACTTGGCATCTGCAAGTCACAGGAGGTAAGTACCATTGTTTTTCTTGAGTTATTTATCTATTCCATTAGTCTGTCGCTACTTCTTCTACAAACCCTAAGCTGCTAAAATTTATAAAAATTCTCTAGCTCAAACAACTTCAAATCATGGCGAACGATTTCTCGGTTTTTACTTTTAGGCCTGGCCCAAAGTGGGTTTACTAGGGCGTCACCCTTAGTGGACTCCATCTTGCCCAAATCCCTAGGTACTGATCTCTCTCTCTCTCTTGCGCCCTCTCTGAGTTTGCCCTTTTTTCAGTTGTTTGATGCCCGATCTTTGCTTGTGAACCTTGATACTATCATATCCTTCACCAAGTCTCATCTAAAGGTACTAGATAGCCTCATCTTGATCTTAACCCTTCTACCTTGGACACGTTTCTCAAGGCCGAAGAAATCTTTCTCATTTGCTAGTGCCTTGATCCTAGATCTAGCTTCCATACTTATAAGTCACTTGTACTTTCACATTGGATCGGATTTACATCCTTTAAGCCTCTTGATCCAATCCTAATTCATCTTGTGACTTCATCCATAGATCTAGGGTTTATCATACACCTTACGTACTCTAGCTTGCTGGTTTGATCTGGTGTTTTGGTTAGATCTCTCCTGTTGGGAGTTGATCTGGGTCTCCCCCATTGCTATCTAAGGCTTGGATAGCATAAAGCGAAGAGTGCCTCGATTGGCATGACAACCAATCCATCTGGGGATCGAGGCCCTCTTAGGTTACCTCTTTCGTTGCCTAGCTCCTCTACCATCCTAAATAGGATCATCTATTGGGACAGCTACAAGTTGTGTGATAACACAGACAACCGGTTTTACCTTTATTTCTTTCTTCTAGCATTTGTAAGTTGTCTGGTGCCTAATTCATAAAGGACCAGCAGTATTTCTTTATCAGGTTATTGTAACTAAATAAATAAATAAAAAGAGCAAGCAAGCTATTTCAGCGCCTGCCCCATCCCCCCAGGGGGGATCTGAGGTTTTTGTGTTTTTTGTGTTTTTTGTAATTTTTTGCTTTAGCTTGGTTTTATTATGCAATTAGTAATTAAACAACATCACGAGCACACAATCCATCCCTAGAGGGCTATATAGCTTAAATTTCATTTTTGTTGTTATTCACCTTTTTCTACAAATTTTACAATTTGCAATAATAATTTATGCCCTTGCTTTCCCGAAGTACTACACCTTTAGTGTATGGAAAAGAGATTCTTGGGCTTTAGATTAGTTAAGCAACTCACATTCCGAATTTAATAAAATTTACCAAGACTCGAAATCCAAAGTATGCTCTTGACCGCTGCAGCATAGACTGAACAGTTGGCCAATCAGAAAATGACGTAGAGTGACTAGTATAATAGGGAAATCCTACAAAAACTCCTTGAGAACTCGGGAGGTCGAGTGAGGCTAACCATAGAGTCAACAGGCTGTCATAAGCAGGTTCATCCTCACCTAGTTGGACACTTGGTATAGTTGTCATAACACCCAATTCAAAGGAGCAAGTTGGCGTTGGGCCAGACAAAGAATTTTCCCAATCCCTTAATCACTCGATTCTAATCATTTAAAAGTAACAAACAAAAACATCAGCAGCAACCCCGACACAAGCAACACTTCACATATTACGACACTGGTCTATCTTATGAATTATATTGTTTAAATCAATCTATTATCATGTTGTGAATGTTATCTTGTATACAAAGTTGCTTATCTAATTAACTTGTAGATGTTCTTTCTTGTTCAGTGATTTCATATTCATCATTTAATTCATCATTAAAAAACTCCTAGAAATGGTTTTCTTTTCGTAGTGTAGAAACATTAGATTTATTTTATAGGGACCACCCCCCTTGGCTTCGCTAGGAGTAGCCTAGATGGAGGAGTCGAGTAATTAGGTGACAACACTTGACTCTGACTTTCCCCCAAGGACACACTGAGCGGCTTGAAGGTTTCTTGTCACGTTCCCCCTAGGTGTGTATTAGGCGGCAACACTTTGGCGTCGTTGTCGGGGATAAACCTTTATATTCCCGGGTCACGACCTTTGTTTCTTTTTTGTTGTTTTTACTTTGTTTGATGTATCTTGTGAACTTTTAAAACTTACTCGGTCCATCTGGCGACTCCACTTTTAAATCATTTAATGAGGTATTCAACAAGAAGAAACTCTGAAGGATTATTCACTCTCATCCTTGAGCCTAAAAAGGTTTATAGGAGAAGATTGAATAAACTAAACTCTTGGAGAATCCTTGAAAATCTCAGACTTGAGTCTGTTTTAGATATTCACCTTTTATTTCAAGAGTCTAATTCAGAAGAAAATAAAATGGGTGATTTTTTCAATCCTTTAGATTTTACTACAATCGCTAGTTACCCTCATGTTGTGCCTGAGAAAGCAATTGGAAAATTGCCTTCTTTCCAGGGTAACAATGCAATAAGTGCCAAGGCACATCTAAAAAAAAATTCACATTGTTTTAACAAGTGGTGTTTGAATGGCAAATATGAAGATGTGTAGATGAAGTTGTTTGGCCTATCTTTAGAAGAGGATGCCTTTGACTGGTTTTCAGAACTAGATGATGACAGCTACAAAAACTTCAAAGACTTTGAAAAGGGTTTCTTAGCTAAATGGGGAGATAAGAAAGAAGATAGATACCTTTTGGATTCCCTTAACAACATGAAGAAGAATGAGAACGAGACCATGGAAGAATTTAATAAAAGATTCAACAATCTCATCTCTAGCCTCCATGCAGAAATTAAACCTCCTGATGGCTCGATCCCCATACATTACATTGAATCATTTAATGGAGAGATGAGACATCAACTTAGAGACAAGGAACCCGTTGACTTAAAGAAATCCCATGTCATAGCTGAAGAGATTGATAAAAAGTTAAAAACATGCAGTCTTCAGGAAAGTCAAACATCCCAGGTTTCACCAGGGGTATTTCTTCATCAAGACAGCCAGATAATAAAGATAAATCAGTAACAGCAGACAGTAAGAACCTAGCAAAAGACCCTTTGAGAGAGTTAACAGATGTCATCAAATCCATGGAAGCTAATCATGTCGCACAGATTAATGCCATACAGAATAGACTCATTGCCATGGAAAGAGACAAGTCTCATATTCCTACTCATAGATTTCCACTTAGACCAAATAATGAGTGGAAAGCAAAGTTTCCATCTAACAACCAAAGGATCCCTAATCCACTCGAGTTAGCGAACATGGTCATGGAAGAAGTTCCTCCTTTTTGCAGAGCTTGTAATGAATTTCATGAGGAAGCATCTTGTCCAAACTTCAACTACATCAATGAACAAAATTCTCCTGAAACAAACAACTTTGTGGGATATCCTAGTCAACCTGAATACATCAACAATGTTGGCAGAATTCACACTGCGTCTAGAGAAATTTGGAAACAAGCTAAAGAAATGGCACAGGAGAAGGACAATGTGACTAAGATTTTTGGAGAAAAACCTACCGCTGAAGAGATCAGATAAATGGCGAAGTTCAAAGGCCTCACCTATCAGAGAAGGATGACTTCCATTCCAACCAAATCAGATCTGCATATTCCAAAGGAACCGAGAGATTCTAGAGTTCTCGGATGATCTCCTTTCCTAGAAAGATCAATCACACATCCCACAGTTGGAGCCAGATGTTACCAACTGAGTTGCACACAGTTGGACTTCCAGAGAACCGCCAAAGTTTGCACAAATACTTGTGCATAGCAAGGTTCAAAAGTTCAAATCGGGCCTTTTCAGAGGCCCTCTATTTACCTTTTTTCGCATGTTCATGCCCCACGGAGTTTGTAATAAACTGTGCTAGCATGGTGGTCTTATAAAGAACTGGGCTCCCTAAGACTTGGCAACCAATCTAGGTGTTCCAAGGAGTTTTTTCCCTTGTTAATTATGCTTTGTGTTCCAAGGACTTCCATTCCAACCAAATCAGATCTGCATATTCCAAAGGAACCGAGAGATCTTAGAGTTCTCGGATGATCTCCTTTCCTAGAAAGATCAATCCCACGTCCCACAATTGGAGCCAGATGTTACCAACTGAGTTGCACACAGTTGGACTTCCAGAGAACCGCCAAAGTTTGCACAAATACTTGTGCATAGCAAGGTTCAAAAGTTCAAATCGGGCCTTTTCAGAGGCCCTCTATTTACCTTTTTTCGCATGTTCATGCCCCACGGAGTTTGTAATAAACTGTGCTAGCATGGTGGTCTTATAAAGAACTGGGATCCCTAAGACTTGGCAACCAATCTAGGTATTCCAAGGAGTTTTTTCCCTTGTTAATTATGCTTTGCATTTTAGCCGAGTATAATTTTCGAGTTTTTCTCCTACACCTCCAAAGCTGGAATGTTCAAGTTGGTAGTTAGGCCTTGGGGGGTATTAAAGTTCATGTGTCAATGTATATGAACATGCTAGACACTTAAATAAAGTCATATGGACATGTACTAAGTCCCTAGGTGTTTTTCTTAATGTTTTGAAAAAAATAATTTTTCTCGTAAATTAGGGCATTTTTAATGGTTTAATTAGGAAATTTCAAAATGTAATAATTAAGTGGTTTGTGGGCAAAATCTGACAATGGGATGCTTGTTTTCTAATCCAGAACACCCATTTAACCCATAAACCCACTTTTCCTAAGTTTTGAGAAAGTATTTATCTCGAAAAAAGACATTTACTCGAAAAAGCCAAAAAAGACAAAACAAATGTCAAATTAAGACATAATAAAGGAAAAGACAAATTCCTAAATCAATGGAAAGTGTCCGAAGTTGATCTGAGGATGAACTAAAGTGACTGAGCAGTTAAGTAAAGGTGATCTGAGTTCCGAATTAGATAGATCCAATCAATTATGTGATGTTCTAGTTAACTCCTCATGAAGGATTGCGCCCTCTCTCTGCATAGCATGGTTTGGTCTGGTGTGATAACATCGAGGTTGAGGTCGCCTACCATCTCTAGATGTGGCGCATCTCCATTCAATTGGCATTCAATCTTGTTTCAATCAAGATCTATCAGCACTCAGTTAAACTCCCTCTCAGATGGTGCGCCCTCCCTCGATCAATGTGCCCTCATGTGCATGCTTTTTCCTATATAATGAGAGCTATTCTCCTTTGTGAGGCATCAGAAGGTGGAACCTCTGCTTGCACTCTATTGTAACATTTATTTGTGAGCATTAATAAAAAGGCTTCGGAGGCTATTCTAAACATATGAGGTAACTTGTATTATTTCACATGCTTGTTCATTGTTGGGAGTTTACCTATCTTTCAAGAGGAATTATATTTCAGTAAGGGTAAGAAGTAATGCTTTATAGGTTACTTTTATTGTCAATGGTAGAAGAATGCATAGAGATATATGATTTCTTGTTTGAATCTATGTCTTCTCAGTTGTTCTTTTATTTAATTTACACAGGTATATTTGATCCCCTTTTGCAAATGTTTGTGAGGTTTTGCAGGTAATCTAGGCTGGAAGGAGTAATAAGCATGCTAGCTTTGCCCCTCTTTCAGTAGATCCGAATAGAGCTTCATCTCTCCGGTCCAACAAGAAGACGACTCCATTGCCCAAAGCTTCTTGCTTAACCCCCATGGGTTATTGTCTTCTCGATCCAATTTTTCTCTAAATCTTTCTCAGTTACTGGTTTGGTTATTAGATCTATATTTAAAAGCTAAAATCAAAGTAGATCTAAAAGTCTAGATATAGTTTGTTTCAAAGTTTTTTTCAAGATCTAGATCTAGCAAGTACTTCTTCTCTTTTATAAGTTTTAAATCTCAAATCTAAAGGGCTTTAAAAGAAAGAACTGAACTTCAATTTATTTATCTAGCATTCAGTGTTTTTTTGCATTTGCTTGCCATCTCTTAGAGAGGCAAGCAAAGATCCTAGGAAGGCAAGCTTTCTAGCTTGTCTAGTTTATTTTTGCCTTTCCTTTGTTAGTTAACTTAGAAATTTTTTAAAATTTTTGGTAGTATTGCCAAAGATACTTTTTAAGTGTTTTTTGGCACTTTTGAAACTAATAAAACTTGCTGGTTTTTCTGATTTTTTAGCAGGTTTGAAGGATTTATTGATCAAAATCACATATTTGGAACCTTTCGTGACCTTCCAGACAACCGGTTTTACCTTTCTTTCTTTCTTCTAGCATTTGTAAGTTGTCTAGTGCCTAATTCATAAAGGACCAACAGTATTTATTTATTGGGTTATTTGTAACTAAATAAATAAAGCAAGCAGGCTATTTCAGTGCCTGCCCCCATCCCCCTAGGGGGGATCTCAGTTTTTTGTGTTCTTTGGATTTTTTGTAATTTTTTGCTTTAGCTTTGTTTTATTATGCAATTTGTAATTAAACAACATCACGAGCACACAATCCGTCCCTAGAGGGTTGTATAGCTTAAATTTCATTTTTGTTGTTATTCACCTTTTTCTACAAATTTTACAATTTGCAATAATAATTTATGCCCTTGCTTTCCCGAAGTACTGCACCTTTGGTGTATGGAAAAGAGATTCTTGGACTTTAGATTAGTTAAGCAACTCACATTCCGAATTTAATAAAATTTAACAAGACTCGAAATCCAAAGTATGCTCTTGACCGTTGCAGCATAGACTAAACAGTTCGCCAATCAGAAAATGACGTAGAGTGACTAGTATAATAGGGAAATCCTACAAAAACTCATTCTTGAGAACTCGGGAGTTCGAGTGAGGCTAACCATAGAGTCAGTAGGCTGCCATAAGCAGGTTCATGCTCGCCTGGTTGGACACTTGGTATAGCTGTCACAATGCCCAGTTCGAAGGAGCGAGTTGGCGTTGGGCCAAACAAAGAATTTACCCAATCCCTTAATCACACACTTCTAATAATTTAAAACTGACAAACAAAGACATCAGCAGCAACCCCAACACAAGCAACACTTCACATATTACGACACTGATCTATCTTATGAATTATATTGTTTAAATCAATCTATTATCATCTCGTGAATGTTATCTTGTATACAAAGTTGCTTATCTAATTAACTTGCAGTGTTCTTTATTTTTCAATGATTTCATATTCATCTTTTAATTCATCATTAAAAAACTCCTACAAATGGTTTTCTTTTCGTAGTGTAGAAACCTTAGATTTATTTTATAGGGACCACCCCTCTTGGCTTCGCTAGGAGTAGCCTAGACGGAGGAGTCGAGTAATTAGGTGACGGCACTTGACTCTGACTTGCCCCCAAGGACACACCGAGCGGCTTGAAAGTTTCTTGCCGCATTCCCCCCAGGTGTGTATTAGGCGGCAACAATGTGCATGCCTCAAACTTTAATAGCCACGTTTTTAAAAGGTACGACTACACATATACCATGCCCCCTCTTCAAAATCATAAAACATAGAATAAAACCCCCTTTTTAAAATACTTTGGCAAGCTTTAAAAAGTACATGGAAAAAATTTAATAAAAGCATGCTTACCCTTTACCATGTGGTTGCACCCACACAACAATGTCCTCTCCTTCAAGTTTTGCATGCAAGATCAAGCCTCACTAAAGTCATCGACTTTGATATCAAAGCTAACAGGGCACATCTCTACCACAAATATTGCCCACCAGGGTCAGATATGTTCCCCGTGATTATCAACGGCATCTGACTATCTCCAACTCTATAGATTTAGAAGGTTGGTCTCTAAAAACCTATCTCAAAAAATCTTGTTATCTACTGAAATTGGTGATAAACCCTTAAACAATTGTGTTCTGAGAGCTATATCACTCACTTCTAATATCTTTACATGTTCCTCCCTTTGGTGCTAACCTTTTGTGATCTATCTGCTAGCAATATCCACCAACAAATCAACCTTAGCTAATCCCTTCTGCTAGGGTAGGCAATACAACTTAAGCATCACCATTGGAATTCCTCATTTGCATCACAGGTTTGAAATGCAAACATCAACAACAGTATCAACCACCAACAAGACCAAAACTCACAGTATCAAATCCATGCATTCAACCCCAAATTCTGAATTTTGCACATAAATAAGGAAAACATCCTAGAGATGAGCCAATAGTTGGTGACTATTTATGATCCACGTGTTCACACAAGAGAAACTCTTTGCTTTCCTTTGGCACAATAGATATAAAACAAATTTGTGGGCTCGTGCAACCTCTTCAACCACTGGCAGTCACTTATAAACTATGTAGCAACTGCTCAGTAATCCATTCAATTCCTTTCCACAATCGTTCTACTACTAAATCAAGCTACAAGTTAACTGTTATCACACTATCTCTAGCTGCTGAAGTAAGGCGTCCCAACAGGGCTGGTAGAGGGCGAGCAGCAAGGAAGGTGTAACCAGCAATGGCCAAGTCCTCCACACAATGAACGGAAGTCACACCGAAAAAGGCTATTGTCACTTTAGACGAGGCACTTAGCCAAGTCAAGGGGGAGACCCGGCTCAACCAATGATGGCTGAGAGACAAAAATGCACCCAAATCCCTAGAAGAACAAAAGATGAAAACAAGGGGTGAGTGTAGGTGAGCTCCTAAGTCTAATTTCAGCCAACTGGTGGACACAAGTAGTGAAATAATGGTGATGTAATAAGTGACCAGCAATCAAGTATGATTAGATAACAAGATTAATTTAGTGATTGTGTGGCTGAAATAGTCTAAGGAGGTATAACAAAATGGAAGTGAAATACTGAAATAAAACTGCCCAATACAAAGGTTAAACAGTGAATCAAATGGACCTAGGGCAGCGAGAAACTAGTGTTTAAAATCACTTCCAACTAATGAAACTTGATTCCCTAAAGTAAAATGACGTTTTAAACACGAATCAAAAGTACCCACAACCCAGAAAATATCCAACAGTGTGATTGGCTAAAATGCCCAAGGAGGGCGAATTCAGTGGATGACCAGTGCCTAGTTCTATGGGTAAACGGGGTCGGAATGAAATGAAACTTGGAATATAGAGGTTTAAGCACATATCATTAGTGGGTTTTAAAGGACAACTGATTCTAACGGAGGAATTTAAAGATTTTAATTTTTTAGGGTTTTAATGGTGGTTTTTGCAGCTTAACACATAGAAATGGAATTTGAGGCTATGAGACCAGCAAGAGAAGCGTACCTGGGATGAAGAAGTGTGGCTGAAATGGCTTGAAGACTAACTCCAATTCAGTGGTGGAGCGACCAGCAAGTTTGTGTGAGCAATTTGAAGCTATGTGACCAACTTCTGCCTGGATACCCGCCACAAATGAGAGAAATCAGCATATGCAGCAAATAAACAAGTAATAACAGAAAATGAATGGCTGAAAATGAAAGAATTGACAAGCTGAAAGCAAAGACAACTCCCTTGTCATTATTTCGAAGGAAAAACACTAGAATGGAGCTCCCACTCCAAGTGTAGCACCTCCCTCCAAATGGCCAATCTCCCTGCAATTCGTGTTAGTCATACAAGGGCAGCAAACTCATCTAAATCACTCTACAAGCAATGGAAATCAGCTAACAATCAAAGCCATGAACATCCACATAAGTTCTCTCAAGAAACCGGAAGAAGAATGTCTCAATATCACTCAAAATGTCAAATGTACAATGTGCCAAGAGAGATACAAATGAGGTGAGTGTCTTCTCTTATAGAGAAAGACCAATCTCAAACCTAATTCCCCCCAAAACTAAGGGCTGGGATTAACTCTCTCCCAACCCAAATCGATGGTGGGGATGATCTCTAGAGGGGGGGCGAATTACCCTCAAAAACGCCCAAGTGGAGATGGGGCCAACTCGTGGGGCCCATAATACACACATAAAATGTGGTTGGGAGGTGCCTATGGGCTGTTTTATCTCCCCATACCACTACACTATGATCTCAATACATAAAAACATCAAAAATATGATTTTTTGTTTAGTGGAAAAACGCCCCTATGGGCAAATTCGCCCCACATGGTGAGTTGTCCATAATGAGGGTCCCACCTCACAAATATCATCTCCAAACATTACCAAATTACCTTATAAGTCACCCTTGTATTAGCGAGCCTTTAATTTTTTCCCTTTGCTATAGTTGCCTTTGTCAATTTTTTATTTTCCATGTATTTTATTGCTGGTTTATATTGTTGAAGGAGTAAATTGGGCTTTTGACCCACTTATAGTGCCCGGATTGCCGAACCGTTTGCTGCAATGTGATCGTGGACCCCAAAAATAGTAGGAATGGTCACTCGAACGACCACGATCCATCACTTAGGCATTATTTGCCCAAAATCCATGATTTTTAATTAAAACAGGTCATTAATGACCAATAATAATTAAAAATCTCACAAACGCCTCGATCTTTTTACATTCTATCACTTGGAGGCTCATATGGGTCCCCTGTATATAATAATTGACCAAAATCGAAGTTCCGGTCGCAACATTTTTTCGGGCCCATTTTTGGCCTGGTCCACCTAGTTTCACCAAGTTAAATCTGGTCAACAATGGTGCTAGCTGAATACCTATATGCAATCATGAAGTGAAAGGCTTCCTTATACAAGTTAGTACATTACTAAACAATATGACGATAATATGGTGATCAAAAA
Organism: Larix kaempferi; assembly: GCA_027924585.1. Lineage (NCBI taxonomy): Eukaryota > Viridiplantae > Streptophyta > Pinopsida > Pinales > Pinaceae > Larix > Larix kaempferi. Next base: position 9,978,744 of record BSBM01000147.1, on the reverse strand, counting down.
TGGATTAAATCTCGGAAAAATACAAGGCCCCTAGTGAGGTGGGTCCACCACATCCAAAAGACTCAACTGCTATGCACAACCTACAGACTTGACCACCTAGCTGACTTTGGGTGATGTGGAATACAAGGTGACGGATGAGGGATGACAAGGACAAAGATCATGTGACCTTTTAGATAACTCGAGAAAGCGGGGTCCACTGAGATAAGCATACCATGACAAAAACACGGGGAAGGGGGGTGCCTCACAAATGGGTATAGTGCAGGGAAACCGCCACTGGTCATCTAACAAGTACCTCACAACTCACATCTTTGCCCGAAGACTCCGTGAGGTTCTTTTCTAGAGCCACCAAACTGGGTGTCCGGCAAACCGTAACTTGAGACTCTAGGGGACAATCTTGAGCTTGTCCCTTGCTCCCTCTCACCTCCTTGCCCCGCAGGACTGGGTGAGGAAATAACCACTACAAATGTTGACATGTACGACTGACCTGTGTGCATGTGTGTTTACAAACACATTGCATGGATTTTACAATGAATTTCATACTTAGCCCTTTTTTGGCTAGATTTTACATTTACAAAAAGCCTTTTTGGCTTGCTTTACATTTCTTCATTTCTTCATTTTACATCAAGGCCCTTTGGGCTACATACATATCTCAATAGATATAATCAAGGTGCTCATACTACAAAGTAATGGGGGTAAGCATACAAGCTTCGATGACCAATGGGGAGCACCTGGTGAGGCTACACAATCCTAACTGCATTGCAACATCGGGGGCAACCGACAGGAGCAAATCCCAGGTTTGAGAGTGCATCTCACACACTAAAGAGCCGAGGCACAATAGACAGGGAATCATGGCATACTCAGAGATCAGTGGGGAAAAGGGATCCTCAAGGTCACAAATCAGAATCCAAGTCGGGAAATATCAATCATGAATGAGTCTGATGGGTGGAGGAAGTGAAGGTGGATCCAAAGTCAGCTGCCTAAAGGGGACAAAGTGACCAAGTCTATACAAGTAGTGGGAATGTGATCCGGTGTGCATAGACAGGAGCCTACAGAAGGGGGTGGACTAACATCACCAAGGGCCCAACAGCACATCATAATAACAACTAGATCACCACATCAACATAATATGTAAAGTCAGTGTACTATCATGTATAAACAAGTCTGATCAACAACATAAGTAATAGAACATCAAATGCTATACCTGCTGCTGAAGCTGACTCTGAAACTGGACCTCAACTGAATCCGGGCACAAATAATAAACCAGCAATACTCTCTCATAGTCTCAATCAAAACAAGACTAGGCAACTGTCTCAATGGGATTATGTCAAAGTCTGGCAAGGAAGGGTGCCTCTGTAGGCAACAATGTATACATGTCTGGACAATACCATAAAACCATCTGTCCCCACTGATATGTCTGCTCGGGGCAATCTGAACAAAACTGTGTGCCTCCTCTGAAGGCATCCGATCTCTGATCTGAAAAAAAAAGTATAGCATGGTCCCTGACCACACAATCTGCAGCATGGTAGCTCCAGCTAACATGGATGTGATAACATCTGGCTCCAGCTGGGACAAGTGCTCTAAGGGAGAGAGTGCTTGAGAACCATAGAATCTCTGGTCCATAGCACCCCTCTCACCATCATCAAAGCGCATGCACGTACATGCCATCTGCATCATCATCATATGTGTACCTATCCCTGTAAAATGCAGACGCTATACCAGTCTCTGCAGACCGCTCGTAAGGACATACAATATATATACAATCCAGCAGAAATAAACAAAATGACAATGTTGAAAGGAAAATATATCAATAATGAAATGTACTCTTCAGCATTTTAATTTTATATATATATATATATTATTAGCCGATACATAAGGTGTAAAAAGAGTGAAAAACAAAGAGAAGAAAGCTAGAAAAAGGGGAAAATGGTGTCAAAAGTGAGAAAAGGAAAAGACCACACAAGAAGGACAACTAACTACTGCTCACGAGAGCTTATTCAATTTACCTACCCTACTCTAACCCGTTCCGAGCAATACTAAGTAAAAGCATAGATCCAATGCAACCACTCATCCAATAGATCAATAGTTCTTCCTTGATGTTGCTTAGCAAAGCAAGTCAAGACTGGATTAAAAATTAATGAGTTTAAGATCAAAATTCTCTTGACTTGTTCACAGATTGGAAAAGGGTTAGAGTGGTGCAAAATGAATTCATGCCGAGGTTGAGACTGAGTTTCGCAAGACACATCCGTCAATAAGCCAAAAGGATCATGAAAATGGTGTGAGTTATCTTTTAAATTTGGTGGAGGAAAATGATATAACATTCGACTCAACTCTCTTGGAGACATGTTGTTCCCCTCGTCTATCAAGCTGGCCTTCTTAATGGCGTTCATCCTTGGATTGATGAAAGAACCAAGTGGGGAAAAATTGGAGTTTACTAAACCTAAGATCAGAATTACTCCCACTTGTTGCTCAACAATTGCGAAAAGATGAAATTGATCCTTGAAAAGTTTCTCAGTCAACCCATCAATAAGACTATCAGTTTGGAAAATAGGGTTAACCCAGGATGACTGAAAAATAAAATAAAAGGTTTTACCATCAACCGCTTGGCATTCTACAAACTCCTTATCGAGCCCTTTGCACAACAAAATTAGGTCTGAAAGAGGCATTGACTTCATGAGTTGGGATGGGAGGGAGGATTGGAACGTAGAGGCTTGTTTAGCATTTCCTAAGATTGTCCTCCCTCGTTCTGCATAAGATAAGGGACATTTGTCAAAGAAATTATCAAGGTCAACACCAACCTTCCGAAGACAAGACTCATTTTGATCATATTTCCAATCAATTCATTATGACCCGGGGAGAGCAAGGAATATTGTTGATGTTAAGCATGACACTTTTAGAAGGTTCTTTGTGACATTGATTCCATCTTGCAGGTTGCAACAAAGAACACTCAGGGTCGAGTTGATACATAACTGGATCATCATCATCTTGACAGGGAGGTATATCGATATAATCATTTTTAAAACCCCCATCATCTTCACATATTTGTCTTTCAAGCACATGATGATCGTTTGATCCACTCTCAACAGAAGTCTGATTATTTTCAATATTTTCCTTTTCTTCTTCTCCTTCAAAGGTATGATTGGAAAATGAAACAAGGTCAGGATCACTTGGGCATTGACTTGAACAATCGCCAACGAAACAATGACTATGGGGTTGCCCCTCAAGAGGACCTCTAGTGGATTCACTGATCGAAAGCTCAGCCACAGAATTTTGTCTCTGATGATCAATGAGATCCCCTTCTTCATTTGTGCCTTCTCCGGGTAAAGATGACAAAGTGCTTCGTATGATTCTAGTAAGTTCCCCTTCTAAGTCAATATCAAGATCAAAATCTTGAGGGGTTGAGATTTGCTCACTATCATACATAACTTCATCATGAGATTTATTGCATATATTCTTCAAGTACTCTACTACATTCTTATAGACTGAAGGCTCATTCAGAAGTTGAATCAAAGGTACATTCACCACAGGCTCGGGAGAGGAGAAATCAAACTGATGAGGACAATCACTGCTCATTTCAAAATTGCTATCCTGATTGTCTTCATGACATTGATCCTCCACCACATAATCCTCATTCGATTGTTCTCCCATGGATTCATCAATGCTTTTGCCCCATTCATCTTCACAAAGTCGGTTTTCAATTTCATGATGATCACTAGATTGTTTCTCACATGCAATCTGACAAACCTCACCTTTCTCGTCCTTTTCAGAGAGATGATTAAAATCTGAGTCAAAATTCAGATTGTTTGAACATCAATTAGGACAATTGTCAACCACATGATGATTGTGAGGTTGCTCTTCTGGTGATCCTTTACTGGAGTCACCAATGGAAAGGTGAATTAGATCTAGGATTCGGCCTGCAACTGCCTCAGGCAATGATAACAAAGTATCTCGTATGACTAGATTGATGCCTCTTTTAATTTGCACACGAGGTTTTGAAGCATTATTCTCAAGATACTCTGTAACATTCCTATGGATTGTAGGCACACTCATAATTTGGAACATCTCAGAAGAGGAATGGTCCAATCGGGAAAGCAAATCATCAATATACTCAACATCCATGACACAATCAGTGCTAGATTGACATTCCAAAGACTCATCAATGTTTTCTCCCCATTCACTTATTAACAAATCCATGAACATGTCATACCCAGTGATGGATCCTGGGGCCAAATTATCAAACCATAAACAGGCATCGCCTATTAGGGACGCACCAAAGGCTCGCATATAGACATCCTCACCATCAACGCCCAGAGATTTCATATGGTCCCAGAGGGCATCCAAATGACTTTCAATAGATATTCCATCATTTCCATAAACGCGAGGCAACCTCTTGATGTATCCATTTGGAATAAGATGAGGTACCCCACAAATTTCTGAAAAATCAAAAGGGGATGGCTTGGGTTTCCTAAAGGTTCTGGTTGCTTGAGTTGAGCGAGAATCATTCACCAAAAGTCCCGGTTGGGTTTGATACTTTTTAATTGCTTCACTCGAGATATTTGGGGAAGAAAAACTATTAGATGGATGAGGCATTTGATGGGTGTCATAAGAATTTTGTCATGCAGGTTCATACCCATAATTAGATTCGTAATCATCCTCATACCTGGATTGTGCATCCTATTCATTTATTTCCTCTTGTCTCCTTCTAGACCTATTCACACATTGATTTAATTCTTTAATGGTTTGTGCGAGGCCAAGGAGAACATCTGGGTCCATTCTGATTTATCAATTTAAGATTTCCCAATGGAGTCTCATGTGAAGTGTCAGAATGACTTAAGCTTCTAAAATTGCAAGGATGGGTTCGGTCTCCAGTGGAGTCGCCAGGTGAGCTAGATACCCTGTTCACCGAAGGTGGAATGTCGTAGGGGAAGTGGTGTATGAGACAAAAATGTGTTGGCTGCAATAATTATGTGAATGAAAAATCAGCCAATCAGAGTTTAAGTTCAAATGCGATGATAAAAGGAAAAAACAAGCAAAAAGACTCAAAACTCAAACAAAACACGGGTAGGCCTCTACCTCCTCGGCAACGGCGCCAAAAATGTTATCACACTATCTCTAGCTGCTGAAGTAAGGTGTCCCAATAGGGATGGTAGAGGGCGAGCAGCTAGGAAGGTATAACCAGCAATGGCCAAGTCCTCCGCTCAATGAACGGAAGTCACACCAGAGAAGGCTATTGTCACTTTAGACAAGGCACTTAGCCAAGTCAAGGGGGAGACCCCGCTCAACCAGTGATGGTTGAGAGACAAAAATGCACCCAAATCCCTAAAAGAACAAAAGATGAAAACAAGGGGTGAGTGTAGGTGAGCTCCTAAGTCTAATTTCAACCAACTGGTGGACACAAGTAGTGAAATAATGGTGATGTAATAAGTGACCAGCAATCAAGTATGATTAGATAACAAGATTAATTTAGTGATTGTGTGGCTGAAATAGTCTAAGGAGGTATAACAAAATGGAAGTGAAATACTGAAATAAAACTGCCCAATACAAAGGTTAAACAGTGAATCAAATGGACCTAGGGCAGCGAGAAATTAGCGTTTAAAATCACTTCCAGCTAATGAAACTTCATTCCCTAAGATAAAATGACGTTTTAAACACAAATCAAAAGTGCCCACAACCCAAAAAATATCCAACAGTGTGATTGGCTAAAATGCCCAAGGAGGGCGAATTCAGTGGATGACCAGTGCCTAGTTCTATGGGTAAACGGGGTCGGAATGAAATGAAACTTGGAATATAGAGGTTTAAGCACATATCATTAGTGGGTTTTAAAGGACAACTGATTCTAACGGTGGAATTTAAAGATTTTAATTTTTTAGGGTCTTAATGGTGGTTTTTGCAGCTTAACACATAGAAATGGAATTTGAGGCTATGAGACCAGCAAGAGAAGCGTACCTAGGATGAAGAAGTGTGGCTGAAATGGCTTGAAGACTAACTCCAATTCAGTGGTGGAACGACCAGCAAGTTTGTGTGAGCAATTTGAAGCTATGTGACCAACTTCTGCCTAGATCCCTGCCACAAATAAGAGAAATCAGCATATGCAGCAAATAAACAAGTAATAACAGAAAATGAATGGCTGAAAATGAAAGAATTGACAAGCTGAAAGCAAAGACAACTCCCTTGTCATTATTTCAAAGGAAAAACACTAGAATGGAGCTCCCACTCCAAGTGTAGTGCCTCCCTCCAAATGGCCAATCTCCATGCAATTCGTGTTATAGTCATACAAGGGCAGCAAACTCATCTAAATCACTCTACAAGCAATGGAAATCAGCGAACAATCAAAGCCATGAACATCCACCTAAGTTCTCTCAAGAAACCGGAAGAAGAATGTCTCAATATCACTCAAAATGTCAAATGTACAATGTGCCAAGAGAGATACAAATGAGGTGAGTGTCTTCTCTTATAGAGAAAGACCAATCTCAAACCTAATTCCCCCCAAAACTAAGGGCTGGGATTAACTCTCTCCCAACCCAAATCGATGGTGGGGATGATCTCTAGAGGGGGGGCGAATTACCCTCAAAAACACCCAAGTGGAGATGGGGCTAACCCGTGGGGCCCATAATACACATATAAAATGTGGTTGGGGGGTGCCTATGGGCTGTTTTATCCCCCCATACCACTACACTATGATCTCAATACATAAAAACATCAAAAATATGATTTTTTGCTACGTGGAAAAACGCCCCTATGGGCAAATTCGCCCCACATAGTGAGTTGTCCAACATGAGGGTCCCACCTCACAAATATCATGTCCAAACATTACCAAATTACCTTATAAGTCACCCTTGTATTAGCGAGCCTTTAATTTTTGCCCTTTGCTATAGTTGCCTTTGTCAATTTTTTATTTTCCATGTATTTTATTGCTGAAGGAGTAAATTGGGCTTTTGACCCACTTATAGTGCCCGGATTGCCGAACCGTCTGCTGCAATGCGATCGTTGACCCCAAAAATAGTAGGAATGGCCACTCGAACGACCACGATCCATCACTTAGGCATTATTTGCCCAAAATTCATGATTTTTAATTAAAACAGGTTATTAATGACCAATAATAATTAAAAATCTCACAAACGCCTCGATCTTTTTACATTCTATCACTTGGAGGCTCATATGGGTCCCCTGTAGATAATAATTGACCAAAATCGAAATTTTGGTCGCAACATTTTTTCGGGCCCATTTTTGGCCTGGTCCACCTAGTTTGACCAAGTCAAATCTGGTCGACAATGGTGCTAGCTGAATACCTGTATGCAATCATTAAGTGAAAGGCTTCCTTATACAAGTTAGTACATTACTAAACAATATGACGATAATATGGTGATAAAAAATGCATTAAATCTCGGAAAAATACAAGGCCCCAGGTAAGGTGGGCCCACCACATCCAAAAGACTCAACTGCTATGCACAACCTATAGACTTGACCACCTAGCTGACTTTGGGTGATGTGGAATACAAGGTGACGGATGAGGGATGACAAGGACAAAGAACATGTGACCTTTTGGATAACTCGGGAAAGTGGGGTCCACTGAGATAAGCATACCATGACAAAAACACGGGGAAGGGGGGTGCCTCACAAATAGGTATAGTGTAGGGAAACCTCCACTAGTCATCTAACAAGTACCTCACAACTCACATCCGTGCCCGAAGACTCCGTGAGGTTCTTTTCTAGAGCCGCTAAACTGGGTGTCCGGCAAACCGTAACTTGAGACTCTAGGGGACAATCTTGAGCTTGTCCCTTGCTCCCTCTCACCTCCTTGCCCCGCAGGACTAGGTGAGGAAATAACCACTACAAATGCTGACATGTACAGCTGACCTGTGTCCATGTGTGTTTACAAACACAATGCATGGATTTTACAATGAATTTCATACTTAGCCCTTTTTTGGCTAGATTTTACATTTACAAAAAGCCTTTTGGCTTGCTTTACATTTCTTCATTTCTTCATTTTACATCAAGGCCCTTTTGGGATACATACATATCTCAATAGATATAATCAAGGTGCTCATTCTGCAAAGTAATGGGGGTAAGCATACAAGCTTCGATGACCAATGGGGAGCACCCGGTGAGGCTACACAATCCTAATTGCATTGCAACATCGGGGGCAACCGACAGGAGCAAATCCCAGGTTTGAGAGTGCATCTCACACACTAAAGAGCCGAGGCACAATAGATAGGGAATCAAGGCATACTCAAAGATCAGTGGGGAAAAGGGATCCTCAAGGTCACAAATCAAAATCCAAGTCGGGAAATATCAATCATGAATGAGTCGGATGGGTGGAGGAAGTGAAGGTGGATCCAAAGTCAGTTGCCTAAAGAGGACTAAGTGACCAAGTCTATACAACTAGTGGGAATGTGATCCGGTGTGCGTAGACGGGATCCTACAGAAGGGGGTGGACTAACATCACCAAGGGCCCAACAGCACATCATAATAACAACTAGATCACCACATCAACATAATATGTAAAGTCAGTGTACTATCATGTATAAACAAGTCTGATCAACAACATAAGCAATAGAACATCAAATGCTATACCTACTGCACCATATACTTGCTGCTGAAGCTGACTCTGAAACTGGACCTCAATTGAATCTGGGCACAAATAATAAACCAGCAATACTCTCTGATAGTCTCAATCAAAGCAAGACTAGGCAACTGTCTCAATGGGCTTATGTCAAAGTCTGGCAAGGAAGGGTGCCTCTGTAGGCAACAATGTATACATGTCTGGACAATACCAAAAAACCATCTATCCCCACTAATATGTCTGCTCGGGGAAATCTGAACAAAATTGTGTGCCTCCTCTGAAAGCATCCGATCTCTGATCTGAAAAAAAAAGTATAGTATGGTCCCTGACCACACAATCTGCAGCATGGTAGCTCCAACTAACATGGATGTGATAACATTAACCTATATGCATTATCCCACATGGACCGGGCAACTTCATTTCCTACACAATATAACCACCATTCAATCTAATGCATTCCAAGTAACACAAGGAGTCAGGCTCATGCGCAAGGCATGTGAGCTCGATACTATAGTGAGATTGTAGGACTGTAGTTAGGATTTGATTAAGCATAGCATAGGAGAACAAATGCACAGTGGTAGTGCAAATCTTTTTGATAAACAGAGATTAAGATCAAATCAACGCATGGCTCAGTATATAACATATGTGCATGTTCAATATATGTAATGCAATATATAGCAACATTTCCAATGGTAAACAAAAACAAATTTTCTTTTGCCATTTTAATTCACTTTCATTGTACTCATAGAACCTCCATCACAAGTTAACCTCAATCAACCAAGATTTCAGTTCCTGTAACTGAATTCATCACAAGAGCATAAACTCCCCATATACTGACTCAAAAAATCTCACTTTTGTCAACCTATGCCATGAACCATTACTGCCATACAAACATGTTTGTGTTTTCATTAGTACCCCAGACATTTTGTTTTCTCAGATAGGGCCCCCTTGTTTGACTCACACATAAGAGAATGCGCAGAAGGAGTAAGCAAAACGGGGTTCCAAAAATTGTTGTTTCTAGGACCCAAACAAAGTTCAGAGAGTACTCAATTCCGCAACACTTTGTGAAATCAACCCTTGAAGATGTTTCAAGCATCAACAGTACCCTAGGTAAACCATTCGATTGCAGTTTAGGCAACCTGATCCAATGGGGACATCGAGTGAGGCCCACAATTTTTACCAAGGCAGCCAGCCTGGGGACTTAACCCCATGACCTCCTGCTTGCAATTCACGACACTCAACTACTCAAAATAAACCACCGGACTGCCTTGGGCTGGAAACTATACCAATACTTTAGATTTAACGGATTTGATCTGCAACAACACCTCTTCCTTCAAAACTTAGTGCCTTCACATGCCATTCAAAGTTACAAAACAGATCTGCCACAATAATTAGAAATACTACACTCAACCCATAACAGAAATCAACACAAGATCGCCACCTCTATACAATCCCATAGGGCCATATCACATGCCACACAAGACCTTATCAAACGTTGTAGCAATCATAGGACACTAGTCTTACTCCTCATGGAACTTGACACCTCTAATACCAAGTTAGGGTTTCAAGAATGAGCCCACAGTAATCGAGTAGAATGGTGGTGTTCACAAACACCCTTAAAAATTGAAGTACATCTTCGTAAGAAGATCCCAAAGAGCACAATGCATTGTGTGTGTGCAATGTGTGTATTATGCATATGTTGAATGCAGCTAGAGCCTCCCCAATATATAGGCTTAGGCTTTACCCTTGAGATCCCTAAGTGTGGGATGGAAATAATCACAATAACCACTAAAGTGGTTAACCATAAAAGAGGTGGTCCAAAAGGTCCAACAAACCCCTCAAGTTAGGTTTACATTAAATATTGCCACATTTATCGCATGCAGCTGTGAGACCTGCAGAACAAGGTTTCTTTCATGACTGAATTGTTTTAATCTCTCAAGGTATAAAAGTATTCACTGCCTACTTTTCCTTATCTATAGATTCTCATGTATAAGACACAAACCACACATGCTTCTACAGTCTTTTGTCTACCAAATGTCAACAATTATAGCATATACATGCTAACTTGTGATCCATGGATTTTCAAACAGCAGCTCTAGATTCTGCTTGCTTCCTTTACTGTAAATACATTTTTGTATAGACATTGTTATATATACTTGATTACCATTACAAAGGCATAATCTCAAAGCCTGGAGCTACAAACATCCTCTTAATAAAAGGAGGATACTCTGCATCTCTCCTCCGTGTTTCTAAGGCCTCTGCAATGGAGGGCAGCACTTCTTGATGATTCAAACTTGCAATATGCAGTTTTTTGGCCCTCCTGGTCCACACTAAGATTTACAACCTTCCCCTTGCTGCAATCTATTCATCGTACTTCCTTTTAAGGCAGCAGAAGTACTTATGGGAGCATAGTCTTTCATAGGCTCCTGGATGATCTAGAAAACGAGTCAAATCTAATATCTACTAGAGTCATGTTCTTAGAGATTATGTTATGAATGTTGATGGTAGGGAAGAGTCAGACAAGTTGGCTTTTCTGGCCTGCCTCAGGCAGAGAGAGCAAAGCCCTCAAATGCATGTAGTGTACTTTCAAAATTCTGTTTTTAAGACTGTTCTTCCAAAAAAAAGGACTGTGAATGAGGACATAGTTATGGAATAAGGAACCAACCTGGAACATAAAGCGCATC